>JAKFHT010000230.1:0-77802 GCA_023783455.1 Erythrocebus patas | reverse complement strand
ATCAAACCGGTTTTCACCGGCTCAAACCGGTTTTCACCGGCTCAAACCTGTTTTGACTGGCTCAAACTGGACTCAAACCGGACTCAAACCGGTTTTGACCGGCTCAAACGGACTAAACATGTTTTGACCGGCTCAAACGGACTCAAACCGGTTTTGACCGCTCAAACCAGACTCAAACTGGACCAGACCGGCTCAAACCTGTTTTGACCGGCTCAAACCGGCTCAAACCTGTTTTGACCGGCTCAAACCTGTTTTGACTGGCTCAAACCGGTTTTGACCGGCTCAAACCAGACTCAAACCGGTTTTCACCGGCTCAAACCGGCTCAAACCGGTTTTGACCGGCTCAAACCTGTTTTGACTGGCTCAAACTGGACTCAAACCGGTTTTGACCGGATCAAACCGGTTTTGACCAGCTCAAACCGGACCAGACGGGCTCAAACCTGTTTTGACCGGCTCAAACGGACTAAACATGTTTTGACCGGCTCAAACCGGACCAGACCGGCTCAAACCGGTTTTGACCGGCTCAAACCGGACTCAAACGGACCAGACAGGCTCAAACCGGTTTTGACCAGATCAAACCAGACCAGACCGGCTCAAACCGGTTTTGACTGGATCAAACCGACCAGACCAGCTCAAACCGGTTTTGACTGGCTCAAACCGGACTCAAACGGTTTTGACCGGATCAAACCGGACCAGACCGGCTCAAACCGGTTTTGACCGGCTCAAACCGGACTCAAACGGTTTTGACCAGATCAAACCAGACCAGACCGGCTCAAACCTGTTTTGACCGGCTCAAACCGCTCAAACCGACCAGACCGGCTCAAACGGACTAAACATGTTTTGACCGGCTCAAACCGGATCAAACCGCACCAGACCGGCTCTTAGACTGGCTCAAACCGGTTTTGACAGGCTCAAACCGGACTCAAACTGGACCAGACTGGCTCAAACCGGTTTTGAACGGCTCAAACCGGACTCAAACCGACCAGACCGGCTCAAACCGGTTTGAAACGGCTCAAACCGAACGGACCACACCGGCTCAAACCGGATCAAACCGGACCAGAACGGCTCAAACCAGTTTTGACCGGCTCAAACCAGACTCAAACCGGTTTTGACCAGATCAAACCAGGCCAGACCGGCTCAAACCGGCTCAAACCTGTTTTGACCGGCTCAAACTGGACTCAAACCGGACCAGACGGCTCAAACCTGTTTTGACTGGCTCAAACCAGACTCAAACCGGACCAGACCAGCTCAAACCGGTTTTGACCGCTCAAACCGGACTCAAACCGGTTTTGACCAGATCAAACCAGGCCAGACCAGCTCAAACCGGTTTTGACCGCTCAAACCGGACTCAAACCGGACCAGACGGGCTCAAACCTGTTTTGACTGCCTCAAACCGGACTCAAACCGGACCAGACCAGCTCAAACCGGTTTTGACCGGCTCAAACCGAACGGACCACACCGGCTCAAACGGACTAAACATGTTTTGACCGGCTCAAACCGGATCAAACCGCACCAGACCGGCTCTTAGACTGGCTCAAACCGGTTTTGACCGGCTCAAACGGACCAGACCGGCTCTTAGACTGGCTCAAACCGGTTTTGAACGGCTCAAACCGGACTCAAACCGGACCAGAACGGCTCAAACCGGTTTTGACCGGCTCAAACCGGCTCAAACCAGACCAGACCGGCTCAAACCAGATCAAACCGGACCAGAACGGCTCAAACCAGTTTTGACCGGCTCAAACCAGAGTCAAACGGTTTTGACCAGATCAAACCAGGCCAGACCGGCTCAAACCGACTCAAACCGACCAGACCGGCTCAAACTGGTTTTGACCGGCTCAAACCGGACTCAAACCGGACCAGACCGGCTCAAACCGGTTTTGAACGGCTCAAACCGGATCAAACCGCACCAGACCGGCTCAAACCAGCTCAAACCAGACCAGACCGGCTCTTAGACTGGCTCAAACCGGACCAGACCGGCTCAAACCGGTTTTGACCGGCTCAAACGGACCAGACCGGCTCAAACCAGATCAAACCAGACCAGACCAGACAGGCTCAAACCGGTTTTGAACGGCTCAAACCGGACTCAAACGGTTTTGACCAGATCAAACCAGACCAGACTGGCTCAAACTGGACTCAAACCGGACCAGACGGGCTCAAACCTGTTTTGACTGGCTCAAACCAGACCAGACCGGCTCAAACCGGATCAAACCGGACCAGACCGCTCAAACCGACTCAAACCGGTTTTGACTGGCTCAAACCGGACTCAAACCGGACCAGACGGGCTCAAACCGGCTCAAACCAGACCAGACTGGCTCAAACCAGATCAAACCGGACCAGACCAGCTCAAACCAGATCAAACCGGACCAGACTGGCTCAAACCGGATCAAACCGGTTTTGACTGGCTCAAACCGGTTTTGACCGGATCAAACCGGACCAGACCGGCTCAAACCAGACTCAAACCGGACCAGAACGGCTCAAACCGGCTCAAACCGGCTCAAACCGAACGGACCACACCGGCTCAAACCGGACTCAAACCAGTTTTGACCGGCTCAAACCGGATCAAACCGCACCAGACCGGCTCTTAGACTGGCTCAAACCGGTTTTCACCGACTCAAACCGACCAGACCAGCTCAAACCGGTTTTGACCAGCTCAAACCGGATCAAACCAGACCAGACAGGCTCAAACCGGACTCAAACCTGTTTTGACCGGCTCAAACCGGATCAAACCGGACCAGACCGCTCAAACCGACCAGACCGGCTCAAACCGGTTTTGACCAGCTCAAACCAGACCAGACCGGCTCAAACCGGTTTTGACTGGCTCAAACCAGACTCAAACCGGACCAGACTGGCTCAAACTGGTTTTGACCGGCTCAAACCAGATCAAACCGGACCAGACCGGCTCAAACCGGTTTTGACCGCTCAAACCGGACCAGACCGGCTCAAACCGGTTTTGACCGGCTCAAACCGGATCAAACCAGACCAGACCGGCTCAAACCGGATCAAACCGGACCAGACCGGCTCAAACGGACTCAAACCGGACTCAAACCAGACCAGACTGGCTCAAACCGGTTTTGACCGGCTCAAACCGGCTCAAACCGGACCAGACTGGCTCAAACCTGTTTTCACCATAGGCCTCTATGGGCTTCCAAATATCAGTTCTCAAATTCCACAGAAATAAGGCTAGCAAACAGCTCCACGAAATACAGCTGTAACTCAGTGAGTGAAGTCACACATCACAAAGCAGTTTCTCAGAAAGCTTCTTTCTCATTTTGATCGGAGGATATTTCCTTTGGCCCTATAGTCTTCAAAGGGATCCAAATATCAGTTCTCAGATTCCACAGAAATAAGGCTAGCAAACAGCTCCACGAAATACAGCTGTAACTCAGTGAGTGAAGTCACACATCACAAAGCAGTTTCTCAGAAAGCTTCTTTCTCATTTTGATCAGAGGATATTTCCTTTGGCCCTATAGTCTTCAAAGGGATCCAAATATCAGTTCTCAAATTCCACAGAACAGTCTTAGCAAACAGCTCCACGAAATACAGCTGTAACTCAGTGAGATGAATTCACAGATCACAAAGCAGTTTCTCAGAAAGCTTCTTTCCAGTTGTTATCTGAGGATATTTTCTTTTTCACCATAGCCTCCATGGGCTTCCAAATATCCTTTGCAAATTCCACAGAACAGTCTTAGCAAACAGCTCCACGAAATACAGCTGTAACTCAGTGAGTGAAGTCACACATCACAAAGCAGTTTCTCAGAAAGCTTCTTTCTCATTTTGATCAGAGGATATTTCCTTTGGCCCTATAGTCTTCAAATGGATATGAAATATCAGTTCTCAGATTCCACAGAAATAAGGCTAGCAAACAGCTCCACGAAATACAGCTGTAACTCAGTGAGTGGAAGTCACACATCACAGAGCAGTTTCTCAGAAAGCTTCTTTCCAGTTTTCATCTGAGGATATTTTCTTTTCACCATAGGCCTCTATGGGCTTCCAAATATCCTTTGCAAATTCCACAAGAACAGTCTTAGCGAAAGGCTTCTTGAGGGAAAGCTGTAACTCTGTGAGATGAATTCACAGAACACAAAGCAGTTTCTCAGAAAGCTTCTTCCAGTTTTCATCTGAGGATATTTTCTTTTCACCATAGGCCTCTATGGGCTTCAAATATCCTTTGCAAATTCCACAAGAACAGTCTTAGCGAACGGCTTCTGGAGGAAAGCTGTAACTCTGTGAGATGAATTCACAGAACACAAAGCAGTTTCTCAGAAAGCTTCTTTCCAGTTGTTATCTGAGGATATTTTCCTTTTCACCAGAGCCCTCCATGGGCTTCCAAATATTACTTTGCAAATTCCACAAAAACAGTCTCAGCAAAAGACTTCTTGAGGGGCAAGCGGTAATTCCATGAGATGAATACACAGATCACAAAGAAGTTTCTCAGAAAGCTTCTTTCTCATTTTGATCGGAGGATATTTCCTTTGGCACTATAGTCTTCTAAGGGATCCGAAGTATCACTTCTCAGATTCCACAGAAATAAGGCTAGCAAACAAACAGGTGCACGAAATACATCTGTAACTCTGTGAGATGAATGCACAGAACACAAAGCAGTTTCTCAGAAAGCTTCTTTCCAGTTTTCATCTGAGGATATTTTCTTTTTCACCATAGGCCTCTATGGGCTTCCAAATATCCTTTGCAAATTCCACAAGAACAGTCTTAGCGAAAGGCTTCTTGAGGTGAAAGCTGTAACTCTGTGAGTGAATTCACAGAACACAAAGCAGTTTCTCAGAAAGCTTCTTTCCAGTTTTTATCTGAGGATATTTCCCTTTTCACCATAGCCCTCCATGGGCTTCCAAATATCACTTTGCAAATTCCACAAGAACAGTCTTAGCGAAAGGCTTCTTGAGGAAAGCTGTAACTCTGTGAGATGAATTCACAGATCACAAAGAAGTTTCTCAGAAAGCTTCTTTCTCATTTTGATCAGAGGATATTTCCTTTGGCCCTATAGTCTTCAAAGGGATCCGAAATATCAGTTCTCAAATTCCACAGAAATAAGGCTAGCAAACAGCTCCACGAAATACAGCTGTAACTCTGTGAGATGAATTCACAGAACAGAAAGAAGTTTCTCAGAAAGCTTCTTCCAGTTTTCATCTGAGGATATTTTCTTTTTCACCATAGCCTCTATGGGCTTCCAAATATCCTTTGCAAATTCCACAGAACAGTCTTAGCGAAAGGCTTCTTGAGGGGAAAGCTGTAACTCTGTGAGATGAATTCACAGAACACAAAGCAGTTTCTCAGAAAGCTTCTTTCCAGTTTTATCTGAGGATATTTTCTTTTTCACCACAGCCTCCATGGGCTTCCAAATATCACTTTGCAAATTCCACAAGAACAGTCTTAGCGAAAGGCTTCTTGAGGAAAGCTGTAACTCTGTGAGATGAATTCACAGAACACAAAGAAGTTTCTCAGAAAGCTTCTTTCTCATTTTGATCAGAGGATATTTCCTTTGGCCCTATAGTCTTCAAAGGGATCCGAAATATCAGTTCTCAGATTCCACAGAAATAAGGCTAGCAAACAGCTCCACGAAATACAGCTGTAACTCAGTGAGTGGAAGTCACACATCACAAAGCAGTTTCTCAGAAAGCTTCTTTCCAGTTTTCATCTGAGGATATTTTCTTTTCACCATAGCCTCTATGGGCTTCCAAATATCTCTTTGCAAATTCCACAAGAACAGTCTTAGCGAACGGCTTCTGGAGGGGAAAGCTGTAACTCTGTGAGATGAATTCACAGATCACAAAAGTTTCTCAGAAAGCTTCTTTCTCATTTTGATCGGAGGATATTTCCTTTGGCCCTATAGTCTTCAAAGGGATCCGAAATATCAGTTCTCAGATTCCACAGAAATAAGGCTAGCAAACAGCTCCACGAAATACAGCTGTAACTCAGTGAGTGGAAGTCACACATCACAAAGCAGTTTCTCAGAAAGCTTCTTTCCAGTTTTCATCTGAGGATATTTTCTTTTCACCATAGTCTTCAAAGGGCTTCCAAATATCCTTTGCAAATTCCACAGAACAGTCTTAGCGAACGGCTTCTGGAGGAAAGCTGTAACTCTGTGAGATGAATTAACAGAACACAAAGAAGTTTCTCAGAAAGCTTCTTTCCAGTTTTATCTGAGGATATTTTCTTTTCACCATAGACCTCCATGGGCTTCCAAATATCACTTTGCAAATTCCACAAGAACAGTCTTAGCGAAAGGCTTCTTGAGGGAAAGCTGTAACTCTGTGAGATGAATTCACAGATCACAAAGAAGTTTCTCAGAAAGCTTCTTTCTCATTTTGATCGGAGGATATTTCCTTTGGCCCTATAGTCTTCAAAGGGATCCGAAATATCAGTTCTCAGATTCCACAGAAATAAGGCTAGCAAACAGCTCCACGAAATACAGCTGTAACTCAGTGAGTGGAAGTCACACATCACAAAGCAGTTTCTCAGAAAGCTTCTTTCCAGTTTTCATCTGAGGATATTTTCTTTTTCACCATAGGCCTCTATGGGCTTCCAAATATCACTTTGCAAATTCCACAAGAACAGTCTTAGCGAAAGGCTTCTTGAGGGAAAGCTGTAACTCTGTGAGATGAATTCACAGAACACAAAGCAGTTTCTCAGAAAGCTTCTTTCCAGTTTTCATCTGAGGATATTTTCTTTTCACCATAGGCCTCTATGGGCTTCCAAATATCCCTTTGCAAATTCCACAAGAACAGTCTTAGCGAAAGGCTTCTTGAGGGAAAGCTGTAACTCTGTGAGATGAATTCACAGAACACAAAGCAGTTTCTCAGAAAGCTTCTTTCCAGTTGTTATCTGAGGATATTTCCTTTTCACCATAGCCTCCATGGGCTTCCAAATATCACTTTGCAAATTCCACAAGAACAGTCTTAGTGAATGGCTTCTTGAGGGAAAGCTGTAACTCTGTGTGATGAATTCACAGATCACAAAGAAGTTTCTCAGAAAGCTTCTTTCTCATTTTTATCGGAGGATATTTCCTTTGGCCCTATAGTCTTCAAAGGGATCCAAATATCAGTTCTCAGATTCCACAGAAACAAGGCTAGCAAACAGCTCCATGAAATACAGCTGTAACTCAGTGAGTGGAAGTCACACATCACAAAGCAGTTTCTCAGAAAGCTTCTTTCCAGTTTTTATCTGAGGATATTTTCTTTTCACCATAGCCTCCATGGGCTTCCAAATATCCTTTGCAAATTCCACAAGAACAGTCTTAGCGAACGGCTTCTGGAGGGGAAAGCTGTAACTCTGTGAGATGAATTCACAGAACACAAAGCAGTTTCTCAGAAAGCTTCTTTCCAGTTTTTATCTGAGGATATTTCCTTTTCACCATAGCCTCCATGGGCTTCCAAATATCACTTTGCAAATTCCACAAGAACAGTCTTAGCAAAGGCTTCTTGAGGGAAAGCTGTAACTCTGTGAGATGAATTCACAGATCACAAAGAAGTTTCTCAGAAAGCTTCTTTCTCATTTTGATCAGAGGATATTTCCTTTGGCCCTATAGTCTTCAAAGGGATCCGAAATATCAGTTCTCAGATTCCACAGAAATAAGGCTAGCAAACAGCTCCATGAAATACAGCTGTAACTCAGTGAGTGGAAGTCACACATCACAAAGCAGTTTCTCAGAAAGCTTCTTTCCAGTTTTCATCTGAGGATATTTTCTTTTTCACCATAGGCCTCTATGGGCTTCCAAATATCCTTTGCAAATTCCACAAGAACAGTCTTAGCGAACGGCTTCTGGAAGGGAAAGCTGTAACTCTGTGAGATGAATTCACAGAACACAAAGCAGTTTCTCAGAAAGCTTCTTTCCAGTTTTTATCTGAGGATATTTTCTTTTCACCATAGCCTCCATGGGCTTCCAAATATCACTTTGCAAATTCCACAAGAACAGTCTTAGCGAAAGCCTTCTTGAGAAGAGAGCTGTAACTCTGTGAGATGAATTCACAGATCACAAAGAAGTTTCTCAAGCTTCTTTCTCATTTTATCTGAGGATATTTCCTTTGGCCTATAGTCTTCAAAGGGATCCGAAATATCAGTTCTCAGATTCCACAGAAATAAGGCTAGCAAATAGCCCCACGAAATACAGCTGTAACTCAGTGAGTGGAAGTCACACATCAAAAAGCAATTTCTCATAAAGCTTCTTTCCAATTTTCATCTGAGGATAATTTCTTTTTCTCTATAGGCCTCAATGGGCTTTGAAATATCCCTTTGCCAATTACACAAGAACAGTCTTAGCGAATGGCTTCTGGAGAGGAAAGCTGTAACTCTGTGAGATGAGTTCACAGAACACAAAGCAGTTTCTCAGAAAGCTTCTTTCCAGTTTTATCTGAGGATATTTCCTTTTCACCATAGCCTCCATGGGCTTCCAAATATCAGTTCTCAAATTCCACAAGAACAGTCTTAGCGAAGGCTTCTTGAGGGAAAGCTGTAACTCTGTGAGATGAATTCACAGATCACAAAGAAGTTTCTCAGAAAGCTTCTTTCTCATTTTGATCGGAGGATATTTCCTTTGGCCCTATAGTCTTCAAAGGGATCCAAAGTATCAGTTCTCAGATTCCACAGAAATAAGGCTAGCAAACAGCTCCAGGAAATACAGCTGTAACTCAGTGAGTGGAAGTCACACATCACAAAGCAGTTTCTCAGAAAGCTTCTTTCCAGTTTTCATCTGAGGATATTTTCTTTGTCACCATAGGCCTCTATGGGCTTCCAAATATCCTTTGCAAATTCCACAAAACAGTCTTAGCGAACGGCTTCTGGAGGGTAAAGCTGTAACTCTGTGAGATGAATTCACAGAACACAAAGCAGTTTCTCAGAAAGCTTCTTTCTCATTTTCATCTGAGGATATTTCCTTTTCACCATAGCCTCCATGGGCTTCCAAATATCACTTTGCAAATTCCACAAGAACAGTCTTAGCGAAAGGCTTCTGAGGGGAAAGCTGTAACTCTGTGAGATGAATTCACAGATCACAAAGAAGTTTCTCAGAAAGCTTCTTTCTCATTTTGATCGGAGGATATTTCCTTTGGCCCTATAGTCTTCAAAGGGATCCGAAATATCAGTTCTCAGATTCCACAGAAATAAGGCTAGCAAACAGCTCCACGAAATACAGCTGTAACTCAGTGAGTGGAAGTCACACATCACAAAGCAGTTTCTCAGAAAGCTTCTTTCCAGTTTTCATCTGAGGATATTTTCTTTTCACCATAGGCCTCTATGGGCTTCCAAATATCCCTTTGCAAATTCCACAAGAACAGTCTTAGCGAACGGCTTCTGGAGGGAAAGCTGTAACTCTGTGAGATGAATTCACAGAACCATAAGCAGTTCCTCAGAAAGCTTCTTTCCAGTTTTCATCTGAGGATATTTTCTTTTCACCATAGCCTCCATGGGCTTCCAAATATCACTTTGCAAATTCCACAAGAACAGTCTTAGCGAAAGGCTTCTGAAAGGGAAAGCTGTAACTCTGTGAGATGAATTCACAGATCACAAAGAAGTTTCTCAGAAAGCTTCTTTCTCATTTTGATCGGAGGATATTTCCTTTGGCCCTATAGTCTTCAAAGGGATCCGAAATATCAGTTCTCAGATTCCACAGAAATAAGGCTAGCAAACAGCTCCACGAAATACAGCTGTAACTCAGTGAGTGGAAGTCACACATCACAAAGCAGTTTCTCAGAAAGCTTCTTCCAGTTTTCATCTGAGGATATTTTCTTTATCACCATAGGCCTCTATGGGCTTCCAAATATCCTTTGCAAATTCCACAAGAACAGTCTTAGCGAACGGCTTCTGGAGGGAAAGCTGTAACTCTGTGAGATGAATTCACAGAACACAAAGCAGTTTCTCAGAAAGCTTCTTTCCAGTTTTATCTGAGGATATTTCCTTTTCACCATAGCCTCCATGGGCTTCCAAATATCACTTTGCAAATTCCACAAGAACAGTCTTAGCGAAAGGCTTCTTGAGGGAAAGCTGTAACTCTGTGAGATGAATTCACAGATCACAAAGAAGTTTCTCAGAAAGCTTCTTTCTCATTTTGATTGGAGGATATTTCCTTTGGCCCTATAGTCTTCAAAGGGATCCGAAATATCAGTTCTCAGATTCCACAGAAATAAGGCTAGCAAACAGCTCCATGAAATACAGCTGTAACTCAGTGAGTGGAAGTCACACATCACAAAGCAGTTTCTCAGAAAGCTTCTTTCCAGTTTTCATCTGAGGATATTTTCTTTTTCACCATAGGCCTCTATGGGCTTCCAAATATCCTTTGCAAATTCCACAAGAACAGTCTTAGCGAACGGCTTCTGGAGGAAAGCTGTAACTCTGTGAGATGAATTCACAGAACACAAAGCAGTTTCTCAGAAAGCTTCTTTCCAGTTTTCATCTGAGGATATTTTCCTTTTCACCATAGCCTCCATGGGCTTCCAAATATCACTTTGCAAATTCCACAAGAACAGTCTTAGCGAAAGGCTTCTTGAGGAAAGCTGTAACTCTGTGAGATGAATTCACAGATCACAAAGAAGTTTCTCAGAAAGCTTCTTTCTCATTTTCATCGGAGGATATTTCTTTGGCCCTATAGTCTTCAAAGGGATCCGAAATATCAGTTCTCAGATTCCACAGAAATAAGGCTAGCAAACAGCTCCATGAAATACAGCTGTAACTCAGTGAGTGGAAGTCACACATCACAAAGCAGTTTCTCAGAAAGCTTCTTTCCAGGTTTCATGGGAGCTTATTTTTTTTTCCCCATAGGCCCCTATGGGCTTCCAAATATCACTTTGCAAATTCCACAAGAACAGTCTTAGCGAACGGCTTCTGGAGGAAAGCTGTAACTCTGTTGGATGAATTCACAGAACACAAAGCAGTTTCTCAGAAAGCTTCTTTCCAGTTTTATCTGAGGATATTTTCTTTTCACCATAGCCTCCATGGGCTTCCAAATATCCTTTGCAAATTCCACAAGAACAGTCTTAGCGAAGGCTTCTTGAGGAAAGCTGTAACTCTGTGAGATGAATTCACAGATCACAAAGAGTTTCTCAGAAAGCTTCTTTCTCATTTTGATCAGAGGATATTTCCTTTGGCCCTATAGTCTTCAAAGGGATCCGAAATATCAGTTCTCAGATTCCACAGAAATAAGGCTAGCAAACAGCTCCAGGAAATACAGCTGTAACTCAGTGAGTGGAAGTCACACATCACAAAGCAGTTTCTCAGAAAGCTTCTTTCCAGTTTTCATCTGAGGATATTTTCTTTTCACCATAGGCCTCTATGGGCTTCCAAATATCCTTTGCAAATTCCACAAGAACAGTCTTAGCGAACGGCTTCTGGAGTGGAAAGCTGTAACTCTGTGAGATGAATTCACAGAACACAAAGCAGTTTCTCAGAAAGCTTCTTTCCAGTTGTTATCTGAGGATATTTCCCTTTTCACCATAGCCCTCCATGGGCTTCCAAATATCCTTTGCAAATTCCACAAGAACAGTCTTAGCGAAAGGCTTCTTGAGGGGAAAGCTGTAACTCTGTGAGATGAATACACAGATCACAAAGCAGTTTCTCAAGCTTCTTTCTCATTTTGATCAGAGGATATTTCCTTTGGCCCTATAGTCTTCAAAGGGATCCAAATATCAGTTCTCAAATTCCACAGAAATAAGTCTTAGCAAACAGCTCCAGGAAATACAGCTGTAACTCAGTGAGTGAAGTCACACATCACAAAGCAGTTTCTCAGAAAGCTTCTTCCAGTTTTCATCTGAGGATATTTTCTTTTCACCATAGGCCTCTATGGGCTTCCAAATATCCTTTGCAAATTCCACAAGAACAGTCTTAGCGAACGGCTTCTGAGGGGAAAGCTGTAACTCTGTGAGATGAATTCACAGAACACAAAGCAGTTTCTCAGAAAGCTTCTTTCCAGTTGTTATCTGAGGATATTTCCTTTTCACCATAGCCTCCATGGGCTTCCAAATATCAGTTCTCAAATTCCACAGAACAGTCTTAGCGAAAGGCTTCTGAGGGAAAGCTGTAACTCTGTGAGATGAATTCACAGATCACAAAGAAGTTTCTCAGAAAGCTTCTTTCTCATTTTGATCGGAGGATATTTCCTTTGGCCCTATAGTCTTCAAAGGGATCCGAAATATCAGTTCTCAGATTCCACAGAAATAAGGCTAGCAAACAGCTCCATGAAATACAGCTGTAACTCAGTGAGTGGAAGTCACATCACAAAGCAGTTTCTCAGAAAGCTTCTTTCCAGTTTTCATCTGAGGATATTTTCTTTTTCACCATAGGCCTCTATGGGCTTCCAAATATCCTTTGCAAATTCCACAAGAACAGTCTTAGCGAACGGCTTCTGAGGGGAAAGCTGTAACTCTGTGAGATGAATTCACAGATCACAAAGAAGTTTCTCAGAAAGCTTCTTTCCAGTTGTTATCTGAGGATATTTCCCTTTTCACCATAGCCCTCCATGGGCTTCCAAATATCACTTTGCAAATTCCACAAGAACAGTCTTAGCGAAAGGCTTCTTGAGGGGAAAGCTGTAACTCTGTGAGATGAATTCACAGATCACAAAGAAGTTTCTCAGAAAGCTTCTTTCTCATTTTGATCGAGGATATTTCCTTTGGCCCTATAGTCTTCAAAGGGATCCGAAATATCAGTTCTCAGATTCCACAGAAATAAGGCTAGCAAACAGCTCCATGAAATACAGCTGTAACTCAGTGAGTGGAAGTCACACATCACAAAGCAGTTTCTCAGAAAGCTTCTTTCCAGTTTTCATCTGAGGATATTTTCTTTTCACCATAGGCCTCTATGGGCTTCCAAATATCCTTTGCAAATTCCACAAGAACAGTCTTAGCGAACGGCTTCTGGAGGGGAAAGCTGTAACTCTGTGAGATGAATTCACAGAACACAAAGCAGTTTCTCAGAAAGCTTCTTTCCAGTTTTTATTTGAGGATATTTTCTTTTTCCCCATAGTCCTCCATGGGCTTCCAATTATCACTTTGCAAATTCCACAATAACTGTCTTAGCGGAAGCCTTCTTGAGGTAAAAGCTGTACCTCTGTGAGATGAATTCACAGATCACAAAGCAGTTTCTCAGAAAGCTTCTTTCTCATTTTGATCGAGGATATTTCCTTAGGCCCCACAGTCTTCCAAGGGATGGGAAATATCAGTTCTCAGATTCCACAGAAATTAGGGTAGCAAAGAGCTACACGATATACAGATGAAACTCTGTGAGATGAATTCACAGAACACAAAGGACTTTCTCAGAAGGCTTCTTTCCAGTTTTTATCTGAGAATATTTTCTTTTTCCCCATAGCCCTCCAGAGGCTTCCAAATATCCTTTGCAAATTCCAGAAGAACAGTCTTAGCGAAAGGCTTCTTGAGGAAAGCTGTAACTCTGTGAGATGAATTCACAGAACACAAAGAAGTTTCTCAGAAAGCTTCTTTCCAGTTTTATCTGAGGATATTTTCTTTTCACCATAGCCTCCATGGGCTTCCAAATATCACTTTGCAAATTCCACAAGAACAGTCTTAGCGAAAGGCTTCTTGAGGGGAAAGCTGTAACTCTGTGAGATGAATTCACAGATCACAAAGAAGTTTCTCAGAAAGCTTCTTTCTCATTTTCATCAGAGGATATTTCCTTTGGCCCTATAGTCTTCAAAGGGATCCAAATATCAGTTCTCAAATTCCACAGAAATAAGGCTAGCAAACAGCTCCACGAAATACAGCTGTAACTCAGTGAGATGAATTCACACATCACAAAGCAGTTTCTCAGAAAGCTTCTTTCCAGTTTTCATCTGAGGATATTTTCTTTTTCACCATAGGCCTCTATGGGCTTCCAAATATCCTTTGCAAATTCCACAAGAACAGTCTTAGCGAACGGCTTCTGGAGGAAAGCTGTAACTCTGTGAGATGAATTCACAGAACACAAAGCAGTTTCTCAGAAAGCTTCTTTCCAGTTTTCATCTGAGGATATTTCCCTTTTCACCATAGCCTCCATGGGCTTCCAAATATCACTTTGCAAATTCCACAAGAACAGTCTTAGCGAAAGGCTTCTTGAGGGGAAAGCTGTAACTCTGTGAGATGAATTCACAGATCACAAAGAAGTTTCTCAGAAAGCTTCTTTCTCATTTTGATCTGAGGATATTTCCTTTGGCCCTATAGTCTTCAAAGGGATCCAAATATCAGTTCTCAGATTCCACAGAAATAAGGCTAGCAAACAGCTCCACGAAATACAGCTGTAACTCAGTGAGTGAAGTCACACATCACAAAGCAGTTTCTCAGAAAGCTTCTTTCCAGTTTTCATCTGAGGATATTTTCTTTTCACCATAGGCCTCTATGGGCTTCCAAATATCCCTTTGCAAATTCCACAAGAACAGTCTTAGCGAACGGCTTCTGAAGGGAAAGCTGTAACTCTGTGAGATGAATTCACAGAACACAAAGCAGTTTCTCAGAAAGCTTCTTTCCAGTTTTCATCTGAGGATATTTCCCTTTTCACCATAGCCTCCATGGGCTTCCAAATATCACTTTGCAAATTCCACAAGAACAGTCTTAGTGAAAGGCTTCTTGAGGGGAAAGCTGTAACTCTGTGAGATGAATTCACAGATCACAAAGAGTTTCTCAGAAAGCTTCTTTCTCATTTTGATTGGAGGATATTTCCTTTGGCCCCATAGTCTTCAAAGGGATCCAAAATATCAGTTCTCAGATTCCACAGAAATAAGGCTAGCAAACAGCTCCACGAAATACAGCTGTAACTCAGTGAGTGGAAGTCACACATCACAAAGCAGTTTCTCAGAAAGCTTCTTTCCAGTTTTCATCTGAGGATATTTTCTTTTTCCCCATAGGCCTCTATGGGCTTCCAAATATCCTTTGCAAATTCCACAAGAACAGTCTTAGCGAACGGCTTCTGGAGGAAAGCTGTAACTCTGTGAGATGAATTCACAGAACACAAAGCAGTTTCTCAGAAAGCTTCTTTCCAGTTTTCATCTGAGGATATTTCCCTTTTCACCATAGTCCTCCATGGGCTTCCAAATATCACTTTGCAAATTCCACAAGAACAGTCTTAGCGAAAGGCTTCTTGAGGAAAGCTGTAACTCTGTGAGATGAATTCACAGATCACAAAGAAGTTTCTCAGAAAGCTTCTTTCTCATTTTGATCAGAGGATATTTCCTTTGGCCCTATAGTCTTCAAAGGGATCCAAATATCAGTTCTCAGATTCCACAGAAATAAGGCTAGCAAACAGCTCCACGAAATAGAGCTGTAACTCAGTGAGTGGAAGTCACACATCACAAAGCAGTTTCTCAGAAAGCTTCTTTCCAGTTTTTATCTGAGGATATTTTCTTTTTCCCCATAGGCCTCTAAGGGCTTCCAAATATCCTTTGCAAATTCCAGAAGAACAGTCTTAGCGAACGGCTTCTGGAGGAAAGCTGTAACTCTGTGAGATGAATTCACAGAACACAAAGCAGTTTCTCAGAAAGCTTCTTTCCAGTTTTTATCTGAGGATATTTCCCTTTTCACCATAGCCCTCCAAGGGCTTCCAAATATCACTTTGCAAATTCCACAAGAACAGTCTTAGCGAAAGGCTTCTTGAGGGGAAAGCTGTAACTCTGTGAGATGAATTCACAGATCACAAAGAAGTTTCTCAGAAAGCTTCTTTCTCATTTTGATCGGAAGATATTTCCTTTGGCCGTATAGTCTTAAAGGGATCCAAATATCAGTTCTCAGATTCCACAGAAATAAGGCTAGCAAACAGCTCCACGAAATACAGCTGTAACTCAGTGAGTGGAAGTCACACATCACAAAGCAGTTTCTCAGAAAGCTTCTTTCCATTTTCATCTGAGGATATTTTCTTTTTCACCATACGCCTCCAAGGGCTTCCAAATAATCCTTTGCAAATTTCACAAGAACAGTCTTAGCGAACGGCTTCTGGAGGGGAAAGCTGTAACTCTGTGTGATGATTGCACTGAACACAAAGCAGTTTCTCAGAAAGCTTCTTTCCAGTTGTTATCTGAGCATATTTCCCTTTTCACCATAAGCCTCCATGGGCTTCCAAATATCACTTTGCAAATTCCACAAGAACAGTCTTAGCGAAAGGCTTCTTGAGGGAAAGCTGTAACTCTGTGAGATGAATTCACAGATCACAAAGAAGTTTCTCAGAAAGCTTCTTTCTCATTTTGATCAGAGGATATTTCCTTTGGCCCTATAGTCTTCAAAAGGATTCGAAATATCAGTTCTCAGATTCCACAGAAATAAGGCTAGCAAACAGCTCCATGAAATACAGCTGTAACTCAGTGAGTGGAAGTCACACATCACAAAGCAGTTTCTCAGAAAGCTTCTTTCCAGTTTTCATCTGAGGATATTTTCTTTTTCCCCATAGGCCTCTATGGGCTTCCAAATATCCCTTTGCAAATTCCACAAGAACAGTCTTAGCGAACGGCTTCTGGAGGGGAAAGCTGTAACTCTGTGAGATGAATTCACAGAACACAAAGCAGTTTCTCAGAAAGCATCTTTCCTGTTGTTATCTGAGGATAATTCCCTTTTCACCGTAGACCTCCATGGGCTTCCAAATATCACTTTGCAAATTCCACAAGAGCAGTCTTAGTGAAAGGCTTCTTGAGGGGAAAGCTCTAACTCTGTGAGATGAATTCACAGATTACAAAGTAGTTTCTCAGAACGCTTCTTTCTCATTTTGATCGGAGGATATTTCCTTTGGCCCCATAGTCTTCAAAGGGATCTGAAATATCAGTTCTCAAATTCCACAGAAATAAGGCTACCAGAGAGCTCAACGAAATACAGCTGTAACTCAGTGAGTGGAAGTCACACCACACAAAGCAGTTTCTCAGAAAGCTTCTTTCCAGTTTTCATCTGAGGATATTTTCTTTTTCCCCCTAGGCCTCTAGGGGCTTCCAAATATCCCTATGCAAATTCCAAAAGAACAGTCTTAGCGAACGGCTTCTGGACGGGAAAGATGAAACTCTGTGAGATGAATTCACAGAAACAAAGAAGTTTCTCAGAAAGCTTCTTTCCAGTTTTACCTGAGGATATTTCCCTTTTCACCATAGCCCTCCATGAGCTTCCAAATACCCTTTGCAAATTCCACAAGAACAGTCTTAGGGAAAGGCTTCTTGAGGGGAAAGCTGTAACTCTGTGAGATGAATTCACAGATCACAAAGAAGTTTCTCAGAAGCTTCTTTCTCATTTTGATCAGAGGATATTTCCTTTGGCCCTATAGTCTTCAAAGGGATCCGAAATATCAGTTCTCAGATTCCACAGAAATAAGGCTAGCAAACAGCTCCATGAAATACAGCTGTAACTCAGTGAGTGGAAGTCACACATCACAAAGCAGTTTCTCAGAAAGCTTCTTTCCAGTTTTCATCTGAGGATATTTTCTTTTTCACCATAGGCCTCTATGGGCTTCCCAACATCCCTTTGCAAATTCCAGAAGAACTGTCTTAGCGTATGGCTTTTGGAGGGGAAAGCTGTAACTCTGGGAAATGAATTAACAGAACACAAAGAAGTTTCTCAGAAAGCTTCTGTCCAGTTTTCAGCTGAGGATATTTCCCTTTTCACCATAGCCCTCCATGGGCTTCCAAATATCACTTTGCAAATTCCACAAGAACAGTCTTAGCGAAAGGCTTCTTGAGGGGAAAGCTGTAACTCTGTGAGATGAATTCACAGATCACAAAGAAGTTTCTCAGAAAGCTTCTTTCTCATTTTGATCGCAGGATATTTCCTTTGGCCCTATAGTCTTCAAAGGGATCCGAAATATCAGTTCTCAGATTCCACAGAAATAAGGCTAGCAAACAGCTCCACGAAATACAGCTGTAACTCAGTGAGTGGAAGTCACACCACACAAAGCAGTTTCACAGAAAGCTTCTTTCCAGTTTTCATCTGAGGATATTTTCTTTTTCCCCATAGGCCTCTATGGGCTTCCAAATATCCCTTTGCAAATTCCACAAGAACAGTCTTAGCGAAAGGCTTCTGGAGGGGAAAGCTGTAACTCTGTGAGATGAATTCACAGAACACAAAGCAGTTTCTCAGAAAGCTTCTTTCCAGTTGTTATCTGAGGATATTTCCCTTTTCACCATAGCCCTCCAAGGGCTTCCAAATATCACTTTTCAAATTCCACAAGAACAGTCTTAGTGAAAGGCTTCTTGAGGGAAAGCTGTAACTCTGTGTGATGAATTCACAGATCACAAAGAAGTTTCTCAGAAAGCTTCTTTCTCATTTTAATCGGAGGATATTTCCTTTGGCCCTATAGTCTTCAAAGGGATCCAAATATCAGTTCTCAGATTCCACAGAAATAAGGCTAGCAAACAGCTCCACGAAATACAGCTGTAACTCAGTGAGTGGAAGTCACACATCACAAAGCAGTTTCTCAGAAAGCTTCTTTCCATTTTCATCTGAGGATATTTTCTTTTCACCATAGGCCTCTATGGGCTTCCAAATATCCTTTGCAAATTCCACAAGAACAGTCTTAGCGAACGGCTTCTGAAGGGGAAAGCTGTAACTCTGTGTGATGAATTCACAGAACACAAAGCAGTTTCTCAGAAAGCTTCTTTCCAGTTGTTATCTGAGGATATTTCCCTTTTCACCATAGCCTCCATGGGCTTCCAAATATCACTTTGCAAATTCCACAAGAACAGTCTTAGCGAAAGGCTTCTTGAGGGGAAAGCTGTAACTCTGTGAGATGAATTCACAGATCACAAAGAAGTTTCTCAGAAAGCTTCTTTCTCATTTTGATCAGAGGATATTTCCTTTGGCCCTATAGTCTTCAAAGGGATCCGAAATATCAGTTCTCAGATTCCACAGAAATAAGGCTAGCAAACAGCTCCATGAAATACAGCTGTAACTCAGTGAGTGGAAGTCACACATCACAAAGCAGTTTCTCAGAAAGCTTCTTTCCAGTTTTCATCTGAGGATATTTTCTTTTCACCATAGGCCTCTATGGGCTTCCAAATATCCTTTGCAAATTCCAGAAGAACAGTCTTAGCGAACGGCTTCTGGAGGGGAAAGCTGTAACTCTGTGAGATGAATTCACAGAACACAAAGTAGTTTCTCAGAAAGCTTCTTTCCAGTTGTTATCTGAGGATATTTCCCTTTTCACCATAGCCCTCCATGGGCTTCCAAATATCACTTTGCAAATTCCACAAGAACAGTCTTAGTGAAAGGCTTCTTGAGGGGAAAGCTGTAACTCTGTGAGATGAATTCACAGATCACAAAGAAGTTTCTCAGAAAGCTTCTTTCTCATTTTGATCGGAGGATATTTCCTTTGGCCCTATAGTCTTCAAAGGGATCCGAAATATCAGTTCTCAGATTCCACAGAAATAAGGCTTGCAAACAGCTCCATGAAATACAGCCGTAACTCAGAGAGTGGAAGTCACACATCACAAAGCAGTGTCTCAGAAAGCTTCTTTCCAGTTTTCATTTGAGGGTATTTTCTTTTTCACCATAGGCCTTTCGGGCTTCCAAATATCCCTTTGCAAATTCCAAAAGAACAGTCTTAGTGACATCTTCTGGAGGGGAAAGCTGTAACTCTGTGAGATGAATTCACAGAACACAAAGCAGTTTCTCAGAAAGCTTCTTTCTCCGGATCAAACCGGACCAGACCGAGTCAAACCGGTTTTGAGCGGCTCAAACCGGACTCAAACCGGACCAGAGCAGCTCAAACCCGTTTTGACCCACTCAAATTCGACCAGACCAACTTAAACCGGACCAGACAGGCTCAAACCTGTTTTGACCGGTTGAAACCGGACTCAAACCGGACTAGACCGGTTCAAACCGGTTTTGACCCGCTCAAACCGGCCCAGACCTGTTCCAACCGGTTTTGACAGGCTCAAACCACACCAGACCGAACTCAAACCGGACCAGATCGGCTCAACCCGGTTTTGACCTTCTCAAATCTAATCAAACCGGACCAGACCGGCTCAAACCGGATCAAACCGCAGCAGACTGGCTCAAAGCGGTTTTGACCGGCTCAAACCGGACGAGACAGGCTGAAACCGGTTTTGACCGGCTCAAACTCTACCAGACCGGCTCTAACCCGACCAGACCGGCTCACACCAACACACACCTGACCAGACCGGCTCAAACCGGTTTTGAACCATTCAAACCGAAGTGGACCGACTCAAACCGGTTTTGACCGGCTGAAACCAAACTCAAACCAGACCAGACCGGCTCAAACCTATTTTTACCGTATTAGACCGGCTCAAACCGGACCAGACCAGCTCAAACCGGTTTTGACCGGCTTAAACCGGATTCAAACCGGCACGGAACAGACCGGCTCAAACTGGACTGAATCTGGCTTTTTCCACCTCAAACCGGACTGAAATCCGAGTAGAGCAGCTCAAACATTTTTTGACCGAATTAGACCGGCTCAAACCGGTTTTGACCGGCTCAAACCCGACCAGACCAGCTCTAACCCGACCAGAATGGCTCAAACCAGCTAAAACCTGTCCAGACCGACTCAAACCGGTTTTGAACGGCTCAAACCTGTCCAGACCGACTCAAACCGGTTGTGACTGGCTTAAACCGGACTCACACCGGTTTTGTCTGGCTCAAACCGGACCACACTGGCTGAAACCTGTTTTGACCAGCTCAAACCGGACCAGACCGCCTTAGACCAGATCAATACGGACCAGACCGGCTCAAACCGGCTCAAACCGGACTCAAACCAGACTCAAACCGGACCAGACCGGCTCAAACCGACTCAAACCGACCAGACTGGCTCAAACCTGCTCAAACCGGACCAGACTGGCTCAAACCTGCTCAAACCGGACCAGACCGGCTCAAACCGGACTCAAACCAGTTTTGACCGGATCAAACTGGATCAAACCGCACCAGACCGGCTCAAACCTGTTTTGACCGCTCAAACCGTTTTGACTGGCTCAAACCGGTTTTGACCAGCTCAAACCGGACCAGACCGGCTCAAACCGGATTCAAACCGGTTTTGACCGGCTCAAACCGACCAGACCGACTCAAACCGGTTTTGACCGGCTCAAACCGACTCAAACCAGTTTTGACCGGATCAAACTGGATCAAACCGACCAGACCGCTCAAACCGGTTTTGATCGGCTGAAACCGGACTCAAACCGACCAGACCGCTCAAACCGGTTTTGACCGCTCAAACCGACCAGACCGGCTCAAACCGATCAAACCGACCAGAACGGCTCAACCGGTTTTGACCGGTCAAATGGACCAGACAGGCTCAAACCGGTTTTGACCGCTCAAACCGACTCAAACCGACCAGACCGGCTCAAACCGGATCAAACCGGACCAGACCGCTCAAACCGGATCAAACCGACCAGACCAGCTCAAACCGACCAGACCGCTCAAACCGTTTTGACCGCTCAAACCAGACTCAAACCGGTTTTGACCGGCTCAAACCGGATGAGACCGGACCAGACCGGCTCAAACCGGATCAAAGCGGACCAGACCGGCTCAAACCGGTTTTGACCGTGTTAGACCGGCACAAACCAGTTTCAACCTGCTCAATCCGGACCAGACCGGCTCAAACCGGATCAAACCAGACCGGACCGGCTCAAACCGGGTATGACCGGCTCAAATCGAATCAAAGCGGACCAGACCATCTCAAATGGGAACAAACCGGACTAGAGCGGTTCAAACCGGATCAAACCGGACCAGACCGGCTCAAACCGGATCAAACCGGACCAGAACGGCTCCAACCGGTTTTGACCGGGTCAAATGGACCAGACAGGCTCAAACCGGTTTTGACCGGCTCAAATCGAATTAAACCGGACCAGACCGGCTGAAACCCAATGCAACCGGACCACACCGGCTCAAAACGGATCACTCCGGACCAGACCGGCTAGACCAGCTAAAACCGGTTTTGACCCGCTCAAACCGGACTCAAACGAGTTTTGACCGGATCAAACCGGATGAGACCGGACCAGACCGGCTCAAACCGGATCAAAGCGGACCAGACCGGCTCAAACCGGTTTTGACCGTGTTAGACCGGCACAAACCAGTTTCAACCTGCTCAATCCGGACCAGACCGGCTCAAACCGGATCAAACCAGACCGGACCGGCTCAAACCGGGTATGACCGGCTCAAATCGAATCAAAGCGGACCAGACCATCTCAAATGGGAACAAACCGGACTAGAGCGGTTCAAACCGGATCAAACCAGACCAGACCGGCTCAAACCGGATCAAACCAGACCAGACCGTCTCAAACCGGTTTACACCGGCTCAAACCGGACTCAAACCTGTTTTGACCGGCTCAAACCGGATCAAACAGGACCAGAACGGCTGAAACCTGTTTTCACCGGCTCAAACCGGACTCAAACCTGTTTCGACCGTCTCAAACCAGACTCTAACAGGACCAGACAGGCTCAAACCGGTTTTGACCCGCTCAAACCGGTCTGAAACGGGACCAGACCGTCTCAAACCGGTTTTGACCAGCTCAAACGCGACCAGTCTTGCTCAAACAGGACCAGACGGCTCAAACCGCTTTTGACTGGCTCAAACCGGGCCAGACCGGCTCAAATCAGATCAAACCGGACCAGACTGGCTCAAGCCAGCTCAAACTGGACTAGACCGGCTCAAACCGATTTTGACAGACTCAAACCGGTTTTGACCGGCTCTAACCGGACCAGACCGGCTCAAACCGGTTTTAACCGGCTCAAACCAGACTCAAACGGGACCAGACAGGCTCAAACCTGTTTTGACCGTATTAGACCGGCTCAAACCTGTTTTGACTGGCTCAACGCGGACCAGACCGCCTCAAACCGGTTTTGACTGGCTCAAATCGAATCAAACCATACCAGAGCGGCTCAAACCGGATCAAACCGGACCAGACCGGTTCAAAATGGATCAATCCGGACCAGACCGGCTCGACAGGCCCAAACCGGTTTTGACCGGCTTGAAACGCATCAAACCGGACCAGACTGGCTCAAACTGGATCAAACCAGACCAGACGGGCTCAAAATGCATCCATCCGGAACACACTGGCTCAAACCCCCTCAAACCGGCTCAAACCAGACTCAAACCGGAACGGAGCAGTCCGGCTCAAACCGGACTCAAACTGGTTTTGACCGGCTTAAACAGGATCAAACCGCACCAGACCGGCTCTTTGACCGGCTCAAACCGGTTTTATCTGTCTCAAAAAAGACCAGACCAGCTCAAACCGGTTTTGACTGACTCAAACAGGACACAAACCGGACCAGACTGGCTCAAACCGGTTTTCACCGGCTAAAACCAGACCAGACCAGACCAGGGAGGCTCATACCAGTTTTGACCGTATTTGACCGGCTCACACCTGTTTAGACAAGCTAAAATTGACCACCTCTAACCGGACCAGACCGGCTGAAACGGGTTTTGACCGGCTCCAACCGGTCTCCAACAGGACCAGACAGGCTCAAATCTGTTTTGACCGTGTTAGACCGGCTCAAACCGGTTTTGACTGGCTCAACGCGGACCAGACCGCCTCAAACCGGTTTTGACTGGCTCAAATCGAATCAAACCATACCAGAGCGGCTCAAACCGGATCAAACCGGACCAGACCGGCTCAAAATGGATCAATCCGGACCAGACCGGCTCGACAGGCCCAAACTGGTTTTGACCAGCTTGAACCGCATCAAACCGGACCAGACTGGCTCAAACTGGATCAAACCAGACCAGACGGGCTCAAAATGCATCCATCCGGAACACACTGGCTCAAACCCCTCAAACCGCTCAAACCAGACTCAAACTGAACGGAGCAGTCCGGCTCAAACCGGACTCAAACTGGTTTTGACCGGCTGAAACCGGACTCAAACCGGACTCAAACCGGTTTTGACCGCTCAAACCGGTTTTATCTGTCTCAAAAAGACCAGACCAGCTCAAACCGGTTTTGACTGACTCAAACAGGACACAAACCGACCAGACTGGCTCAAACCGGTTTTCACCGGCTAAAACCAGACCAGACCAGACCAGGGAGGCTCATACCAGTTTTGACCGCTCAAACCGTTTTGACCGCTCAAACCTGTTTTGACCAGCTCAAACTGACCAGACCGCTCAAACCGACCAGACCGGCTGAACGGGTTTTGACCGGCTCCAACCGGTCTCCAACAGGACCAGACAGGCTCAAACCTGTTTTGACTGGCTCAAACTGGATTAGACCGCTCAAACCGGTTTTGACCGGATCAACCCGATCCAGACCAGCTCAAACCGATCAAACCGGTTTTGACCGCTCAAACCGACTCAAACCAGTTTTGACCAGATCAAACCAGACCAGACCGCTCAAACCGGTTTTGACCGCTCAAACCGGACTCAAACGTGTTTTGACCAGACCGCTCAAACCGGACCAGACCAGCTCAAACCGGTTTTGACCGCTCAAACGGACCAGACCGACTCAAACCGTTTTGACCGGCTCAAACCGACCAGACCGACTCAAACTGGTTTTGACCGCTCAAACCGGACCAGACTGCTCAAACCGGTTTTGACCAGCTCAAACCGGATTCAAACCGAACGGAACAGACCGCTCAAACCGGACTGAAACCAGTTTTTACCGCCACAAACCGGACTCAAATCCGAGCAGACCAGCTCAAACAAGTTTTGACCGTATTAGACCGGCTCAAACCGGTTTTGACCGGCTCAAACCAGACGAGACGGTCTCAAACCGGTTTTGACTGGCTCAAACTGGACGAGACCGCCACAAACCGGACTCAAACCGGACTCAAACCAGACCAGACCGGCTCAAACCGGTTTTGACCGGCTCAAACCGGACTCAAACGGGTTTTGACCAGATCAAACCAGGCCAGACCGTCTCAAACCGATTTTGACCGGCTCAAACCGGACTCAAACCGGACCAGACCAGCTCAAACCGGTTTTGACCGGCTCAAACCGGAATGGACCAGACCGGCTCAAAACGGACTAATCATGTTTTGACCAGCTCCAACCGGATCAAACCGCATGAGACCAGCTCTTAGACTGGCTCAAACCGGTTTTAACCGTCTCATTACGGACCAGACCGGGTCTACAAGGTTTTGAACGGCTCAAACCGGACTCAAACCGACCAGACCGCTCAAACCGGTTTTGACCGGCTCAAACCAGACCAGACCGGCTCACACCGGATCAAACCGGACCAGAACGGCTCTAACCAGTTTTGACCGGCTCAAACCAGAGTCAAACGGGTTTTGACCAGATCAAATCAGGCCAGACCGGCTAAAACCGGTTTTGATCGGCTCAAACCGGACTCAAACCGGACCAGACCGGCTCAAACCGGTTTTGACCGGTTGAAACCGGACTCAAACCGGACTAGACCGGCTCAAACCGGTTTTGAATGGCTCAAACCGGACTCAAACAGAACAGACCGCTCAAACCGGTTTTCACCGCTCAAACCGACCAGACCAGCTCAAACCGGCTCAAACTGGACCAGAACATCTCAAACCGGTTTTCACTGGCTCAAACCGGACTCAAACGGGTTTTGACCAGATCAAACCAGGCCAGACCGTCTCAAACCAATTTTGACCAGCTAAAACCGGACTCAAACCGGACCAGACCAGCTCAAACCAGTTTTGACCGGCTCAAATCGGAATGGACCAGATCAGCTCAAAACGGACTAAACATGTTTTGACCGGCTCCAACCGGATCAAACCGCACCAGACCGGCTCTTAGACTGGCTCAAATCGGTTTTAACCATCTCATTACAGACCAGACCGGGTCTACCAGGTTTTGAACGGCTCAAACCGGACTCAAACCGGACCAGAACGGCTAAAACCGTTTTTAAACGGCTCAAACCAGAACAGACCGGCTCAAACAGTCTCAAACCGGATTCAAACTGGAACGGAACAGACCGGCTCAAACCAGACTGAATCCGGTTTTTACCACGTCAAACCGGCCTCAAATCCGAGCAGACCGGCTCAAACATGTTTTGACCGTATTAGACCGACTCAAACCGGTTTTGACCGGCTCAACCAGGAACGGACCAGACCGGCTCAAAACGGACTCAAACATGTTTTGACCGGCTCCAACCAGATCAAACCGCACCAGACCGGTTCTTAGAGAGGCTCAAACCGGTTTTAACCATCTCATTACGGACCAGACCGGGTCTACCAGGTTTTGAACGGCTCAACCCGGACTCAAGCCGGACCAGACCGGCTAAGTCCGGTTTGCAACGGCTCAAACCAGACCAGACCGGCTCAAACTGATTTTGACCGGCTCACCCCAGACCAGACCGGCTCAAATCGGATTAAACCGGACCAGACCGGCTCAAACCTGTTTTGACCGGCTCCAACCGGACTCAAACTGGTTTTGACCGGCTCAAACCGGATCCAACCAGACCAGACCGACTCAAACCGGACTCAAACCGGTTATGACCTGCACAAACTGGATCAAACTGCACCAGACCGGCTGTTAGACCGGGTCAAACCGGTTTTAACCGTCTCAATACGGACCAGACCAGCTCAAACCGGACTCAAGCCGGTCCAGACCGGCTCAAACCTGTTTTCACCGGCTAAAACCAGACCAGACCGCACCAGACAGGCTCATACCTGTTTTGACCGTATTTGACCGGCTCAAACCGGTTTTGACCGCTCAAACCGACTCAAACCAAACCAGACCGGCTCCAACCGGATTTGACAGGCTCAAACCGGACTCAAACCGGTTTTGACCGGATCAAACCGGACCAGATGGCTCAAACCATATTTGACCGGCTTAAACAGGACTCAAACCGGTATTGACCGGATCAAACCTATCCAGACCGGATCAAAACGGTTTAGACCAGCTGAAACCGGACTCAAATCGGTTTGGACGGGATCAAACCAGACCAGACCGGCTAAAACCGGTTTTGACCGCTCAAACCGGACTCAAACGTGTTTTGACCAGATCAAACGGATCAAACCGGTTTTGACTGCTCAAACCGGTTTTGACCAGCTCAAACCAGACCGACTCAAACCGACTCAACCGGTTTTGACCGCTCAAACTGACCAGACTGCTCAAACCGGACCAGACTGGCTCAAACCGGATTCAAACCGGAACGGACAAGACCGGCTCAAACCGGACTGAAACCGGTTTTGACCACCTCAAACCGGACTCAAATCCGACCAGACTGTCTCAAACATGTTTTGACCGTATTAGACTGGCTAAAACCGGTTTTGACCAGCTCAAACCGAACCAGACCACCTAAAACCGGTTTTGACCAGCTCAAACCGGATCAGACCGGCTCAAACCGGTTATGACCGGCCGAAACCAGACTCAAACCGGACCAGACCGGCTCAAACCAATTTTGACCATATTAGACTGGCTCAAACAGGTTTTCACCGTCTCAAACAGAACCAGACCGTCTCAAACCGGTTTTGACCAGCTCAAACCGGACTGAAACCGGAATAGACCGGCTCAAACTGGTTTTGACTGGCTCAAACGCGACCAGACCAGCTCAAACAGGACCAGACCAGCTCAAACCGGACTCAAACGTGTTTTGACCAGATCAAAACGGACCAGACCTGCTCAAACCGGTTTTGACCAGCTCAAACCCGACCAGACCAACTCTAACTGGTTTTGACCGGCTCAAACTGGACCAGACCGGCTCAAACCGCTTTTGACCGGCTCAAACCGGATTCAAACCGGAACGGACAAGACCGCTCAAACCGGACTGAAACCGGTTTTGACCGCCTCAAACCGGACTCAAATCCGACCAGACCGTCTCAAACATGTTTTGACCGTATTAGACTGGCTAAAACCGGTTTTGACCAGCTCAAACTGATCCAGACCGGCTAAAACCGGTTTTGACCAGCTCAAACCGGATCAGACAGGCTCAAACCGTTTATGACCAGCCGAAACCAGACTCAAACCGGACCAGACCGGCTCAAACAAATTTTGACCATATTAGACTGGCTCAAACAGATTTTCACCGTCTCAAACAGAACCAGACCGTCTCAAACCGGTTTTGACCAGCTCAAACCGGACTCAAACAGGACCAGACCGGCTCAAACCGGTTTTGACTGGCTCAAACGCGACCAGACCAGCTCAAACAGGACCAGACCGGCTCAAATCAGATCAAACCAGACGAGACCGGCTCAAGTCAGCTCAAACCGGACTAGACCGGGTCACACCGGTTTTGACCAGCTCAAACAGGACGGGACCGACTCACACCGGTTTTGACCGGCTCTAACCGGACCAGACCGGCTCAAACCGGTTTTGACCAGCTCAAACCGGACTCAAACGGGACCAGACAGGCTCAAACCAGTTTTGACCATATTAGACCGGCTCAAACCGGTTTGGACTGGATCAAACCGATCCAGACCAGCTCAAAACGGTTTAGACTGGCAAAAACCGGACTCAAACCGGTTTTGACGGAATCAAACAGGACCAGACCGGTTAAAACCGGTTTTGACCGGCTCAAACCGGACTCAAACGTGTTTTGACCAGACCAAACCAGACCGGACCGGCTCAAACCGTTTTTGAGCGGCTCAAACCGGACCGGACCGACTCGAACCGGTTTCGACCGGCTCAAACCAGACCAGACCGGCTCAAATCGAATCAAACAGGTCCAGACCGATTCAAACCGGTTTTGTCTGCCTCAAACCGGACTCAAACCGGAACAGACGGGCTCAAACCGGCTCCAACCAGACCAGACTGACTCAAACCAGATCAAACCGGACCAGACCGGCTCAAACCCGATTAGACCGGATCAAACTGCCGGATCAAACCGGTTTTGACTGGCTCACACCGGATTAGACCGGATCAAATCGGACTAGTCCGGATCCAACAGACTCAAACCGGACCAGAACGGCTCAATCCGGCTCAAACCGGACTCAAACCGGAACGGACCACACCGGCTCAAACAGGACGCCAACCGGTTTTGACCGGCTCAAACCGGACCAAACCGCACCAGACCGGCTCTTAGACCGGCTCAAACCGGTTTTAACCGTCTCAATACGGACCAGACCAGCTCAAACCAATTTTGACCAGCTCAAATCGAATCAAACCAGACCTGACCGGCTCAAACCGGACTCAAACCCGTTTTGACCGGCTCAAACCGGATCAAACCGCACCAGACCGGCTCTTAGACCGGCTCAAACCGTTTTAACCGTCTCAATACGGACCAGACCAGCTCAAACCAATTTTGACCAGCTCAAATCGAATCAAACCAGACCTGACCGGCTCAAACCGGACTCAAACCAGTTTTGACCGGCTCAAACCGGATCAAACCGCACCAGACCGTCTCTTAGACCGGCTCAAACCGGTTTTAAGCATCTCAATACAGACCTGACCGGCTCAAACCGGTTTTGACCGACTCAAACCAGAATCACACCGGACCAGACTGGCTCAAACAGGTTTTGACCGGCTCAAACCAGACCACACCGGACCAGACCGGCTCAAACCTGTATTGACCGGCTCAACGTGGACCAGACCGCCTCAAACCGGTTTTGACCGGCTCAAATCGAATCAAACCATACCAGAGCGGCTCAAACCGGATCAAACCGGACCAGACCGGCTCAAAACGGATCAATCCGGACCAGACCGGCTAGACAGGCCCAAACCGGTTTTGACCGGCTCGAACCGTATCAAACCGGACCAGACTGGCTCAAACCGGATCAAACCAGACCAGACCGGCTCAAAATGGATCCATCCGGAACACACCGTCTCAAACCGGCTCAAACCGGCTCAAACCAGACTCAAACCGGAGCGGAGCAGACCGGCTCAAACCGGACTCAAACTGGTTTTGACCAGCTTAAACAGGATCAAACCGCACCAGACCGGCTCTTAGACCATCTCAAACCGGTTTTATCCGTCTCAAACCAGACCAGACCGGCTCAAACCGGTTTTCACCGACTCAAACCGGACACAAACCGGACCAGACCGGCTCAAACCGGTTTTCACCGGCTAACACCAGACCAGACCAGACCAGACAGGCTCATACCCGTTGTGACCGTATTTGATCGGCTCATACCTGTTTAGACCAGCTAAAACCGAACCAGACCAAAGCATTTTCTCAGAAAACTTCTTTCTCATTTTGATCAGAGGATATTTCCTTTGGACCTATAGTCTTCAAATGGATATGAAATATCAGTTCTCAGATTACACAGAAATTAGGCTAGCAAACAGCTCCACGAAATACAGCTGTAACTCAGTGAGTGGAAGTCACACATCACAAAGCAGTTTCTCAGAAAGCTTCTTTCCAGTTTTCATCTAAGAATATTTTCTTTTTCACCATAGGCCTCTATGGGCTTCCAAATATCCCTTTGCAAAATCCACAAGAACAGTCTTAGCAAACGGCTTCTGGAGGGGAAAGCTGTAACTCTGTGAGATGAATTCACAGAACACAAAGCAGTTTCTCAGAAAGCTTCTACCAGTTTTCATCTGAGGATATTTTCTTTTTCCCCATAGGCATCTATGGGCTTCGAAATATCCCTTTGCAAATTCCACAAGAACAGTCTTAGAGAACAACTTCTGGAGGGGAAAGCTGTACCTCTGTGAGATGAATTCACAGAACACAAAGTAGATTCTCAGAAAGCTTCTTTCCAGTTGTTATCTGAGGATATTTTCTTTTCACCATAGCCCTCTAAGGGCTTCCAAATATCACTTTGCAAATTCCACAAGAACAGTCTTAGCGAAAGGCTTCTTGAGGGAAAGCTGTAACTCTGTGAGATGAATTCACAGATCACAAAGAAGTTTCTCAGAAAGCTTCTTTCTCATTTTGATTGGAGGATATTTCCTTTGGCCCTATAGTCTTCAAAGGGATCTGAAATATCAGTTCTCAGATTCCACAGAAATAAGGCTAGCAAACAGCTCCACGAAATACAGCTGTAACTCAGTGAGTGGAAGTCACACATCACAAAGCAGTTTCTCAGAAAGCTTCTTTCCAGTTTTCATCTGAGGATATTTTCTTTTTCACCATAGGCTCTATGGGCTTCCAAATATCCTTTGCAAATTCCAGAAGAACAGTCTTAGCAACGGCTTCTTGAGGAAAGCTGTAACTCTGTGAGATGAATTCACAGAACACAAAGCAGTTTCTCAGAAAGCTTCTTTCCAGTTTTTATCTGAGGATATTTTCTTTTTCACCATAGGCTCTATGGGCTTCCAAATATCACTTTGCAAATTCCACAAGAACAGTCTTAGCGAACGGCTTCTGGAGGAAAGCTGTAACTCTGTGAGATGAATTCACAGATCACAAAGTAGTTTCTCAGAAAGCTTCTTTCCAGTTTTTATCTGAGGATATTTCCTTTTCACCATAGCCTCCATGGGCTTCCAAATATCACTTTGCAAATTCCACAAGAACAGTCTTAGCGAAAGGCTTCTTGAGGGGAAAGCTGTAACTCTGTGAGATGAATTCACAGATCACAAAGAAGTTTCTCAGGAAGCTTCTTTCTCATTTTGATCGCAGGATATTTCCTTTGGCCCTATAGTCTTCAAAGGGATACGAAATATCAGTTTTCAGATTTCACAGAAATAAGGCTAGCAAGCAGCTCCACGAAATACAGCTGTAACTCAGTGAGTGGAAGTCACACCACACAAAGCAGTTTCACAGAAAACTTCTTTCTAGTTTTTTTCTGAGGATATTTTCTTTTTCCCCATAGGCCTCTATGGGCTTCCAAATATCCCTTTGCAAATTCCAGAAGAACAGTCTTAGCGAACGGCTTCTGCAGGGGAAAGCTGTAACTCTGTGAGATGAATTCACAGAACACTAAGCAGTTTCTCAGAGAGCTTATTTCCAGTTGTTATCTGAGGATATTTCCCTTTTCACCATAGCCCTCCAAGGGCTTCCAAATATCACTTTTCAAATTCCGCAAGAACAGTCTTAGTGAATGGCTACTTGAGGGGAAATCTGTAACTCTGTGTGATGAATTCACAGATCACAAAGAAGAGTCTCAGAAAGCTTCTTTCTCATTTGGATTGGAGCATATTTCCTTTGGCCCTATAGTCTTAAAGGGATCCAAAATATCCGTTCTCAGATTCCACAGAAATAAGGCTAGCAAGCAGCGCCACGAAATACACCTGTAACTCAGTGAGTGGACGTCACACATCAAAAAGCAGTTTCTCAGAAAGTTTCTTTCCATTTTTCATCTGAGGATATTTTCTTTTTCACCATACGCCTCCAAGGGCTTCCAAATAATCCTTTGCAAATTTCACAAGAACAGTCTTAGTGAACATCTTCTGGAGGGGAAAGCTGTAACTCTGTGAGATGAATTCACAGAACACAAAGCAGTTTCTCAGAAAGCTTCTTTCTCCGGATCAAACCAGACCAGACCGAGTCAAACCGGTTTTGAGCGGCTCAAACCGGACTCAAACTGGACCAGACCAGCTCAAACCGGTTTTGACCCACTCAAATTCGACCAGACCAACTTAAACCGGACCAGACAGGCTCAAACCTGTTTTGACCGGTTGAAACCGGACTCAAACCGGACCAGACCGGCTCAAACCGGTTTTGACCGCTCAAACCGGACTCAAACCGACCAGACCGGCTCAAACCGGTTTTGACAGGCTCAAACCAGACCAGACCGCTCAAACCGGACCAGATCGGCTCAAGCCGGTTTGACCTTCTCAAATCTAATCAAACTGGACCAGACCGGCTCAAACCGGACTCAAACCGGACCAGACTGGCTCAAACCGGTTTTGACCGGCTCAAACCGGACCAGACTGGCTCAAACCGGTTTTGACCGGCTCAAACCCGACCAGACCAGCTCTAACCCGACCAGACCGGCTCACACCAACACAAACCTGACCAGACCGGCTCAAACCGGTTTTGACCGCTCAAACCGGACCAGACTGGCTCAAACCGGACTCAAACCGGTTTTGACCGGCTCAAACCGACTCAAACCGGACCAGACCGCTCAAACCGGTTTTGACCGGCTCAAACCGGACTCAAACCGGACTCAAACCGGACCAGACCAGCTCAAACCGGACTCAAACCGGTTTTGACCAGCTCAAACCGGACTCAAACCGGTTTTGACCAGCTCAAACCGGTTTTGACCGCTCAAACCGGTTTTGACCGGCTCAAACCGGTTTTGACCGGCTCAAACCCGACCAGACCAGCTCTAACCCGACCAGAATGGCTCAAACCAGCTAAAACCTGTCCAGACCGACTCAAACCGGTTTTGAACGGCTCAAGCCGAACCAGACCGACTCAAACCGGTTGTGACTGGCTTAAACCGGACTCAAACCGGTTTTGTCTGGCTGAAACCGGACCAGACCGGCTGAAACCTGTTTTGACCAGCTCAAACCAGACCAGACCGCCTTAGACCAGATCAATACGGACCAGACCGGGTCAAACCGGCTCAAACCGGACTCAAACCGGTATGGACTAGACCGGCTTACACCGGACCCAAACCGGACCATACTGGCTCAAACCTGCTCAAACCGGACTCAACCCGGAACGGACCAGACCGGCTCAAACCGGACTCACCCGGTTTTGACCAGATCAAACTGGATCAAACCGCACCAGACCGGCTCAAACCTGTTTTGACCGTATTAGCCTGGCTCAAATCGGTTTTGACCCCCTCAAACCGGATTCAAACCGGTTTTGACTGGCTCAAACCGGACCACACCGACTCAAACTGGTTTTGACCGGCTCACACCCGACTCAAACGGGTTTTGACTGGATCAAACCAGACCAGACCGGCTCAAACCGGTTTTGATCGGCTGAAACCGGCTCAAACGGACTCAAACCGGACTCAAACCGGTTGTGACTGGCTTAAACCGGACTCAAACCGGACCAGACCGGCTCAAACCGGATCAAACCAGACCAGAACGGCTCCAACCGGTTTTGACCGGTCAAGGCGGACCAGACAGGCTAAAACCGGTTTTGACCACCTCAAACCGGTCTGAAACGGGACTAGACCGTCTCAAACCGGTTTTGACCAGCTCAAACACGACCAGACTTACTCAAACAGGATCAGACGGCTCAAACCGCTTTTGACCCACTCAAACCTGGCCAGACCCGCTCAAATCGGATCAAACCGGACCAGACTGGCTCAAGCCAGCTCAAACTGGACTAGACCGACTCAAACAGATTTTGACAGACTCAAACCGGTTTTGACCATCTCTAACCGGACCAGACCAGCTCAAACCGGTTTTGACCGTATTATACCGGCTCAAACAGGTTTTGACTGGATCAAACCGATCCAGACCGGCTCAAACTGGTTTAGTCCAGCTGAAACTGGACTCAAACCGGTTTTGACCGGATCTAACCGGACCAGACCGGCTAAAACCGGTTTTGACTGGCTCAAACCGGACTCAAACGGGTTTTGACCAGATCAAACCGGACCAGACTGGCGCAAACCGATTTTGACCGGCTCAAACCAGACCAGACCAGCTCAAATCGGATCAAACAGGACCAGACCGATTCAAACCAGTTTTGACCGACTCAAACCAGACTCAAACTGGAACAGACCGGCTCAAACCAGCTCAAACCAGACCAGACCCCCTCAAACCGGCTCAAACCAGACCAGAACATCTCAAACCGGTTTTCACCGTCTCAAACCGGTCTCATACGGGTTTTGACCGGATCAAACCAAGCCAGACCGGCTCAAACCGGTTTTGACCGGCTCAAACCAGACTCAAACAGGCCCAGACCGGTTCCAACCGGCTTCGACAGGCTCAAACCTGACCAGACCGGCTCAAACCGAACCAGACTGGCTGAAACCGGTTTTGACCGACTCAAACCGGACTAAAACCGGACCAGACTGGCTCAAACCGGTTTTGACTGGCTCAAACCAGACCAGACCGGCTCAAACTGGATCAAACCCGACCAGACCGGCTCAATCCGGTTTTGACCAGCTCAACCGACTCAAACCGGTTTTGACCGGATGAAACCGGACCAGACCAGCTCAAAAAGGTTTTGACCTGCTCAAACCTCACTCAAACCGGACCAGATCGGCTCAAACCAGTTTTCACCGGCTCAAATCTAATCAAATCGGACCAGACCGGCTCAAACCGGATCAAACCACAGCAGACCGGCTCAAACTGGTTTTGACCGGCTCAAACCGGATGAGACGGGCTCAAACCGGTTTTGACCGGCTCAAACCAGACCAGACCGGCTCTAACCCGACCAGAACGGCTCAAACCAGCTAAAACCTGCCCAGACCAGCTCAAACCGGATTTGAATGGTTCAAAGCAGAAGAGACCGGCTAAAACCAGTTTGAAACAGCTCAAACCAGACCAGACCGGCTCAAACGGGATCAAACCGGAACAAAACGGCTCAAACCAGTTTAGACTGGCTCAAACCAGAGGCAAACGGGTTTTGACCAGATTAAACCAGGCCAGTCCAGCTCAAACCGGTTTTGACCGGCTCAAACCGGACTCAAACCGGACCAGACGCACTCAAACCTCTTTTGACCGTCTCAAACCGGACTCAAACCAGACCAGACCGGCTCAAACCAGTTTTGACCGGCTGAAACCAGACTCAAACCGTACTAGACCGGCTCAAACCGGTTTCGAACGGCTCAAACCAGACCAGACCAGCTCAAATCGGATCAAACCACAGCAGACCAGCTCAAACCGGTTTTGACCAGCTCAAACCGGACTCAAACCGGTTTTGACCGACTCAAACTGGACCAGACCAGCTCAAACCGGTTTTGACAGGCTCAAACCGGACTCAAACCGGACTCAAACCGGTTTTGACCGACTCAAACCGGTTTTGACTGGCTCAAACTGGACCAGACCAGCTCAAACCAGTTTTGACCGGCTCAAACGGATCAAACCAGACCAGACCGGCTCAAACCGACTCAAACCGGTTTTGACCGCTCAAACCGGACTCAAACCGGACCAGACTGGCTCAAACCAGTTTTGACCGGCTCAAACCGGTTTTGACCGCTCAAACCGGACCAGACTGGCTCAAACCAGACCAGACCGGCTCAAACCGGTTTTGACCGGCTCAAACCGACTCAAACCGGTTTTGACCAGCTCAAACCAGACCAGACCAGCTCAAACCGGTTTTGACCGGCTCAAACCGGACTCAAACCGGACCAGACCGGCTCAAACCGGTTTTGACCGGCTCAAACCGGATCAAACCAGACCAGACCGGCTCAAACCGGTTTTGACCAGCTCAAACCGGACTCAAACCGGACCAGACCGGCTCAAACCGACTCAAACCAGACCAGACCGCTCAAACCGGCTCAAACTGGACCAGAACATCTCAAACCGGTTTTCACCGGCTCAAACCGGACTCATACTGGTTTTGACTGGATCAAACCAGGCCAGACTGGCTCAAACCAGTTTTGACCGGCTCAAACCGGACTCAAACTGGCCCAGACCGTTTCCAACCGGTTTTGACAGACTCAAACTGGACCAGACTGGCTCAAACCGAACCAAACCGGCTGAAACCGGTTTTGACCGGCTGAAACCGAACTAAAACTGGACAAGACCGTCTCAAAACGGTTTTCACCGGCTCAAACCAGACCAGAAAGGCTCAAACCGGATCCAACCCGACAAGACCAGCTCAAACCGGTTTTGACCAGCTGAATCTGGACTCAAACGTGTTTTGACCAGACCAAACTGGACCGGACCAGCTCAAACCGGTTTTGACAGGCTCAAACCGGACCGGACTGACTTGAACTGGTTTTGAGTGGCTCAAACTGGACCAGACCAGCTCAAACCAGTTTTGACCGGCTCAAACCGGATTCAAACCAGAACGGAACAGACCGGCTCAAACCGGACCAGACCGGCTCAAACCGGACTGAAACCAGTTTTACCGCTCAAACCGGACTCAAACCGGACCAGACTGGCTCAAACCAGTTTTGACCGGCTCAAACCAGTTTTGACCGGCTCAAACCGGTTTTTACCGGCTCAAACCGTACGAGACGGGCTCAAACCGGTTTTGACTGGCTCAAACTGGACGAGACTGGCACAAACCGGACTCAAACCGGACTTTCCAGTTTTTAATTGAAGATAATTCCTTTTTTACCATAGCCCTCTATGGGCTTCCAAATATCACTTTGCAAATTCCACAAGAACAGTCTTAGTGAAAGCCTTCTTGAGGGGAAAGCTGTAACTCTGTGAGATTAATTAACAGAACACAAAGCAGTTTCTCAGAAAGCTTCTTTCCAGTTTTTAACTGAAGATACTTCCTTTTTCTCCATAACTCTCTATGGGCTTCCAAATATCACTCTGCAAAATCCACAAGAAAAGTCTTAGCGAAAGAATTATTGAGGGGAAAGCTATAACTCTGTGAGATTAATTAACAGAACACCAAGCAGTTTCTCAGAAAGCTTCTTTCCAGTTTTTAACTGAAGATATTTCCTCTTTCACTATAGCCCTCTATGGGCTTCCAAATATCACTTTGCCAATTCAACAAGAACAGCCTTAGCGAAAGGCTTCTTGAAAGTGAAAGCTGTAACTCTGTGAGATGAATTAACAGAACACAAAGCAGTTTCTCACAAAGCTTCTTTCCAGTTTTTAACGTAAGATAATTCTTTTTTCACCATGGCCTTCTATGGGGTTCCAAATATCACTTTGCAAATTCCACAAGAACAGTCTTAGCGAAAGGCTTCTTGAGGGGAAAGCTGTAACTCTGTGAGATGAGATGAATTAACAGAACACAAAGCAGTTTCGCAGAAAGCTCCTCTCCAGTTTTTATCTGAACATATTTCCTTTTTCTCCATAGCCCTCTATGGGCTTCCAAATATCACTTTGCAAATTCCACAAGAACAGTCTTAGCGAAAGGATTCTTGAAGGGAAAGTTGTAACTCTGTGAGATGAATTAACAGAACACAAAGCAGTTTCTGAGAAAGTTTCTTTCCAGTTTTTAACGGAAGATATTTCCTTTTTCACCATAGCCCTCTATGGACTTCCAAATATCACTTTGCAAACACCACAAGAACAGTCTTAGCGAAAGGCTTCTTGAGGGGAAAGCTGTAACTCTGTGAGATGAATTAACAGAACACAAAGCAGTTTCGCAGAAAGCTCCTCTCCAGTTTTTATCTGAAGATATTTCCTTTTTCTCCATAGCCCTCTATGGGCTTCCAAATATCACTTTGCAAATTCCACAACTACAGTCTAGAGCGAAAGGCTTCTTGAGGGGAAAGCTGTAACGCTGTGAGAAAAATTAGCAGAACACAAAGCAGTTTCTGAGAAAGTTTCTTTCCAGTTTTTAACGGAAGATATTTCCTTTTTCACCATAGCCCTCTATGGACTTCCAAATATCACTTTGCAAACACCACAAGAACAGTCTTAGCGAAAGGCTTCTTGAGGGAAAGCTGTAACTCTGTGAGATGAATTAACAGAACACAAAGCAGTTTCTCAGAATGCTTCTTTTCAGTTTTTATCCTGGTTATTTCCTTTCTCTCCATAGCCCTCTATGGGCGTCCAAATATCACTTTGCAAATTCCACAAGAACAGCCTTAGCTTAAGGCTTTTTGAGGGGAAAGCTGTAACTCTGTGAGATAAATTAACAGAAGACAAAGCAGTTTCTCAGAAAGCTTCTTTACACTTTTTAACGGAAGATATTTCCTTTTTCACCATAGCCCTCTATGGGCTTCCAAATATCACTTTGCAAATTTCACAAGAACAGTCTTAGCGAAAGATTTCACAAAGGGAAAGCTGTAACTCTGTGAGATGAATTACCAGAACACAAAGCAGTTTCTCAGAAAACTTCTTTCCAGTTTTTAACTGAAGATATTTCCTTTTTCTCCATAGCCCTCTACGGGATTCCAAATATCACTTTGCAAATTCCACAAGAAGAGTCTTAGCGAAAGGCTTCTTGAGGGGAAAGCTGTAACTCTGTGAGATTACTTAACAGAACACAAAGCAGTTTCTCAGAAAGCTTCTTTCCAGTTTTTAACGGAAGATATTTCCTTTTTCTCCATAGCCCTCTATGGGTTTCCAAATATCACTTTGCCAATTCCACAATAAAGCAGCCTTAGCGAAAGGCTTATTGAGGGTAAAGCCGTAACTCTGTGAGAAGAATTCACAGAACACAAGTAGTTTATCAGAAAGCTTCTTTCCAGTTTTTAACGGAAGATGTTCCATTTTTCACCATAGTCCTCTATAGGCTTCCAAATATCATTTTGCAAATTCCACAGGAACAGTCTTAGCGAAACACTTCCTGTGGAGAAAGCTGTAACTCCGTGAGATGAATTATCAGAACACAAAGCAGTTTCTCAGGAAGCTTCTTTCCAGTTTATAACTGAAGATATTTCCTTTTCCACTATAGCCCTCAATGGGCTTCCAAATACCACTTTGCCAATTCCACAAGAACAGCCTTAGCGAAAGGCTTCTTGAAGGGAAAGCTGTAACTCTGTGAGATGAGTTAACAGAACACAAAGCAGTTTCTCAGAAAGCTTCTGTCCAGTTTTAAATGGAAGATTTTTCCTTTTTCACCATAGCCCTCTATGGGCTTCTAAATATCACTTTGCCATTTCCACAACAACAGCCTTAGTTAAAGGCTTCTTGAGGCGAAAGCTGTAACTCAGTAGATGAATTAATAGAAACAAAGCAGTTTCTCAGAATGTCTTTTCAGTTTTTACCTTAGGATATTTCCTTTTCCACCATAGCCCTCTATGGGCTTCCAAATATCACTTTGCAAATTCCACAAAAACAGTCTTAGCGAAAGGCTTCTTGAGGGAAAAGCTGTAACTCTGTGAGATTAATTAACAGAACACAAAGCAGTTTCTCAGAAAGCTTCTTTCCAGTTTTTAACTGAAGATATTTCCTTTTTCTCCATAGCCCTCTATGGGCTTCCAAATATCACTTTGCAAATTCCACAAGAGAAGTCTTAGCGAAAGAATTATTGAGGGGAAAGCTGTAACTCTGTGGGATTAATTAACAGAACACCAAGCAGTTTCTCAGAAAGCTTCTTTCCAGTTTTTAACTGAAGATATTTACTCTTTCACTATAGCCCTCTATGGGCTTCCAAATATCACATTGCCAATTCAACAAGAACAACGTTAGCGAAAGGCTTCTTGAAACGGAAAGCTGTAACTCTGTGAGATGAATTAACAGAACACAAAGCAGTTTCTCACAAAGCTTCTTTCCAGTTTTTAACGTAAGATATTTCTTTTTTCACCATGGCCGCCTATGAGCTTCCAAATATCACTTAGCAAATTCCACAAGAACAGTCTTAGCGAAAGGCTTCTTGAGGGTAAAGCTGTAACCTGTGAGATGAATTAACAGAACACAAAGAAGTTTCTCAGAAAGCTTCTTTCCAGTTTCTAATTGAAGGTATTTCCTTTTTCTCCATAGCCCTCTATGGGCTTCCAAATATCACTTTGCAAACACCACAAGTATAGTCTAGAGCGAAAGGGTTCTTGAGGGGAAAGCTGTAACTCTGAGATGAATTAGCAGAACACAAAGTACTTTCTCAGAAAGTTTCTTTCCAGTTTTTAACGGAAGATATTTCCTTTTTCACCATAGCCCTCTATGGACTTCCAAATATCACTTTGCAAACACCACAAGAACAGTCTTGGCGAAAGGCTTCTTGAGGGGAAAGCTGTAACTCTGTAAGATGAATTGACAGAACACAAAGCAGTTTCTCAGAATGCTTCTTTTCAGTTTTTATCCTGGTTATTTCCTTTTTCTCCATAGCCCTCTATGGGCTTCCAAATATCACTTTGCAAATTCCACAAGAACAGTCTTAGCTTAAGGCTTATTGAGGGGAAAGCTGTAACTCTGTGAGATAAATTAACAGAAGACAAAGCAGTTTCTCAGAAAGCTTCTTTACACTTTTTAACGGAAGATATTTCCTTTTCCACCATAGCCCTCTATGGGCTTCCAAATATCACCTTGCAAATTCCACAAGAACAGTCTTAGCGAAAGGTTTCACAAAGGGAAAGCTGTAACTCTGTGAGATGAACTACCAGAACACAAAGCAGTTTCTCAGAAAACTTCTTTCCAGTTTTTAACTGAAGATATTTCCTTTTTCTCCATAGCCCTCTATGGGATTCCAAATATCACTTTGCAAATTCCACAAGAAGAGTCTTAGCGAAAGGCTTCTTGAGGGAAAAGCTGGAACTCTGTGAGATTACTTAACAGAACACAAAGCAGTTTCTCAGAAAGCTTCTTTCCAGTTTTTTTTTTTTTTTTTTTGAGACGGAGTCTTGCTCTGTCGCCCGGGCTGGAGTGCAGTGGCCGGATCTCAGCTCACTGCAAGCTCCGCCTCCCGGGTTTATGCCATTCTCCTGCCTCAGCCTCCCGAGTAGCGGGGACTACAGGCGCCCGCCACCTCGCCCGGCTAGTTTTTTGTGTTTTTAGTAGAGACGGGGTTTCACTGTGTTAGCCAGGATGGTCTCGATCTCCTGACCTCGTGATCCGCCCGTCTCGGCCTCCCAAAGTGCTGGGATTACAGGCTTGAGCCACCGCGCCCGGCCTTCTTTCCAGTTTTTAACGGAAGATATTTCCTTTTTCTCCATAGCCCTCTATGGGTTTCCAAATATCACTTTGCCAATTCCACAATAAAACAGCCTTAGCTAAAGGCTTATTGAGGGTAAAGCCGTAACTCTGTGAGATGAATTCACAGAACACAAGTAGTTTATCAGAAAGCTTCTTTCCAGTTTTTAACGGAAGTCGTTCTCTTTTTCACCATAGTCCTCTATAGGCTTCCAAATATCATTTTGCAAATTCCACAGGAACAGTCTTAGCGAAACACTTCCTATGGGGAAAGCTGTAACTCTGTCAGATGAATTATCAGAACACAAAGCAGTTTCTCAGAAAGCTTCTTTCCAGTTTATAACTGAAGATATTTCCTTTTCCACTATAGCCCTCAATGGGCTTCCAAATACCACTTTGCCAATTCCACAAGAACAGCCTTAGCGAAAGGCTTCTTGAAGGGAAAGCTGTAACTCTGTGAGATGAGTTAACAGAACACAAAGCAGTTTCTCAGAATGCTTCTTTTCAGTTTTTATCTTAGGATATTTCCTTTTTCACCGTAGCCCTCTATGGGCTTCCAAATATCACTTTGCAAATTCCACAAGAACAGTCTTAGCGAAAGGATTCTTGGGGGAAAGATGTAATTCTGTGAGATGAATTAGCAGAACACAAAGCAGTTTCTCAGAAAGCTTCTTTCCAGTTTATAACTGAAAATACTTCCTTTTTTACTATAGCCTTCAAAGGGCTTCCAAATATCACTTTGCCAATTCCACAAGAACAGCCTTAGCGAAAGGCTTCTTGAAGGGAAAGCTGTAAATCTGTGAGATGAAATAACAGAACACAAAGCAGTTTCTCAGAATGCTTCTATTTAGTTTTTATCTTAGGATATTTCCTTTTTCACCATAGCCCTCTATGGGCTTCCAAATATCACTTTGCAAATTCCACAAGAACAGTCTTAGTGAAATGCTTCTTGAGGGGAAAGCTGTAACTCTGTGAAATGAATTAGCAGAACACAAAGCAGTTTCTCAGAAAGCTTGTTTCCAGTTTTTAACTCAAGTTATTTCCTTTTTCACCATAGCCCTCTAGGGGCTTCCAAATATCACTTTACAAATTCCACAAGAACAGCCTTAGCGAAAGGCTTCTTGAAGGGAAAGCTGTAACTCTGTGAGATGAATTAAGAGAACACAAAGCCATTTCTCAGAAAGCTTCTTTCCAGTTTTTAACTGAAAATCTTTCCTTTTTCACCATAGCCCTCCATGGGCTTCGAAATATCACTTTGCATATTCCACAAGAACAGCCTTAGGGAAAAGCTTCTTGAAGGGAAAGCTGTAACACTGTCAGATGAATTAACAGAACACAAAGCAGTTTCTCAGAAAGCTTCTTTCCAGTTTTTAACTGAAGATATTTCCTTTTTCACAATAGCCCACTATGGGCTTCCAAATATCACTTTGCAATTTCCACAAGAACAGTCTTAGCGTAAGGCTTCTTGAGGGGAAGGCTGTAGCTCTGTGAGATGAATTAACAGAACACAAAGCAGTTTCTCACAAAGCTTCTCTCCAGTTTTAAACTGAAGATATTTCCTTTTTCACCATAGCCCTCTATGGGCTTCCAAATATCACTTTGCAAATTCCACAAGAACAGCCTTAGCGAAAGGCTTCTTGAGGGGAAAGCTGTAACTCTGTGAGATGAATTAAAACACACAAAGCAGATTCTCAGAATGTCTTTTCAGTTTTTATCTGAGGATATTTCCTTTTCCACCATAGCCCTCTATGGGCTTCCAAATATCACTTTGCAAATTCCACAAGAACAGTCTTAGCAAAAGGCTTCTTGAGGGGAAAGCTGTAACTCTGTGAGATGAATTAACAGAACACAAAGCAGTTTCTCAGAATGTCTTTTCAGTTTTTATCTTAGGATATTTCCTTTTCCACCATAGCCCTCTATGGGCTGCCAAATATCACTTTGCAAATTCCACAAGAACAGTCTTAGCGAAAGGATTCTTGAGGGCAAAGCTGTTACTCTGTGAGAATAATTAACAAAACACAAATCAGTTTCTCAGAAAGCTTCTTTCCAATTTTTAACTGAAGATATTTCCTTTTTCATCATAGCCCTCTATGGGCTTCCAAATATCACTTTGCAAATTCCACAAGAACAGTCTTAGTGAAAGGCTTCATGAGGGGAAAGCTATAACTCTGTGAGATGAATTAACAGAACACAAAGCAGTTTCTCAGAAAGCTTCTTTGCAGTTTTTACCTGAAGATATTTTCTTTTCACCATAGCCCTCCATGGGCTTCCAAATATCACTTGCAAATTCCACAAGAACAGTCTTAGCGAAGGCTTCTTGAGGGAAAGCTGTAACTCTGTGAGATGAATTACCAGAACACAAAGCAGTTTCTCACAAAGCTTCTTTCCAGTTTTTAACTGAAGATATTTCCTTTTCTCCATAGCCCTCTATGGGCTTCCAAATATCACTTTGCAAATTCCACAAGAACAGTCTTAGTGAAAGGCTTCATGAGGGGAAAGCTATAACTCTGTGAGATGAATTAACAGAACACAAAGCAGTTTCTCAGAAAGCTTCTTTGCAGTTTTTACCTGAAGATATTTTCTTTTTCACCATAGCCCTCCATGGGCTTCCAAATATCGCTTTGCAAATTCCACAAGAACAGTCTTAGCGAAAGGCTTCTTGAGGGGAAAGCTGTAACTCTGTGAGATGAATTACCAGAACACAAAGCAGTTTCTCACAAAGCTTCTTTCCAGTTTTTAACTGAAGATATTTCCTTTTTCTCCATAGCCCTCTATGGGCTTCCAAATATCACTTTGCAAATTCCACAAGAACAGCCTCAGCGAAAAGCTTCTTGAGGGGAAAGCCATAACTCTGTGAGATGAATTAACAGAACACAAAGCAGTTACTCACAAAGCTTTTTCCAGTTTTTAACGGAAGATATTTCCTTTTTCACCGTAGCCCTCTATGGGTTTCCAAATATCACTTTGCAAATTTCACAAGAACTGACACAGCGAAAAAATTCTTGAGGGGAAAGCTATAACTCTGTGAGATGAATTAACAGAACACAAAGCTGTTTCTCAGAATGCTTCTTTTCAGTTTTTATCTGAGGATATTTCCTTTTTCGCCATAGCCCTCTATGGGCTTCCAAATATCACTGTGCAAATTCCACAAGAACACTCTTAGCGAAAGGATTCTTAAGGGGAAAGCTGTTACTCTGTGAAATGAATTAACAGAACACAAAGCAGTTTCTCAGAAAGCTTCTTTCCAGTTTTTACTGAAGATATTTTCTTTTTCTCCATAGCCCTTTATTGGCTTCCAAATATCACTTTGCAAATTCCACAAGAACAGTCTTAGCGAAAGGATTGTTGAGAGGAAAGCTGTAACTCTCTGAGATGAATTAACAGAACACAAAGCAGTTTCTCAGAAAGCCTCTTTACCGTTTTTAACGGAAGCTATTTACTTTTTTACTGTAGCCTTCTATGGGCTTCCAAATAGCACTTTGAAAATTCCACAAGAACCGTCTTAGCGAAAGGCTTCTTGTGGGGAAAGCTGGAACTCCGTGAGATGAATTAATAGAACCCAAAGCAGTTTCTCAGAAAGCTTCTTTCCAGTTTTTAACGGAAGATATTTCCTTTACCACCATAGCCCTCTATGGCCTGCCGAATATCACCTTGCAAATTCAACAAGAACAGCCTTAGCGAAAGGATTCTTGAGGGCAAAGCTGTTACTCTGTGAGATGAATTACCAAAACACAAATCAGTTTCTCAGAAAGCTTCTTTCCAATTTTTAACAGAAGATATTTCCTTTTTCACCACAGCCCTCTATGGGCTTCCAAATATCACCGAATTACCAGAACACAAAGCAGTTTCTCAGAAAGCTTATTTCCAGTTTTTAACTGAAGATATTTCCTTTTCACCATAGCCTCTATGGGCTTCCAAATATCACTTTGCAAATTCCACAAGAACAGTCTTAGTGAAAGGCTTCTTGAAGGAAAGCTGTAACTCTGTGAGATGAATTAACAGAACACAAAGCAGTTTCTCACAAAGCTTCTTTCCAGTTTTTAACTGAAGATATTTCCTTTTTCTCCATAGCCTTCCATGGGCTTCCAAATATCACTTTGCAAATTCCACAAGAATAGCCTTAGCCAAAGGCTTCTTGAGGGGAAAGCCGTTACTCAGTGAGATGAATTAACAGAACACAAAGCAGTTTCTCAGAAAGCTTCTTTCCAATTTTTAGCGGAAGATATTTCCTTTTTCACCATAGCCCTCTATGGGCTTCCAAATATCACTTTGCAAATTCCACAAGAACAGTCTTAGCGAAAGGCTTCTTGAAGGGAAAGCTGTAACTCTTTGAAATGAATTAACAGAACACAAAGCAGTTTCTCAGAAAGCTTCTTGCCCGATTTTAACTGAAGATATTTCCTTTTTCACTACAGCCCTCAATGGGCTTCCAAATATCACTTTGCCAATTAACAAGAACAGCCTTAGCGAAAGGCATCTTGAAGGAAAAGCTGTAACTCTGTGAGATTAATTAACAGAACACAAAGCAGTTTCTCAGAATGCTTCTTTTCAGTTATTATCTGAGGATATTTCCTTTTTCACCATAACCCTCTATGGGCTTCCAAATATCTCTTTGCAAATTCCACAAGAACAGTCTTAGCGAAAGGATTCTTGAGGGGAAAGCTGTAACTCTGTGAGATGAATTAACAGAACACAAAGCAGTTTCTCAGAAAACTTCTTTCCAATGTTTAACTGAAGATATTTCCTTTTTCACCATACTGTCTGTGGCCTTCCAAATATCACTTCACATTTCCACAAGAACAGTCTTAGCGAAAGGCTTCTTGAGGGGAAAGCTGTATCTCTGTGAGATTAATTAACAGAACACAAAGCAGTTCCTCAGAATGCTTCTTTTCAGTTTTTATCTGAGGATATTTCCTTTTTCACCATAGCCTGCTATGGGCTTCCAAATATCACTTTGCAAATTCCACAAAAACAGTCTTAGCGATATGCTTCTTGAGGGAAAAGCTGTAACTCTGTGAGATGAATTAACAGAACACAAAGCAGTTTCTCAGAATGCTACTTTCCAGTTTTTAACTGAAGGTATTTCTCTTCTCTCCATAGCCCTCTACGAGCTTCCAAATATCACTTTGGAAATTCCACAAGAACAGCCTTAGCAAAAGGATTGTTGAAGGGAAAGCTGTAACTCTGTGAGATGAATTAACAGAACACAAAGCAGTTTCTCAGAAAGCTTCTTTCCAGTTTTTAACGGAAGATATTTCCTTTTTCACCATAGCCCTCTATGGACTTCCAAATATCACTTTGCAAATTCCACAAGAACAGTCTTAGCGAAAGGCTTCTTGAGGGAAAGCTGTAACTCTGTGAAATGAATTAGCAGAACACAAAGCAGTTTCTCAGAAAGCTTCTTTCCAGTTTTTAACTGAAAATATTTCCTTTTCACCATAGCCTCCATGGGCTTCCAAATATCACTTTGCAAATTCCACAAGAACAGCCTTAGCGAAAGGCTTCTTGAAGGAAAGCTGTAACTCTGTGAGATGAATTAGCAGAACACAAAGCAGTTTCTCAGAAAGCTTCTTTCCAGTTTTTAACTGAAGATATTTCCTTTTCACCATAGCCCTCTATGGCTTCCAAATATCACTTTGCAATTCCACAAGAACAGTCTTAGCAAAAGGCTTCTTGAGGGAAAGCTGTAACTCTGTGAGATGAATTAACAGAACACAAAGCAGTTTCTCAGAAAGCTTCTTTCCAGTTTTAACTGAAGATATTTCCTTTTCACCATAGCCCTCTATTGGCTTCCAAATATCACTTTGCCAATTCCACAAGAACAGCCTTAGCGAAAGGCTTCTTGAGGGGAAAGCTGTAACTCTGTGAGATGAATTAACAGAACACAAAGCAGTTTCTCAGAATGCTTCTTTTCAGTTTTTATCTTAGGATATTTCCTTTTCACCGTAGTCCTCCATGGGCTTCCAAATATCACTTTGCAAATTCCACAAGAACAGTCTTAGCGAAAGGCTTCTTGAGGGAAAGCTGTAACTCTGTGAGATGAATTAACAAAACACAAAGCAGTTTCTCAGAAAGCTTCTTTCCAGTTTTTAACGGAAGATATTTCCTTTTCACCATAGCCCTCTATGGGCTTCCAAATATCACTTTGCAAATTCCACAAGAACAGTCTTAGCGAAAGGATTCTTGAGGGGAAAGCTGTAACTCTGTGAGATGAATTAACAGAACACAAAGCAGTTTCTCAGAAAGCTTCTTTCCAGTTTTTAACTGAAGATATTTCCTTTTCCACCATAGCCCTCTATGGGCTTCCAAATATCACTTTGCAAATTCCACAAGAACAGTCTTAGCGAAAGGCTTCTTGAGGGGAAAGCTGTAACTCTGTGAGATGAATTAACAGAACACAAATCAGTTTCTCAGAAAGCTTCTTTCCAGTTTTTAACTGAAGATATTTCCTTTTCTCCATAGCCCTCTATGGCTTCCAAATATCACTTTGCAAATTCCACAAGAACAGACTTAGCGAAAGGCTTCTTGAGGGGAAAGCCATAACTCTGTGAGATGAATTAACAGAACACAAAGCAGTTTCTCAGAAAGCTTCTTCCAGTTTTTAACTGAAAATATTTCCTTTTCACCATAGCCCTCCATGGGCTTCCAAATATCACTTTGCAAATTCCACAAGAACAGCCTTAGCGAAGGCTTCTTGAAGGAAAGCTGTAACTCTGTGAGATGAATTCACAGAACACAAAGCAGTTTCTCAGAAAGCTTCTTTCCAGTTTTTAACTGAAGATATTTCCTTTTCACCATAGCCCTCTATGGGCTTCCAAATATCACTTTGCAATTCCACAAGAACAGTCTTAGCAAAAGGCTTCTTGAGGGAAAGCTGTAACTCTGTGAGATGAATTAACAGAACACAAAGCAGTTTCTCAGAAACCTTCTTTCCAGTTTTTAACTGAAGATATTTCCTTTTCACCATAGCCCTCTATGGGCTACTAAATATCACTTTGCCAATTCCACAAGAACAGCCTTAGCGAAAGGCTTCTTGAGGGGAAAGCTGTAACTCTTTGAGTTGAATTAATAGACACAAAGCAGTTTCTCAGAATGTCTTTTCAGTTTTTATCTGAGGATATTTCCTTTTCCACCATAGCCCTCTCAGGGCTGCCAAATATCACTTTCCAAATTCAACAAGAACAGTCTTAGTGAAAGGATTCTTGAGGGCAAAGCTGTTACTCTGTGAGATGAATTAACAAAACACAAATCAGTTTCTCAGAAAGCTTCTTTCCAATTTTTAACTGAAGATATTTCCTTTTTCACCATAGCCCTCTATGGGCTTCCAAATATCACTTTGCAAATTCCACAAGAACAGTCTTAGCGAAAGGATTCTTGAGGGGAAAGCTGTAACTCTGTGAGATGAATTACCAGAACACAAAGCAGTTTCTCAGAAAGCTTCTTTCCAGTTTTTAACTGAAGATATTTCCTTTTTCGCCATAGCCCTCTATGGGCTTCCAAATATCACTTTTCAAATTCCACAAGAACAGTCTTAGCTAAAGGCTTGTTGAGGGGAAAGCTGTAACTCTGTGAGATGAATTAACAGAACACAAAATAGTTTCTCAGAAAGCTTCTTTCCAGTTTTTAACTGAAGAATTTCTTTTTTCTCCATAGCCCTCTATTGGCTTCCAAATATCACTTTGCAAATTCCACAAGAACAGACTTAGCGAAAGGCTTCTTGAGGGGAAAGCCATAACTCTGTGAGATGAATTAACAGAACACATAGCAGTTTCTCAGAAAGCTTTTTTCCAGTTTTTAACGCAAGATATTTCCTTTTTCACCATAGCCCTCTATGGGTTTCCAAATATCACTTTGTAAATTTCACAAGAACAGACTCAGCGAAAGGGTTCTTGAGGGGAAACCTGTAACTCTGTGAGATGAATTAGCAGAACACAATGCAGTTTCTCAGAAAGCTTCTTTCCAGTTTTTAACTGAAGATATTTCCTTTTTCACTATAGCCCTCAATGGGCTTCCAAATATCACTTTGCCAATTCTACAAGAACAGCCTTAGTGAAAGGATTCTTGAAGGGAAGGCTGTAACTCTGTCAGATGAATTAACAGAACACAAACCAGTTTCTCAGAATGCTTCTTTTCAGTTTTTATCTGAGGATATTTCCTTTTTCGCCATAGCCCTCTATGGGCTTCGAAATATCACTTTGCAAATTCCAGAAGAACAGCCTTAGGGAAAAACTTCTTGAAGGGAAAGCTGTAACTCTTCTATGAGATGAATTAACAGAACACAAAGCAGTTTCTCAGAAAGTTTCCTTCCAGTTTTTAACTGAAGATATTTCCTTTTTCACCATAGCCCTCTATGGGCTCCCAAATATATCGTTGAAAATTCCACAAGAAAACTCTTAGTGTAAGGCTTCTTGAGGGGAAAGCTCTAGCTCTGCAAGATGAATTAACAGAACACAAAGCAGTTTCTCAGAAAGCTTCTCTCCAGTTTTAAACTGACGATATTTCATTTTTCACAATAGCCCACTATGTGATTCTAAATATCTCTTTGCCAATTCCACAAGAACAGCCTTAGTGAAAGGCTTCTTGAGGGGAAAGCTGTAACTCTGTGAGTTGAATTAATAGACACAAAGCAGTTTCTCAGGATGTCTTTTCAGTTTTTATCTTAGGATATTTCCTTTACCACCATAGCCCTCTATGGCCTGCCGAATATCACCTTGCAAATTCAACAAGAACAGCCTTAGCGAAAGGATTCTTGAGGGCAAAGCTGTTACTCTGTGAGATGAATTACCAAAACACAAATCAGTTTCTCAGAAAGCTTCTTTCCAATTTTTAACAGAAGATATTTCCTTTTTCACCACAGCCCTCTATGGGCTTCCAAATATCACCGAATTACCAGAACACAAAGCAGTTTCTCAGAAAGCTTCTTTCCAGTTTTACCTGAACATGTTTTCTTTTTCAGCATAGCCCTCTATGGGCTTCCAAATACCGCTTTTCAAATTCCACAAGAACAGTCTTAGGGAAAGGCTTCTTGAAGGGAAAACTGTAGCTCTGTTAGATGAATTAACAGAACACAAAGTAGTTTCTCACAAAGCTTCTTTCCAGTTTTTAACTGAAGATATTTCCTTTTTCTCCATAGCCTTCCATGGGCTTCCAAATATCACTTTGCAAATTCCACAAGAATAGCCTTAGCCAAAGGCTTCTTGAGGGGAAAGCCGTTACTCAGTGAGATGAATTAACAGAACACAAAGCAGTTTCTCAGAAAGCTTCTTTCCAGTTTTTAACTGAAGATATTTCCTTTTCACCATAGCCCTATGGGCTTCCAAATATCACTTTGCAAATTCCACAAGAACAGTCTTAGCGAAAGGCTTCTTGAAGGAAAGCTGTAACTCTTTGAGATGAATTAACAGAACACAAAGCAGTTTCTCAGAATGCTTCTTTTCAGTTTTAACTGAAGATATTTCCTTTTCACTATAGCCCTCAATGGGCTTCCAAATATCACTTTGCCAATTCCACAAGAACAGCCTTAGCGAAAGGCTTCTTGAAGGGAAAGCTGTAACTCTGTGAGATGAATTAACAGAACACAAAGCAGTTTCTCAGAAAGCTTCTTTCCAGTTTTTAACGGAAGATATTTCCTTTTCACCATAGCCCTCTATGGGCTTCTAAATATCACTTTGCCAATTCCACAAGAACAGCCTTAGTGAAAGGCTTCTTGAGGCGAAAGCTGTAACTCAGTGAGATGAATTAATAGAAACAAAGCAGTTTCTCAGAATGCTTCTTTTCAGTTTTTATCTTAGGATATTTCCTTTTTCACCGTAGCCCTCTATGGGCTTCCAAATATCACTTTGCAAATTCCACAAGAACAGTCTTAGCGAAAGGCTTCTTGAGAGGAAAGCTGTAACTCTGTGAGATGAATTAACAGAACACAAAGCAGTTTCTCAGAATGCTACTTTTCAGTTTTAACTGAAGATATTTCCTTTTCTCCATAGCCCTCTACGAGCTTCCAAATATCACTTTGGAAATTCCACAAGAACAGCCTTAGCAAAAGGATTGTTGAAGGGAAAGCTGTAACTCTGTGAGATGAATTAACAGAACACAAAGCAGTTTCTCAGAAAGCTTCTTTCCAGTTTTTAACGGAAGATATTTCCTTTTTCACCATAGCCCTCTATGGACTTCCAAATATCACTTTGCAAATTCCACAAGAACAGTCTTAGCGAAATGCTTCTTGAGGGGAAAGCTGTAACTCTGTGAGATGTGAACAGAACACAAAGCAGTTTCTCAGAATGCTTCTTTTCAGTTTATATCTTAGGATATTTCCTTTTTCACCATAGCACTCTATGGGTTTCCAAATATTACTTTGCAAATTCCACAAGAACCGTCTTAGCGATATGTTTCTTGAGAGGAAAGCTGTAACACTGTGAGATGAATTAACAGAACACAAAGCAGTTTCTCAGAAAGCTTCCCTCCAGTTTTTAACTGAAGATATTTCCTTTTTCACCATAGGCCTCTATGGGCTTCTAAATATCACTTTGCCAATTCCACAATAAAAGAGCCTTAGCGAAAGGCTTCTTGAGGAAAAAGCTGTAACTCTGTGAGATGAATTAATAGACACAAAGCAGTTTCTCAGAATGCTTCTTTTCAGTTTTCATCTTAGGATATTTCCTTTTTCACCATAGCCCTCTAAGGGCTTCCAAATATCACTTTGCAAATTCCACAAGAACATTCTTAGCGAAAGGATTCTTGAGGGCAAAGCTGTAACTCTGTGAGATGAATTAACAAAACACAAAGCTGTTTCTCAGAAAGCTTCTGTCCAATTTTTAACTGAAGATATTTCCTTTTTCACCGTAGCCATCTATGGCCTTTCAAATATCACTTTGCAAATTCCACAAGAACAGTCGTAGCGAAAGGCTTCATGAAGGGAAAGCTGTAACACTGTGAGATGAATTAACAGAACACAAAGCAGTGTCTCAGAAAGCTTCTTTCCAGTTTTTAACGGAAGATATTTCCTTTTTCTCCATAGCCCTCTATGGGCTTCCAAATATCACTTTGCAAATTTCACAAGAACAGTCTAAGCGAAAGGCTACATGAGGGGAAAGCTGTAACTCTGTGAGATGAATTACTAGAACACAAAGCAGTTTCTCAGAAGGCTTGTTTCCAGTTTAAAACTGAAGATATTTCCTTTTTCTCCATAGACCTCTATGGGCTTCCAAATATCACTTTGCATATTCCAAAGAACAGCTTTAGCGAAAGACTTCTTAAGGGGAAAGCTGTAACTCTGTGAGATGAATTAGCAGAACACAAAGCAGTTTCTCAGAAAGCTTCTTTCCAGTTTTTAACGGAAGATATTTCCTTTTCACCACAGCCCTCTGCGGGTTCCAAATATCACTTTGCAAATTCCACAAGAACAGTCTTAGCGAAAGGCTTCTTGAGGGGAATGCTGTAACTCTGTGAGATGAATTAACAGAACACAAAGCAGTTTCTCAGAAAGCTTCTTTCCCGTTTTTAACTGAAGATGTTTCCATTTTCACCATAGCCCTCTATGGGCTTCCAAATATCACTTTGCAAATTTCACAAGAACAGCCTTAGTGAAAGGCTTCTTGAAGGGAAAGCTGTTACTCTGTGAGATGAATTAACAGAACACAAAGCAGTTTCTCAGAATGCTTCTTTTAAGTTTTTATCTTAGGATATTTCCTTTTTCACCATAGCCCTCTATGGGCTTCCAAATATCACTTTGCAAATTCCACAAGAACAGCCTTAGCGAAAGGATTCTTGAAGGGAAAGCTGTAACTCTGTGAGATGAATTAACAGAACACAAAGCAGTTTCTCAGAAAGCTTCTTTCCAATTTTTAACTGAAGATATTTCCTTTTCCCCATAGCCCTCTATGGGCTTCCAAATATCACTTTGCATATTCCACAAGAACAGTCTTAGCGAAAGGCTTCTTGAGGGGAAAGCTGTAACTCTGTGAGATGAATTAACAGAACACAAAGCAGTTTCTCAGAAAGCTTCTTTCCAGTTTTTAACTGAAGATATTTCCTTTTCACCATAGCCCTCCATGGGCTTCCAAATATCACTTTGCAATTTCCACAAGAACAGCCTTAGCGAAAGGCTTCTTGCGGGGAAAGCTGTAACTCTGTGAGATGAATTAACAGAACACAAAGCAGTTTCACAGAATGCTTCTTTTCAGTTTTTATCTCAGGATATTTCTCTTTTCACTATAGCCCTCTATGGGCTTCCAAATATCACTTTGCAAATTCCACAACAACAGTCTTAGCGAAATAATCCTTGGGGGAAAGCTGAAACACTTTGAGATAAATTACCAGAAAACAAACCAGATTCTCAGAAAGCTTTCTTCCAGTTTTTAACGGAAGATATTTCCTTTTCACCATAGCCCTCTATGGGCTTCAAATATCACTTTGCAAATTCCACAAGAACAGCCTTAGCAAAAGGATTCTTCAGGGAAAGCTGTAACTCTGTGAGATGAATTAACAGAACACAAAGCAGTTTCTCAGAAAGCTTCTTTCCAGTTTTTAACGGAAGATATTTCCATTTCACCAGAGCCCTCTATGGGCTTCCAAATATCACTTTGCAAATTCCACAAGAACAGTCTTAGCGAAAGGATTCTTGAGGGAAAGCTGTAACTCTGTGAGATGAATTAACAGAACACAAAGCAGTTTCTCAGAATGCTTCTTTTCAGTTTTTATCTTAGGATATTTCCTTTTTCACCATAGCCCTCTATGGGTTTCCAAATATCACTTTGCAAATTCCACAAGAACAGTCTTAGCGAAAGGATTCTTGAGGGCAAAGCTGTAACACTGTGAGATGAATTAACAGAACACAAAGCAGTTTCTCAGAAAGCTTCTCTCCAGTTTTTAACTGAAGATATTTCCTTTTTCACCATAGCCCTCTAAGGGCTTCTAAATATCATTTTGCCAATTCCACAATAAAACAGCCTTAGGGAAAGGCTTCTTGAGGGGAAAGCTGTAACTCTGTGAGATGAATTAATAGACACAAAGCAGTTTCTCAGAATGCTTCTTTTCAGTTTTTATCTTAAGATATTTCCTTTTTCACCATAGCCCTCTATGGGCTTCCAAATATCACTTTGCAAATTCCACAAGAAGAGTCTTAGCGAATGGATTCTTGAGGGGAAAGCTGTAACTCTGTGAGATGAATTAACAAAACACAAAGCAGTTTCTCAGCAAGCTTCTTTCCAATTTTTAACTGAAGATATTTCCTTTTCACCATAGCCCTCTAAGGGCTTCCAAATATCACTTTGCCAATTCCACAAGAACAGCCTTAGCGAAAGGCTTCTTGAGGGAAAGCTGTAACTCTGTGAGATGAATTAATAGACACAAAGCAGTTTCTCAGAAAGCTTCTTTCCAGTTTTTAACTGAAGATATTTCCTTTTTCACCATAGCCCTCTATGGGCTTCCAAATATCACTTTGCAAATTCCACAAGAAGAGTCTTAGCGAATGGATTCTTGAGGGGAAAGCTGTAACTCTGTGAGATGAATTTTAAAAAAACAAAGCTATTTCTCAGAAAGCTTCTTTCCAATTTTTAACTGAAGATATTTCCTTTTTCACCGTAGCCATCTATGGGATGCCAAATATCACTTTGCTAATTCCACAAGAACAGTCTTAGCGAAAGGCTTCTTGAGGGCAAAGCTGTAACTCTGTGAGATGAATTAACAGAACACAAAGCAGTTTCTCAGATAGCTTCTTTCCAGTTTTTAACGGAAGATATTTCCTTTTTCTCCATAGCCCTCTATGGGCTTCCAAATATCACTTTGCAAATTTCACAAGAACAGTCTTATTGAAAGGCTTCTTGAGCGGAATGCTGTAACTCTTTGAGATGAATTAACGGAACACAAAGCAGTTTCTCAGAAAGCTTCTTTCTAGTTTTTAATTGAAGATATTTCCTTTTTCTCCATAGCCCTCCATGGGTTTCCAAATATCACTTTGCCAATTCCACAAGAACAGCCTTAGCGACAGGCTTTATGAGAGGAAAGCCGTAACTCTGTGAGATGAATTAACAGAACACAAAGCAGTTTCTCAGAAAGCTTCTTTCAAGATTTTAACGGAAGATATTTCCTTTTTCACCATAGCCCTCTATGGGCTTCCAAATATCACTTTGCAAATTTCACAAGAACAGTCTTAGCGAAAGGATTCTTGAGGGGAAAGCTGTATCTCTGTGAAATGAATTAACAGAACACAAAGCAGTTTCTTAGAAAGCTTGTTTCCAGTTTTTAACTGAAGTTATTTCCTTTTCACCATAGCCCTCTAAGGGCTTCCAAATATCACTTTGCAAATTCCACAAGAACAGCTTTAGCGGAAAGCTTCTTGAAAGGAAAGCTGTAACTCTGTGAGATGAATTAAGGGAACACAAAGCACTTTTTCAGAAAGCTTCTTTCCAGTTTTTAAGGGAAGATATTTCCATTTTCACCATAGCCCTCTATGGGCTTCCAAATATCACTTTGCAAATTCCACAAGAACAGCCTTAGCGAAAGGCTTCTTGAAGGGAAAGCTGTAACTCTGTGAGATGAATTAACAGAACACAAAGCAGTTTCTCAGAAAGCTTCTTTCCAGTTTTTAACGGAAGATATTTCCTTTTCACCATAGCCCTCTAAGGGCTTCCAAATATCACTTTGCAAATTCCACAAGAACAGTCTTAGCGAAAGGCTTCTTGAGGGAAAGCTGTAACTCTGTGAGATGAATTAACAGAACACAAAGCAGTTTCTCAGAATGCTTCTTTTCAGTTTTTATCTTAGGATATTTCCTTTTTCACCATAGCCCTCTATGGGCTTCCAAATATCACTTTGGAAATTCCACAAGAACAGTCTTAGCGAAAGGATTCTTGAGAGGAAAGCTGTAACTCTGTGAGATGAATTAACAGAACACAAAGCAGTTTCTCAGAAAGCTTCTTTCCAGTTTTTAACGGAAGATATTTCCTTTTTCACCATAGCCCTCTAAGGGCTTCCAAATATCACTTTGCAAATTCCACAAGAACAGTCTTAGCGAAAGGCTTCTTGAGGGAAAAGCTGTAACTCCGAGAGATGAATTAACAGAACACAAAGCAGTTTCTCAGAATTCTTTTTTTCAGTTTTTATCTTACGATATTTCCTTTTTCACCATAGCCCTCTATGGACTTCCAAATATCACTTTGGAAATTCCACAAGAACAGCCTTAGCGAAAGGATTCTTGAGAGGAAAGCTGTAACTCTGTGAGATGAATTAACAGAACACAAAGCAGTTTCTCAGAAAGCTTCTTTCCAGTTTTTAACGGAAGATATTTCCTTTTTCACCATAGCCCTCTATGGGCTTCCAAATATCACTCGGCAAACTCCAGAAGAACAGACATAGCGAAAGGATTCTTGAGGGGAAAGCCGTAACTCTGTGAGATGAATTAACAGAACACAAAGCAGTTTCTCAGAATGCTTCTTTTCAGTTTTTATCTTAGAATATTTCCTTTTTCACCGTAGCCCTCTATGGGTTTCCAAATATCACTTTGCAAATTCCACAAGAACCGTCTTAGCGAAAGACTTCTTGAGGAAAGCTGTAACACTGAGAGATGAATTAAAAGAAAACAAAGCAGTTTCTCAGAAAGCTTCCCTCCAGTTTTTAATTGAAGATATTTCCTTTTTCACCATAGCCCTCTATGGGCTTCAAAATATCACTTTGCCAATTCCAGAATAAAACAGCCTTAGGGAAAGGCTTCTTTAGGGGAAAGCTGTTACTCTGTTAGATGAATTAATAGACACAAAGCAGATTCTCAGAATGCTTCTTTTCAGTTTTTATCTTAGGATATTTCCTTTTTCACCATAGCCCTCTATGGGCTTGTAAATATCACTTTGCAAATTCCACAAGAACAGTCTTAGCGAAAGGATTCTTGAGGGGAAAGCTGTAACTCTGTGAGATGAATTAACAGAACACAAAGCAGTTTCTCAGAAAGCTTCTTTCCAGTTTTTAACGGAAGATATTTCCTTTTCACCATAGCCTCTATGGGCTTCCAAATATCACTTTGCAAATTTCACAAGAACAGTCTTAGCGAAAGACTTATTGAGGGGAATGCTGTAACACTGTGAGATGAATTAAGAGAACACAAGGCCGTTTCTCAGAAAGCTTCTTTCCAGTTTTTAACTGAAGATATTTCCTTTTCACCATAGCCCTCTATGGGCTTCTAAATATCACTTTGCAAATTCCACAAGAACAGTCTTAGCGAAAGGCTTCTTGAGGGGAAAGCTGTAACTCTGTGAGATGAATTAACAGAACACAAAGCAGTTTCTCAGAAAGCTTCTTTCCAGTTTTTAACTGAAGATATTTCCTTTTTCTCCATAGCCCTCTATGGGCTTCCAAATATCACTTTGCAAATTCCACAAGAACAGCCTTAGCGAAAGGCTTCTTGAAGGAAAGCTGTAACTCTGTGAGATGAATTAACAGAACACAAAGCAGTTTCTCAGAATGCTTCTTTTCAGTTTTTATCTTAGGATATTTCCTTTTCACCATAGCCCTCTATGGGCTTCCAAATATCACTTTGCAAATTCCACAAGAACAGTCTTAGCGAAAGGCTTCTTGAGGGAAAGCTGTAACTCCGTGAGATGAATTAACAGAACACAAAGCAGTTTCTCAGAAAGCTTCTTTCCAGTTTTTAACTGAAGATATTTCCTTTTCACCATAGCCTCTATGGGCTTCCAAATATCACTTTGCAAATTCCACAAGAACAGTCTTAGCGAAAGGCTTCTTGAGGGGAAAGCTGTAACTCTGTGAGATGAATTAACAGAACACAAAGCTGTTTCTCAGAAAGCTTCTTTCCAGTTTTTAACTGAAGATATTTCCTTTTTCACCATAGCCCTCTATGGGCTTCCAAATATCACTTTGCAAATTCCACAAGAACAGTCTTAGCGAAGGCTTCTTGAGGGAAAGCTGTTACTCTGTGAGATGAATTAAGAGAACACAAAGCAGTTTCTCAGAAAGCTTCTTTCCAGTTTTTAACTGAAGATATTTCCTTTTCACCATAGCCCTCTATGGGCTTCCAAATATCACTTTGCAAATTCCACAAGAACAGTCTTAGCGAAAGGCTTCTTGAGGGGAAAGCTGTAACTCTGTGAGATGAATTAACAGAACACAAAGCAGTTTCTCAGAAAGCTTCTTTCCAGTTTTTAACGGAAGATATTTCCTTTTTCACCATAGCCCTCTATGGGCATCCAAATATCACTTTGCAAATTTCACAAGAACAGTGTTAGCGAAAGGCTTCTTGAGGGGAAAGCTGTAACTCTTTGAGATGAATTAACGGAACACAAAGCAGTTTCTCAGAAAGCTTCTTTCTAGTTTTTAATTGAAGATATTTCCTTTTTCTCCATAGCCCTCTATGGGTTTCCAAATATCACTTTGCCAATTCCACAAAAACAGCCTTAGCGAAAGGCTTCTTGAGAGGAAAGCTATAACTCTGTGAGATGAATTAACAGAACAAAAAGCACTTTCTCAGAAAGCTTCTTTTAAGTTTTTGTTTTTTTGGTTTTTTTTTTTTTTTTTTTTTTTTGAGACAGAGTCTGGCTCTGTCGCCCAGGCTGGAGTGCAGTGGCCAGATCTCACCTCACTGCAAGCTCCGCCTCCCGGGTTTACGCCATTCTCCTGCCTCAGCCTCCCGAGTAGCTGGGACTACAGGCGCCGCCACCACGCCCGGCTAGTTTTTTGTATTTTTTTTAGTAGAGACGGGGTTTCACCGTGTTAGCCAGGATGGTCTCGATCTCCTGACCTCGTGATCCGCCCGTCTTGGCATCCCAAAGTGCTGGGATTACAGGCTTGAGCCACCGCGGCCGTCCTCTTTTAAGTTTTTAATGGAAGATATTTCCTTTTTCACCATAGCCCTCTATGGGCTTCCAAATATCACTTTGCAAATTTCACAAGAACAGTCTTAGCGAAAGGTTTCTTGAGGGGAAAGCTGTAACTCTTTGAGATGAATTAACGGAACACAAAGCAGTTTCTCAGAAAGCTGCTTTCTAGTTTTTAACTGAAGATATTTCCTTTTTCACTACAACCCTCAATGGGCTTCCAAATATCACTTTGCCAATTTTACAAGAACAGCCTTAGCGAAAGGCATCTTAAAGGAAAAGCTGTGACTCTGTGAGATGAATTAACAGAACACAAAGCAGTTTCTCAGAATGCTTCTTTTCAGTTGTTATCTGAGGATATTTCCTTTTTCACCATAGCCCTCTATGGGCCTCCAAATATCACTTTGCAAATTCCACAAGAACAGCTTTAGCGAAAGGATTCTTGAGGGGAAAGCTGTAACTCTGTGAGATGAATTAACAGAACACAAAGTAGTTTCTCAGAAAGCTTCTTTCCAATTTTTAACTGAAGATATTTCCTTTTTCACCATACCCTCTGTGGCCTTCCAAATATCACTTTGCATATTCCACAAGAACAGTCCTAGCGAAAGGCTTCTTGAGTAGAAAGCTGTAACTCTGTGAGATGAATTAACAGAACACAAAGCAGTTTCTCAGAAAGCTTCTTTACAGTTTTTAACTGAAGATATTTCCGTGTTCACTATAGCCGTCAGTGGGCTTCCAAATATCACTTTGCCAATTCTACAGGAACAGCCTTAGCGAAACGCTTCTTGAATGGAAAGTTGTATCTCTGTGAGATGAATTAACAGAACACAAAGCAGTTTCTCAGAATGCTTCTTTTCAGTTTTTATCTGAGGATGTTTCCTTTTTCACCATAGCCTGCTATGGACATCCAAATATCACTTTGCAAATTCCACAAGAACAGTCTTAGCGAAAGGCTTCTGGAGGGGAAAGCTGTAACTCTGTGAGATGAATTAACAGAACACAAAGCAGTTTCTCAGAAAGCTTCTTTCCAGTTTTTAACGGAAGATGTTTCCTTTTTCACAATAGCCCTCTATGGGCTTTAAAATATCACTTTGGAAATTCCACAAGAACAGCCTTAGCAAAAGGATTCTTCAGGGGAAAGCTGTAAATCTGTAAGATGAGTTAACAGAACACAAAGCAGTTTCTCAGAAAGCTTCTTTCCAGTTTTTAACGGAAGATATTTCCTTTTTCACCATAGCCCTCTATGTGCTTCCAAATATCACTTGGCAAACCCCACAAGAACATTCTTAGCGAAAGGATTCTTGATGGGAAAGCTGTAACTCTGTGAGATGAATTAACAGAACACAAAGCAGTTTCTCAGAATGCTTCTTTTCAGTTTTTATCTTAGGATATCTCCTTTTTCACCATAGCCCTCTATGGGTTTCCAAATATCACTTTGCAAATTCCACAAGAACCGTCTTAGCGAAAGGCTTCTTCAGGGGAAAGCTGTAACACTGTGAGATGAATTAACAGAGCACAAAGCAGTTTCTCAGAAAGGTTCTCTCCAGTTTTTAACTGAAGATATTTCCTTTTTCACCATAGCCCTCTAAGGGCTTCTAAATATCATTTTGCCAATTCCACAATAAAACAGCCTTAGCGAAGGCTTCTTGAAGGAAAGCTGTAACTCTGTGAGATGAATTAACAGAACACAAAGCAGTTTCTCAGAAAGCTTCTTTTCAGTTTTTATCTTAGGATATTTCCTTTTTCTCCATAGCCCTCTATGGGTTTCCAAATATCACTTTGCAAATTCCACAAGAACAGTCTTAGCGAAGGCTTCTTGAGGAAAGCTGTAACTCTGTGAGGTGAATTAACAGAACACAGAGCAGTTTCTCAGAAAGCTTCTTTCCAGTTTTTAACTGAAGATATTTCCTTTTTCTCCATAGCCCTCTATGGGTTTCCAAATATCACTTTGCCAATTCCACAAGAACAGCCTTAGCGAAGGCTTCTTGAGGAAAGCTGTAACTCTGTGAGGTGAATTAACAGAACACAAAGCTGTTTCTCAGAAAGCTTCTTTCCAGTTTTTAACTGAAGATATTTCCTTTTCACCATAGCCTCTATGGGCTTGCAAATATCACTTTGCCAATTCCACAAGAACCGTCTTAGCGAAAGGATTCTTGATGGGAAAGCTGTAACACTGTGAGATGAATTAACAGAACACAGAGCAGTTTCTCAGAAAGCTTCTTTCCAGTTTTTAACGGAAGATATTTCCTTTTCACCATAGCCCTCTATGGGCTTCCAAATATCACTTTGCAAATTTCACAAGAACAGTCTTAGCGAAGGCTTCTTGAGGGAAAGCTGTAACTCTCTGAAATGAATTAACAGAACACAAAGCAGTTTCTCAGAAAGCTTCTTTCCAGTTTTTAACTGAAGATATTTCCTTTTCACCATAGCCCTCTATGGGCTTCCAAATATCACTTTGCAAATTCCACAAGAACAGCCTTAGCGAAAGGCTTCTTGAAGGAAAGCTGTAACTCTGTGAGATGAATTAACAGAACACAAAGCTGTTTCTCAGAAAGCTTCTTTCCAGTTTTTAACTGAAAATATTTCCTTTTCACCATAGCCTCTATGGGCTTGCAAATATCACTTTGCAAATTCCACAAGAACAGCCTTAGCGAAAGGCTTCTTGAAGGAAAGCTGTAACTCTGTGAGATGAATTAACAGAACACAAAGCAGTTTCTCAGAAAGCTTCTTTCCAGTTTTTAACTGAAGATATTTCCTTTTCACCGTAGCCATCTATGGGCTTCCAAATATCACTTTGCAAATTTCACAAGAACAGTCTTAGTGAAAGGCTTCTTGAGGGAAAGCTGTAACTCTGTGAGTTGAATTAACAGAACACAAAGCAGTTTCTCAAGCTTCTTTCCAGTTTTTAACGGAAGATATTTCCTTTTAACCATAGCCCTCTGTGGGCTTCCAAATATCACTTTGCCAATTTTACAAGAACAGCCTTAGCGAAACGCTTCTTGAATGGAAAGTTGTATCTCTGTGAGATGAATTAACAGAACACAAAGCAGTTTCTCAGAATGCTTCTTTTCAGTTTTTATCTGAGGATATTTCCTTTTCACCATAGCCTGCTATGGACATCCAAATATCACTTTGCAAATTCCACAAGAACAGTCTTAGCGAAAGGCTTCTGGAGGGGAAAGCTGTAACTCTGTGAGATGAATTAACAGAACACAAAGCAGTTTCTCAGAAAGCTTCTTTCCAGTTTTTAACGGAAGATATTTCCTTTTTCACAATAGCCCTCTATGGGCTTTAAAATATCACTTTGGAAATTCCACAAGAACAGCCTTAGCAAAAGGATTCTTCAGGGAAAGCTGTAAATCTGTGAGATGAATTACTAGACAATAAGCAGTTTCTCAGAATGTCTTCTCAGTTTTTATCTTAGGATATTTCCTTTTCCACCACAGCCCTCTATGGGCTTCCAAATATCACTTTGCAAATTCCACAAGAACAGCCTTAGCGAAAGGCTTCTTGAGGGAAAGCTGTAACTCTGTGAGATGAATTAACAGAACACAAAGCAGTTTCTCAGAAAGCTTCTTTCCAGTTTTTAACGGAAGATATTTCCTTTTTCACCGTAGCCCTCTATGGGTTTCCAAATATCACTTTGCAAATTTCACAAGAACAGACCCAGCAAAAGGCTTCTTGAAGGAAAGCTGTAACTCTCTGAAATGAATTAACAGAACACAGAGCAGTTTCTCAGAAACCTTCTTTCCAGTTTTTAACTGAAGATATTTCCTTTTTCACTATAGCCCTCAAAGGGCTTCCAAATATCACTTTGCCAATTCCACAAGAACAGTCTTAGTGAAAGGCTTCTTGAAGGAAAGCAGTAACTCTGTGAGATGAATTACTAGACAATAAGCAGTTTCTCAGAATGCTTCTTTTCAGTTTTATTTGAGGATATTTCCTTTTTCTCCATAGCCCTCTATGGGTTTCCAAATATCACTGTGCAAATTCCACAAGAACAGTCTTAGCGAAAGGATTCTTGAGGGAAAGCTGTTACTCTGTGAGATGAATTAACAAAACACAAAGCTGTTTCTCAGAAAGCTTCTTTCCAATTTTTAACTGAAGATATTTCCTTTTCACCGTAGCCATCTATGGGCTTCCAAATATCACTTTGCAAATTCCACAAGAACAGTCTTAGCGAAGGCTTCTTGAGGGAAAGCTGTATCTCTGTGAAATGAATTAACAGAACACAAAGCAGTTTCTCAGAAACCTTCTTTCCAGTTTTTAACTGAAGATATTTCCTTTTTCACCATAGCCCTCTAAGGGCTTCCAAATATCACTTTGCCAATTCCACAAGAACAGTCTTATTGAAAGGCTTCTTGAAGGAAAGCTGTAACTCTGTGAGATGAATTAATAGACACAAAGCAGTTTCTCAGAATGCTTCTTTTCAGTTTTTATTTGAGGATATTTCCTTTTTCGCCATAGCCCTCTATGGGTTTCCAAATATCACTGTGCAAATTCCACAAGAACAGTCTTAGCGAAAGGATTCTTATGGGGAAAGCTGTTACTCTGTGAGATGAATTAACAGAACACAAAGCAGTTTCTCAAAAGCTTCTTTCTAGTTTTACTGAAGATATTTCCTTTTTCTCCATAGACCTCTATGGGCTTGCAAATATCACTTTGCAAATTCCACAAGAACAGTCTTAGCGAAAGGATTCTTGAGGGGAAAGGTGTAACTCTGTGAGATGAATTAACAGAACACAAAGCAGTTTCTCAGAAAGCTTCTTTCCAGTTTTTAACTGAAGATATTTCCTTTTCACCATAGCCTCTATGGGCTTCCAAATATCACTTTGCAAATTCCACAAGAACAGTCTTAGCGAAAGGCTTCTTGAGGGAAAGCTGTAAATCTGTGAGATGAATTAACAGAACACAAAGCAGTTTCTCAGAAAGCTTCTTTCCAGTTTTTATCTGAGGATATTTCCTTTTTCACCATAGCCCTCTATGGGCTTCCAAATATCACTTTGCAAATTCCACAAGAACAGCCTTAGCGAAAGGCTTCTTGAAGGAAAGCTGTAACTCTGTGAGATTAATTAACAGAACACAAAGCAGTTTCTCAAGCTTCTTTCCAGTTTTTAACTGAAGATATTTCCTTTTCACCATAGCCCTCTATGGGCTTCCAAATATCACTTTGCAAATTCCACAAGAACAGTCTTAGCGAAAGGCTTCTTGAGGGGAAGCTGTAACTCTGTGAGATGAATTAACAGAACACAAAGCAGTTTCTCAAGCTTCTTTCCAGTTTTTAACTGAAGATATTTCCTTTTCACCATAGCCCTCTATGGGCTTCCAAATATCACTTTGCAAATTCCACAAGAGCAGTCTTAGCGAAAGGATTCTTGAGGGAAAGCTGTAACTCTGTGAGATAAATTAACAGAACAAAAGCAGTTTCTCAAGCTTCTTTCCAGTTCCATAGCCTCTATGGGCTTCCAAATATCACTTTGCCAATTCCACAAAAGAGCCTTAGCGAAGGTTTCTTGAAGGAAAGCTGTAACTCTGTGAGATGAATTAACAGAACACAAAGCAGTTTCTCAGAATTCTTCTTTTCAGTTTTATCTTAGGATATTTCCTTTTTCACCATAGCCATCTATGGGCTTCCAAATATCACTTTGCCAATTCCACAAGAACAGTCTTAGCGAAAGGCTTCTTGAAGGAAAGATGTAACTCTGTGAGATGAATTAACAGAACACAAAGCAGTTTCTCAGAAAGCTTCTTTCCAGTTTTTTTTTTTTTTTTTTTTTGAGACAGAGTCTGGCTCTGTCGCCCAGGCTGGAGTGCAGTGGCCAGATCTCACCTCACTGCAAGCTCCGCCTCCAGGTTTACGCCATTCTCCTGCCTCAGCCTCCCGAGTAGCTGGGACTACAGGCGCCGCCACTGCGCCCGGCTAGTTTTTGTATTTTTAGTAGAGACGGGGTTTCACCGTGTTAGCCAGGATGGTCTCGATCTCCTGACCTCGTGATCCGCCCGTTCGGCCTCCCAAAGTGCTGGGATTACAGGCTTGAGCCACCGCCCGGCCCTCTTTCCAGTTTTTAACGGAAGATATTTCCTTTTTCACCGTAGCCCTCTATGGGCTTCCAAATATCACTTTGCCAATTCCACAAGAACAGCCTTAGCGAAAGGCATCTTGAGGGGAAAGCTGTAACTCTCTGAGATGAATTAATAGAACACAAAGCAGTTTCTCAGAATGCTTCTCTCCAGTTTTTTTCTTATGATATTTCCTTTTTCACCATAGTCCTCTATAGCCTTCCAAATATCACTTTGCAAATTCCACAAGAACAGTCTTAGTGAAGGACTTCTTGAGGGGAAGCTGTAACTCTGTGAGATGAATTAACAGAACACAAAGCAGTTTCTCAGAAAGCTTCTTTCCAGTTTTTAACTGAAGATATTTCCTTTTTCTCAACAGCCTTCTGTGGGCTTCCAAATATCACTTTGCAAATTCCACAAGAACAGTATTAGCGAAAGGCTTCTTGAATGGAAAACTGTAACTCTGTGAGATGAATTAACAGAATACAAAGCAGTTTCTCAGAATGCTTCTTTTCAGTTTTTATCTTAGGATATTTCCTTTTTCACCATAGCCCTCTATGGGTTTCCAAATATCACTTTGCAAATTTCACAAGAACAGTCTTAGCGAAAGGCTTCTTGAGGGGAAAGCTGTAACTCTGTGAGATGAATTAACAGAACACAAAGCAGTTTCTCAGAAAGCTTCTTTCCAGTTTTTAACGGAAGATATTTCCTTTTCATCGTAGCCATCTATGGGCTTCCAAATATCACTTTGCAAATTCCACAAGAACAGTCTTAGTGAAAGGCTTCTTGAGGGGAAAGCTGTAACTCTTTGAGATGAATTAACAGAACACAAAGCAGTTTCTCAGAATGCTTCTTTTCAGTTTTTATCTAGGATATTTCCTTTTTCACCATAGCCCTCTATGGGTTTCCAAATATCACTTTGCAAATTTCACAAGAACAGTCTTAGCGAAAGGATTCTTGAGGGCAAAACTGTAACTCTGTGAGATGAATTAACAAAACACAAAGCAGTTTCTCAGCAAGCTTCTTTCCAATTTTTAATAGAAGATATTTCCTTTTTCACCATAGCCTTCTATGGGGTTCCAAATATCACTTTGCAAATTCCACAAAAACAGCCTTAGCGAAGGCTTCTTGAGAGGAAAGCTATAACTCTGTGAGATGAATTAACAGAACACAAAGCAGTTTCTCAGAAAGTTTTTGTTTTTTTTTTTTTTGAGACAGAGTCTGGCTCTGTCGCCCAGGCTGGAGTGCAGTGGCCAGATCTCACCTCACTGCAAGCTCCGCCTCCCGGGTTTACGCCATTCTCCTGCCTCAGCCTCCCGAGTAGCTGGGACTACAGGCGCCGCCACCACGCCCGGCTAGTTTTTGTATTTTTTAGTAGAGGCGGGGTTTCACCGTGTTAGCCAGGATGGTCTCGATCTCCTGACCTCGTGATCCGCCCGTCTTGGCATCCCAAAGTGCTGGGATTACAGGGTCCTCTTTTAAGTTTTTAATGGAAGATATTTCCTTTTTCACCATAGCCCTCTATGGGCTTCCAAATATCACTTTGCAAATTTCACAAGAACAGTCTTAGCGAAAGGCTTCTTGAGGGGAAAGCTGTATCTCTGTGAAATGAATTAACAGAACACAAAGCAGTTTCTTAGAAAGCTTGTTTCCAGTTTTTAACTGAAGTTATTTCCTTTTTCACCATAGCCCTCTAGGGGCTTCCAAATATCACTTTACAAATTCCACAAGAACAGCCTTAGCGAAAGGCTTCTTGAAGGGAAAGCTGTAACTCTGTGAGATGAATTAAGAGAACACAAAGCCGTTTCTCAGAAAGCTTCTTTCCAGTTTTTAACTGAAAATATTTCCTTTTTCACCAAAGCCCTCCATGGGCTTCGAAATATCACTTTGCAAATTCCACAAGAACAGCCTTAGGGAAAAGGTTCTTGAAGGGAAAGCTGTAACTCTGTGAGATGAATTAACAGAACACAAAGCAGTTTCTCAGAAAGCTTCTTTCCAGTTTTTAACTGAAGGTATTTCCTTTTTCATCGTAGCCATCTATGGGCTTCCAAATATCACTTTGCAAATTTCACAAGAACAGTCTTAGTGAAAGGCTTCTTGAGGGGAAATCTGTAACTCTGTGAGTTGAATTAACAGAACACAAAGCAGTTTCTCGAAAAGCTTCTTTCCGGTTTTTAAGGGAAGATATTTCCTTTTTAACCATAGCCCTCTGTGGGCTTCCAAATATCACTTTGCAAATTCCACAAGAACAGCCTTAGCGAAAGGCTTCTTGAGGGGAAAGCTGTAAATCTGTGAGATGAATTACTAGACAATAAGCAGTTTCTCAGAATGTCTTCTCAGTTTTTATCTTAGGATATTTCCTTTTCCACCACAGCCCTCTATGGGCTTCCAAATATCACTTTGCAAATTCCACAAGAACAGCCTTAACGAAAAGCTAATTGAGGGGAAAGCCATAACTCTGTGACATGAATTAACAGAACACAAAGCAGTTTCTCAAAAAGCTTTTTTCCAGTTTTTAACGGAAGATATTTCCTTTTTCACCGTAGCCCTCTATGGGTTTCCAAATATCACTTTGCAAATTTCACAAGAACAGACCCAGCAAAAGGCTTCTTAAGGGGAAAGCTGTAACTCTCTGAAATGAATTAACAGAACACAGAGCAGTTTCTCAGAAACCTTCTTTCCAGTTTTTAACTGAAGATATTTCCTTTTTCACTATAGCCCTCAAAGGGCTTCCAAATATCACTTTGCCAATTCTACAAGAACAGTTTTACTGAAAGGATTCTTGAAGGGAAAGCAGTAACTCTGTGAGATGAATTACTAGACAATAGCAGTTTCTCAGAATGCTTCTTTTCAGTTTTTATTTGAGGATATTTCCTTTTTCGCCATAGCCCTCTATGGGTTTCCAAATATCACTGTGCAAATTCCACAAGAACAGTCTTAGCGAAAGGATTCTTATGGGGAAAGCTGTTACTCTGTGAGATGAATTAACAGAACACAAAGCAGTTTCTCAAAAAGCTTCTTTCTAGTTTTTACTGAAGATATTTCCTTTTTCTCCATAGACCTCTATGGGCTTGCAAATATCACTTTGCAAATTCCACAAGAACAGTCTTAGCGAAAGGATTCTTGAGGGGAAAGGTGTAACTCTGTGAGATGAATTAACAGAACACAAAGCAGTTTGTCAGAAAGCTTCTTTACAGTTTTTAACGGAAGATATTTACTTTTTCACCATAACCCTCTATGGGCTTCCAAATACCACTTTGCAAATTCCACAAGAACAGTCTTAGCGAAAGGCTTCTTGAGGGGAAAGTTGTAAATCTGTGAGATGATTTAACAGAACACAAAGCAGTTTCTCAGAAAGCTTCTTTCCAGTTTTTAACTGAGGTTATATCCTTTTACACCATAGCCCTCTATGGCCTTCGAAATATCACTTTGCAAATTCCACAAGAACAGCCTTAGCGAAAACCTTCTTGAAGGGAAAGCTGTAACTCTGTGAGATTAATTAACAGAACACAAAGCAGTTTTTCGGAAAGCTTCTTTCCAGTTTTTAACTGAAGGTATTTACTTTTTCACCTTAGCCCTCTATGGGCTTCCAAATATCACTTTGCAAATTCCACAAGAACAGTCTTCGCGTAAGGCTTCTTGAGGGGAAAGCTGTAGCTCTGTGAGATGAATTAACAGAACACAAATCAGTTTCTCAGAAAGCTTTTCTCCAGTTTTAAACTGAAGATATTTCCTTTTTCACCATAGCCCTCTATGGGCTTCCAAATATCACTTTGCAAATTCCACAAGAGCAGTCTTAGCGAAAGGATTCTTGAGGGGAAAGCTGTAACTCTGTGAGATAAATTAACAGAACAAAAAGCAGTTTCTCAGAAAGCTTCTTTCCAGTTCCATAGCCCTCTATGGGCTTCCAAATATCACTTTGCCAATTCCACAAAAAGAGCCTTAGCGAAAGGTTTCTTGAAGGAAAAGCTGTAACTCTGTGAGATGAATTAACAGAACACAAAGCAGTTTCTCAGAATTCTTCTTTTCAGTTTTTATCTTAGGATATTTCCTTTTTCTCCGTAGCCATCTATTGGCTTCCAAATATCACTTTGCCAATTCCACAAGAAGAGTCTTAGCGAAAGGCTTCTTGAGGGGAAAGATGTAACTCTGTGAGATGAATTAACAGAACACAAAGCAGTTTCTCAGAAAGCTTCTTTCCAGTTTTTTTTTTTTTTTTTTTTTTGAGACGGAGTCTTTGCTCTGTCGCCCAGGCTGGAGTGCAGTGGCACGAACTCGGCTCACTACAAGCTCCGCCTCCAGGGTTTACGCCATTCTCCTGCCTCAGCCTCCCGAGTAGCTGGGACTACAGGCGCCCGCCACTGCGCCCGGCTAGTTTTTTGTATTTTTTAGTAGAGACGGGGTTTCACCGGGTTAGCCAGGATGGTCTCGATCTCCTGACCTCGTGATCCGCCCGTTTCGGCCTCCCAAAGTGCTGGGATTACAGGCTTGAGCCACCGCGCCCGGCCCTCTTTCCAGTTTTTAACGGAAGATATATCCTTTTTCACTGTAGCTCTCTATGGGCTTCTAAATATCACTTTGCCAATTCCACAAGAACTGCCTTAGCGAAAGGCATCTTGAGGGGAAAGCTGTAACTCTCTGAGATGAATTAATAGAACACAAAGCAGTTTCTCAGAATGCTTCTCTCCAGTTTTTTTCTTATGATATTTCCTTTTTCACCATAGTCCTCTATAGCCTTCCAAATATCACTTTGCAAATTCCACAAGAACAGTCTTAGTGAAGGACTTCTTGAGGGTTAAGCTGTAACTCTGTGAGATGAATTAACAGAACCCAAAGCAATTTCTCCGAAAGCTTCTTTCCAGTTATTAACTGAAGATATTTCCTTTTTCTCAACAGCCTTCTGTGGGCTTCCAAATATCACTTTGCAAATTCCACAAGAACAGTCTTAGGGAACGGCTTCTTGAGGGGAAAGCTGTTACTCTGTGAGGTGAATTAATGGAACACAAAGCAGTTTCTCAGAAAGCTTCTCTCCAATTTTTAACTGAAGATATTTCCTTTTTCACCATAGCCCTCTATGGGCTTCCAAATATCACTTTGCAAATTCCACAAGAACAGTCTTAGCGAAAGGCTTCTTGAGGGGAAACCTGTAACTCTGTGAGATGAATTAACAGAACACAAAGCAGTTTCTCAGAAAGCTTCTTTCCAGTTTTTAACGGAAGATATTTCCTTTTTCACCATAGCCATCTATGGGCTTCCAAATATTTTTGCAAATCCCACAAGAACAGTCTTAGCGGAAGGCTTCTTGAGGGGAAAGCTGTAACTCTTTGAGATGAATTAACAGAACACAAAGCAGTTTCTCAGAATGCTTCTTTTCAGTTTTTAGTTTAGGATATTTCCTTTTTCACCATAGCCCTCTATGGGATTCCAAATATCATTTTGCAAATCTCACAAAAACAGTCTTAGCGAAAGGATTCTTGAGGGCAAAACTGTAACTCTGTGAGATGAATTAACAAAACACAAAGCAGTTTCTCAGCAAGCTTCTTTCCAATTTTTAATAGAAGATATTTCCTTTTTCACCATAGCCTTCTATGGGGTTCCAAATATCAGTTTGCAAATTCCACAAAAACAGTCTTAGCGAAAGGTTTCTTCAGGGGAAAGCTGTAACTCTGTGAGATGAATTAACAGAACACAAAGCAGTTTCTCAGAAAGCTTCTTTCCAGTTTTTAACTGAAGATATTTCCTTTTTCACCATAGCCCTCTATGGGCTTCCAAATATCACTTTGCAAATTCCACAAGAACAGTCTTAGCGAAAGGCTTCTTGAAGGGAAAGTTTTAACTCTGTGAGATGAATTAACAGAACACAAAGCAGTTTCTCAGATTTGCTTTTTTTCATTTTTTATCTTAGTATATTTCCTTTGTCACCATAGCCCTCCATGGGCTTCCAAATATCACTTTGAAATTCCACAAGAACAGTCTTACCGAAAGGTTTCTTGAGGGGAAGCTGTAACTCTGTGAGATGAATTAACAGAACCCAAAGCAGTTTCTCCGAAAGCTTCTTTCCAGTTTTTAACTGAAGATACTTCCTTTTTTCCATAGCCCTCTATGGGCTTCCAAATATCACTTTGCAAATTCCACAAGAACAGTCTTCGGGAACGGCTTCTTGAGGGGAAAGCTGTGACTCTGTGAGGTGAATTAAAAGAACACAAAGCAGTTTCTCAGAAAGTTTCTCTCCAGTTTTAACTGAAGATATTTCCTTTTTCACCATAGCCCTCTATGGGCTTCTTAATATCACTTTGCCAATTCCACAAGAAGAGCCTTAGCGAAAGGCTTCTTGAGGGGAAAGCTGTAACTCTTTGAGATGAATTAATGGACACAAAGCAGTTTCTCAGAATGCTTCTTTTCAGTTTTTATCTTAGGATATTTCCTTTTTCACCGTAGCCCTCTATGGGCTTCCAAATATCATTTTGCAAATGCCACAAAAACAGTCTTAGCGAAAGGATTCTTGAGGGCAAAACTGTAACTCTGTGAGATGAATTAACAAAACACAAAGCAGTTTCTCAGCAAGCTTCTTTCCAATATTTAACTGAAGATATTTCCTTTTTCACCATAGCCCTCTAAGGGGTTCCAAATATCACTTTGCAGATTCCACAAGAACAGTCTTAGCGAAAGGCTTCTTGAGGGGAAAGCTGTAACTCTGTGAGATGAATTAACAGAACACAAAGCAGTTTCTCAGACAGCTTCTTTCCAGTTTTTTAACGGAAGATATTTCCTTTTTCTCCATAGCCCTATATGGGCTTCCAAATATCACTTTGCAAATTCCACAAGAACAGTTTTAACGAAAGGCTTCTTGAGGGGAAAGCTGTAACTCTGTGAGATGAATTACCAGAACACAAAGCAGTTTCTCAGAAAGCTTCTTTCCAGTTTTTAACTGAAGATATTTCCTTTTTCTCCATAGCCCTCTATGGGCTTCCAAATATCACTTTGCCAATTCCACAAGAACAGCCTTACGAAAGGCTTTTTGAAGGGAAAGCTGTAACTCTGTGAGGTGAATTAACAGAACACAAAGCAGTTTCTCAGAATGCTTCTTTTCAGTTTTTAACGGAAGATATTTCCTTTTTCACCATAGCCCTCTATGGGCTTCCAAATATCACTTTGCAAATTCCACAAGAACAGTCTTAGCGAAAAGTTCTTGAAGGAAAGTTGTAACTCTGTGAGATGAATTAACAGAACACAAAGCAGTTTCGCCAAAAGCTTCTTTCCAGTTTTTAACAGAACATATTTTGTTTTTCACCACAGCCCACTATGGGCTCCCAAATAACACTTTGCAAATTCCACAAGAACAGTCTTTGTGAAAGGTTTCTTGAGGGGAATGCTGTAACTCTGTGAGATGAATTAACAGAACAAAAGCAGTTTCTCACAAAGCTTGTTTTCAGTTTTTATCTTAGGATATTTTCTTTTTTACCATAGCCCTCAATGGGCTTCAAAGTATCACTTTGAAAATTCCACAAGAACAGCCTTAGCGAAAGACTTCTTGAGGGAAAAGCTGTAACTCTGTGATATGAATTAACAGAACACAAAGCATTTTCTCAGAAAGCTTCATTTCAGTTTTTATCTTCTGTTATTTCCTTTTTCACCATAGCCCTCTCTGAGATTCCAAATATCACTATGCAAATTCCACAAAAACAGTCTTAGCGAAGGCTTCTTGAGGGGAAAGCTGTAACTCTGTGAGAAGAATTAACAGAACACAAAGCGGTTTCTCAGAATGCTTCTTTTCAGTTTTTAAATGAAGATATTTCGTTTTTCACCATAGCCCTCTATGGGCTTCCAAATATCACTTTGCAAATTCTACAAGAACAGCCTTAGCGAAAGGCTTCTTGAGGAAGCTGTAACTCTGTGAGGTGAATTAACAGAACACAAAGCAGTTTCTCAGAATGCTTCTTTTCAGTTTTAACGGAAGATATTTCCTTTTCACCATAGCCCTCTATGGCCTTCCAAATATCACTTTGCAAATTCCACAAGAACAGTCTTAGCGAAAGGATTCTTGAAGGGAAAGCTGTTACTCTGTGAGATGAATTAACAGAACACAAAGCAGTTTCTCAGAAAGCTTCTTTCCAGTTTTTAACTGAAGATATTTCCTTTTTCTCCATAGCCCTCTATGGGCTTCCAAATATCACTTTGCAAATTCCACAAGAACAGTCTTAGCGAAAGGCTTCTTGAGGGGAAAGCTGTAACTCTTTGAGATGAATTAACAGAACACAAAGCAGTTTCTCAGAAAGCTTCTTTCCAGTTTTTAACGGAAGATATTTCCTTTTCACCATAGCCCTCTAAGGGCTTCCAAATATCACTTTGCAAATTCCACAAGAACAGTCTTAGCGAAAGGCTTCTTGAGGGGAAAGCTGTAACTCTGTGAGATGAATTAACAGAACACAAAGCAGTTTCTCAGAAAGCTTCTTTCCAGTTTTTAACTGAAGATATTTCCTTTTTCTCCATAGCCCTCTATGGGCTTCCAAATATCACTTTGCAGATTCCACAAGAACAGTCTTAGCGAAAGGCTTCTTGAGGGGAAAGCTGTAACTCTGTGAGATGAATTAACAGAACACAAAGCAGTTTCTCAGAAAGCTTCTTTCCAGTTTTTAACGGAAGATATTTCCTTTTTCTCCATAGCCCTCTATGGGCTTCCAAATATCACTTTGCAAATTCCACAAGAACAGTCTTAGCGAAAGGCTTCTTGAGGAAAGCTGTAACTCTGTGAGATGAATTAACAGAACACAAAGCAGTTTCTCAGAAAGCTTCTTTCCAGTTTTTAACTGAAGATATTTCCTTTTTCTCCATAGCCCTCTATGGGCTTCCAAATATCACTTTGCAAATTCCACAAGAAAAGCCATAGTGGAAGGATTCTTGAGGGGAAAGCTGTAACTCTGTGAGATGAATTATCAGACACAAAGCAGTTTCTCAGAATGCTTCTTTTCAGTTTTTAACGGAAGATATTTCCTTTTTCACCATAGCCCTCTATGGGCTTCCAAATATCACTTTGCAAATTCCACAAGAACAGTCTTAGCGAAAGGATTCTTGAAGGGAAAGTTGTAACTCTGTGAGATGAATTAACAGAACACAAAGCAGTTTCTCAGAAAGCTTCTTTGCAGTTTTTAACTGAAGATATTTCCTTTTTCTCCATAGCCCTCTATGGGCTCCCAAATATCACTTTGCAAATTCCACAAGAACAGTCCTGGCGAAAGGCTTCTTGAGGGGAAAGCTGTAACTCTGTGAGATGAATTAACAGAACACAAAGCTGTTTCTCTGAATGTTTCTTTTCCGTTTTTATCTTAGGATATTTTCTTTTTGACCATAGCCCTCTATGGGCTTCCAAATATCACTTTGCAAATTCCACAAGAACAGTCTTAGCGAAAGGCTTCTTGAGGGGAAAGCTGTAACTCTGTGAGGTGAATTAACAGAACACAAAGCAGTTTCTCAGAAAGCTTCTTTCCAGTTTTTAACTGAAGATATTTCCTTTTTCACCATAGCCCTCTATGGGGTTCCAAATTTAACTTTGCAGATTCCACAAGAACAGTCTTAGCGAAAGGCTTCTTGAGGGGAAAGCTGTAACTCTGTGAGATGAATTAACAGAACACAAAGCAGTTTCTCATAAAGCTTCTTTCCAGTTTTTAACTGAAGATATTTCCTTTTTCAATATTGCCCTCAATGGGCTTCCAAATATCACTTTGCAAATTCCACAAGAACAGCCTTAGCGAAAGGCTTTTTGAAGGGAAAGCTTTAACTCTGTGAGGTGAATTAACAGAACACAAAGCAGTTTCTCAGAATGCTTCTTTTCAGTTTTTAATGGAATATATTTCCTTTTTCACCATAGCCCTCTATGGCCTTCCAAATATCACTTTGCAAATTCCACAAGAACAGTCTTAGCGAAAGGATTCTTGAAGGGAAAGCTGTAACTCTGTGAGATGAATTAACAGAACACAAAGCAGTCTCTCAGAAAGCTTCTTTCCAGATTTTACCTGAAGATATTTCCTTTTTCTCCATAGCCCTCTATGGGCTTCCAAATATCACTTTGCAAATTCCACAAGAACAGTCTTAGCGAAAGGCTTCTGAGGAAAGCTGTAACTCTTTGAGATGAATTAACAGAACACAAAGCAGTTTCTCAGAAAGCTTCTTTCCAGTTTTTAACGGAAGATATTTTCTTTTTCATCATAGCCCTCTAAGTGCTTCAAAATATCACTTTGCAAATTCCACAAGTAGAGTCTTAGCAAAAAGCTTCTTGAGCGGACAGCTGTAACTCCGTGAGATGAATTAACAGAACACAAAACAGTTTCTCAGAAAGCTTCTTTCCAGTTTTTAACTGAAGATATTTCCTTTTTCTCCATAGCCCTCTATGAGCTTCGAAATATCACTTTGCAAATTCCACAAGAACAGCCTTAGCGAAAGGCTTCTTGAAGGGAAAGCTGTAACTCTGTGAGATGAATTAACAGAACACAAAGCTGTTTCTCTGAATGTTTCTTTTCCATTTTTATCTTAGGATATTTTCCTTTTGACCATAGCCCTGTATGGGCTTCCAAATATCACTTTGCAAATTCCACAAGAACAGTCTTAGCGAAAGGATTCTTGAAGGAAAGTTGTAACTCTGTGAGATGAATTAACAGAACACAAAGCAGTTTCTCAGAAAGCTTCTTTTGCAGTTTTTAACTGAAGATATTTCCTTTTCTCCATAGCCCTCTATGGGCTCCCAAATATCACTTTGCAAATTCCACAAGAACAGTCCTGGCGAAAGGCTTCTTGAGGGGAAAGCTGTAACTCTGTGAGATGAATTAACAGAACACAAAGCTGTTTCTCTGAATGTTTCTTTTCCGTTTTTATCTTGGGATATTTTCTTTTGACCATAGCCCTCTATGGGCTTCCAAATATCACTTTGCAAATTCCACAAGAACAGTCTTAGCGAAAGGCTTCTTGAGGGAAAGCTGTAACTCTGTGAGGTGAATTAACAGAACACAAAGCAGTTTCTCAGAAAGCTTCTTTCCAGTTTTTAACTGAAGATATTTCCTTTTCACCATAGCCCTCTATGGGGTTCCAAATTTAACTTTGCAGATTCACAAGAACAGTCTTAGCGAAAGGCTTCTTGAGGGGAAAGCTGTAACTCTGTGAGATGAATTAACAGAACACAAAGCAGTTTCTCATAAAGCTTCTTTCCAGTTTTTAACTGAAGATATTTCCTTTTCAATATTGCCCTCAATGGGCTTCCAAATATCACTTTGCAAATTCCACAAGAACAGCCTTAGCGAAAGGCTTTTGAAGGAAAGCTTTAACTCTGTGAGGTGAATTAACAGAACACAAAGCAGTTTCTCAGAATGCTTCTTTTCAGTTTTAATGGAATATATTTCCTTTTCACCATAGCCCTCTATGGCCTTCCAAATATCACTTTGCAAATTCCACAAGAACAGTCTTAGCGAAAATTCTTGAAGGAAAGCTGTAACTCTGTGAGATGAATTAACAGAACACAAAGCAGTCTCTCAGAAAGCTTCTTTCCAGATTTTACCTGAAGATATTTCCTTTTCTCCATAGCCCTATGGGCTTCCAAATATCACTTTGCAAATTCCACAAGAACAGTCTTAGCGAAGGCTTCTGAGGAAAGCTGTAACTCTTTGAGATGAATTAACAGAACACAAAGCAGTTTCTCAGAAAGCTTCTTTCCAGTTTTTAACGGAAGATATTTTCTTTTCATCATAGCCCTCTAAGTGCTTCAAAATATCACTTTGCAAATTCCACAAGTAGAGTCTTAGCAAAAGCTTCTTGAGGACAGCTGTAACTCCGTGAGATGAATTAACAGAACACAAAACAGTTTCTCAGAAAGCTTCTTTCCAGTTTTTAACTGAAGATATTTCCTTTTCTCCATAGCCTCTATGAGCTTCTTCTTTGCAAATTCCACAAGAACAGCCTTAGCGAAGGCTTCTTGAAGGAAAGCTGTAACTCTGTGAGATGAATTAACAGAACACAAAGCTGTTTCTCTGAATGTTTCTTTTCCATTTTTATCTTAGGATATTTCCTTTTGACCATAGCCTGATGGGCTTCCAAATATCACTTTGCAAATTCCACAAGAACAGTCTTAGCGGAAGGCTTCTTGAGGGAAAGCTGTAACTCCGTGAGATGAATTAACAGAACACAAAGCAGTTTCTCAGAAAGCTTCTTTCCAGTTTTTAACTGAAGATATTTCCTTTTCACCATCGCCTCTATGGGCTTCCAAATATCACTTTGCTAATTCCACAAGAACAGTCTTAGCGAAAGGCTTTTGAGGGGAAAGCTAACTCTGTGAGATGAATTAACAGAACACAAAGCTGTTTCTCAGAAAGCTTCTTTCCAGTTTTTAACTGAAGATATTTCCTTTTCACCATAGCCCTCTGGGCTTCCAAATATCACTTTGCAAATTCCACAAGAACAGTCTTAGCGAAGGCTTCTTGGGAAAGCTGTTACTCTGTGAGACGAATTAACAGAACACAAAGTAGTTTCTCAGAAAGCTTCTTTCCAGTTTTTAATGGAAGATATTTCCTTTCAACATAGCCCTCTATGGGCTTCCAAATATCACTTAGCAAATTCATATCCTTGGGATTTTGGAATTTCAGTCTACTGCTCAATAACCCATGAAGACATCTAGCATAATCAGAATGGATCC
>JAKFHT010000229.1:0-77900 GCA_023783455.1 Erythrocebus patas | reverse complement strand
AGCATTTTTCATGTGTCTGTTGGCTGTATGAATGTCTTCTTTGAGAAATGTCTGTTCATATCCTTTGCCCACTTTTTGATGGGGTTGTTTGTTTTTTTCTTGTAACAAAAGTGTAAAGAAGCTTTCTGAGAAACTGCTCTGTGTTCTGTTAATTCATCTCACAGAGTTACATCTTCCTTCAAGAAGCCTTCGCCAAGGCTGTTCTTGTGAATTGGCAAAGGATATTTGGAAGCCCATAGAGGGCTATGGTGAAAAAGGAAATATCTTCCGTTCAAAACTGGAAAGAAGCTTTCTGAGAAACTGCTCCCTATTCTGTTTATTCATCTCACAGATTTACATCTTTCCCTTCAGGAAGCCTTTCGCTAAGGCTGTTCTTGTGGAAATTGCAAAGGGATATTTGGAAGCCCATAGAGGGCTATGGTGAAAAAGGAAATATCTTCCGTTCAAAACTGGAAAGAGGCTTTCTGAGAAACTGCTCTGTGTTGTGTTAATTCATCTCACAGAGTTACATCTTTCCTTGCAAGAAGCCTTTCGCTGAGGCTGTTCTTGTGGAATTGGCAAAGTGATATTTGGAAGCCCATAGAAGACTGTGGTGAAAAAGGAAATATCGTCCGTTCAAAACTGGAAAGAAGCTTTCTGAGAAACTGCTCCGTGTTCTGTTTATTCATCTCACAGAGTTACATCTTTCCATTCAAGAACCCTTTCGCTAAGGCTGTTCTTGTGGAATTGGTAAAGGATATTTGGAAGCCCATAGAGGCTATGGTGAAAAAGGAAATGTCTTCCGCTCCATACTGGAGAGAAGCTTGAGAAACTGCTCTGTGTTCTGTTAATTCATCTCACAGAGTTATATCCTTCCCTTCACAGCCTTTCCTCGCTAAGGCTGTTCTTGTGGAATTGGCAAAGTGATATTTGGAAGCCCATAGAGGCTATGGTGAGAAAGGAAATATCTTCCGCTCAAAACTGGAGAGAATCTTTCTGAGAAACTGCTCTGTGTTCTGTTACTTCATCTCACAGAGTTACATCTTTCCTTCACAGCCTTTTCGCTAAGGCGGTTCTTGTGTAATTGGCAAGGGATATTTGGAAGCCCATAGAGGCTATGGTGAAAAGGAAATATCTTCCGGCTCAAAACTGGAGACAAGTTTTCTGAGAAACTGCTCTGTGTTCTGTTACTTCATCTCACAGAGTTACATCTTTCCTTCACAGCCTCGCTAAGGCTGTTCTTGTGGAATTGGCAAAGGGATATTTGGAAGCCCATAGAGGGCTACGGTGAAAAAGGAAATATCTTCCGTTCAAAACTGGAGAGAAGATTTCTGAGAAACTCCTCGGTGTTCTGTTTACTCATCTCAAAGAGTTACATCTTTCCCTTCAAAAAGCCTTTCGCTAAGGCTTTTCTTGTGGAATTGGCAAAGTGATATTTGGAAGCCCATAGAGGGCTACGGAGAAAAAGGAAATATCTTCCATTCAAAACTGGAAAGAAGCTTTCTGAGAAACTGCTCTGTGATCTGTTAATTCATCTCACAGAGTTACATCTTTCCCTTCCAGAAGCCTTTCGCTAGAGCTGTTCTTGTGGAATTGGAAAAGGGATATTTGGAAGCACATAGAGGGCTATGGTGAAAAAGGAAATATCTTCCGTTCAAACTGGAAAGAAGCTTTCTGAGAAACTGCTCTGTGTTCTGTTACTTCATCTCACAGATTTACATCTTTCCCTTCAAGAAGCCTTTCGCTAAGGCTGTTCTTGTGGAATTGGCAAAGTGATATTTGGAAGCCCATAGAGGGCTATGGTGAAAAAGGAAATAGCTTCCTTTCCAAACTGGAAAGAATCTTTCTGAGAAACTGCTCTGTGTTCTCTTACTTCATCTCACAGAGTTACATCTTTCCCTTCAAGAAGCCTTTCGCTAAGGCTGTATTAGTTGAATTGGCAAAGTGATATTTGGAAGTCCATAGAGGGCTATGGTGAAAAAGGAAATAGCTTCCGTTCAGAACTGGAAGGAAGCTTTCTGAGAAACTGCTGTGTGTTCTGTTACTTCATCTCACAGAGTTACATCTTTCCCTTCAAGAAGCCTTTCGCTAAGGCTGTTCTTGTGGAATTGGCAAAGTGATATTTGGAAGCCCATAGAGGGCTATGGTGAAAAAGGAAATATCTTCCGTTCAAAACTTGAAAGAAGCTTTCTGAGAAACTGCACCATGTTCTGTTAATTCATCTCACAGAGTTACATCTTTCCCTTCAAGAAGCCTTTCGCTAAGGCTGTTCTTCTGGTATTGGAAAAGTGATATTTGGAAACCCACAGAGGGCTACGTGAAAAGGAAATATCTTCCGCTCAAAACTGGATAGAAGCTTGAGAAACTGCTCTGTGTTCTGTTAATTCACCTCAAAGAGTTACATCTTTCCCTTCAAGAAGCCTTTTGCTAAGGCTGTTCTTCTGGTATTGGCAAAGTGATATTTAAAAGCCCATAGAGGGCTATGGTGAAAAAGGAAATATCTTCCGTTCAAAACTGGATAGAAGCTTTCTGAGAAACTGCTGTGTGTTCCATTAATTCATCTCACAGAGTTACATGTTTCCCTTCAAGAAGTCTTTCACTAAGGCTGTTCTTGTGGAATTGGCAAAGGTATATTTGGAAGCCCATAGAGGGTTACGGTGAAAAAGGAAATATCTTCCGTTCAAAATTGGAAAGAAGCTTTCTGAGAAACTGCTCTGTGTTCTGTTACTTCATCTCACATAGTTACATCTTTCCCTTCAAGAAGCCATTCGCTAAGGCAGTTCTTGTGGAATTGGCAAAGTGATATTTAGAAGCCCATAGAGGACTCTGGTGAAAAAGGAAATATCTTCCGTTCAGAACTTGAAAGAAGCTTTCTGAGAAACTGCTCTGTGTTCTGTTAATTCATCTCACAGAGTTACATCTTTCCTTCAAGAAGACTTTCGCTAGAGCTGTTCTTGTGGAATTGGCAAAGTGATATTTGGAAGCCCATAGAGGGCTGGTGAAAAAGGAAATATCTTCCGTTCAAAACTGGAAAGAAGCTTTCTGAGAAACTGCTCTGTGTTCTGTTAATTCATCTCACAGAGTTACATCTTTCCCTTCAAGAAGCCTTTCGCTAAGGCTGTTCTTGTTTAATTGGCAAAGTGATATTTGGAAGCCCATAGAGGGCTATGGTGAAAAAGGAAATATCTTCCGTTCAAAACTGGAAAGAAGCTTTCTGAGAAACTGCTCTGTGTTCTGTTAATTCATCTCACAGAGTTACATCTTTCCTTCAGCCTTTTCGCTAAGGCAGTTCTTGTGAATTGGCAAAGTGATATTTGGAAGCCCATAGAGGGCTATGGTGAAAAAGGAAATATCTTCCGTTCAAAACTGGAAAGAAACTTTCTGAGAAACTGTTCCGTGTTCTGTTTATTCATCTCACAGAGTTACATCTTTCCATTCAAGAAGCCTTTCGCTAAGGCTGTTCTTGTGGAATTGGCAAAGGATATTTGGAAGCCCATAGAGGGCTGGTGAAAAAGGAAATGTCTTCCGTTTCAAACTGGAGAGAAGCTTTCTGAGAAACTGCTCTGTATTCTGTTAATTCATCTCACAGAGTTATATCCTTCCCTTCAAGAAGCCTTTCGCTAAGGCTGTCCTTGTGGAATTGGCAAAGTGATATTTGGAAGCCCATAGAGGGCTATGGTGAGAAAGGAAATATCTTCCGTTCAAAACTGGAGAGAATCTTTCTGAGAAACTGCTCTGTGTTCTGTTACTTCATCTCACAGAGTTACATCTTTCCCTTCAAGAAGCCTTTCGCTAAGGCGGTTTTGTGGAATTGGCAAAGGATATTTGGAAACCCATAGAGGGCTATGGTGAGAAAGGAAATATCTTCCGCTCAAAACTGGAGAGAATCTTTCTGAGAAACTGCTCTGTGTTCTGTTACTTCATCTCACAGAGTTACATCTTTCCCTTCAAGAAGCCTTTCGCTAAGGCGGTTTTGTGGAATTGGCAAAGGGATATTTGGAAACCCATAGAGGGCTATGGTGAAAAAGGAAATATCTTCCCTTCAAAACTGGAGAGAAGCTTTCTGAGAAACTGCTCTGTGTTCTGTTACTTCATCTCACAGAGGTACATCTTTCCCTTCAAGAAGCCTTTCGCTAAGGCTGTTCTTGTGGAATTGGCAAAGTGATATTTGGAAGCCCATAGAGGGCTATGGTGAAAAAGGAAATATCTTCCGTTCAAAACTGGAGAGAAGCTTTCTGAGAAACTCCTCCGTGTTCTGTTTATTCATCTCACAGAGTTACATCTTTCCCTTCAAAAAGCCTTTCGCTAAGTCTGTTCTTGTGGAATTGGCAAAGTGATATTTGGAAACCCATAGAGGGCTACGGAGAAAAAGGAAATATCTTCCGTTCAAAACTGGAAAGAAGCTTTCTGAGAAACTGCTCTGTGTTCTGTTTATTCACCTCACAGAGTTACATCTTTCCCTTCCAGAAGCCTTTCGCTAAGGCTTTTCTTGTGGAATTGGCAAAGTGATATTTTGAAGCCCATAGATGGCTATTTTGAGAACGGAAATATCTTCCGTTCAAAACTGGAAAGAAGCTTTCTGAGAAACTGCTCTGTGTTCTGTTAATTCATCTCACAGAGTTACATCTTTCCCTTCAAGAAGTCATTCGCTAAGGCTGTTCTTGTGCAATTGGCAAAGTGATATTTGGAAGCCCTTAGAGGGCTATGGTGAAAAAGGAAATATCTTCCGTTCAAGACTGGAGAGAAGCTTTCTGAGAAACTGCTCTGTGTTCTGTTAACTCATCTCACAGAGTTACATCTTTCCCTTCAAGAAGCCTTTCACTAAGGCTGTTCTTGTGGAATTGGCAAAGGTATATTTGGAAGCCCATAGAGGGTTACGGTGAAAAAGGAAATATCTTCCGTTCAAAATTGGAAAGAAGCTTTCTGAGAAACTGCTCTGTGTTCTGTTACTTCATCTCACATAGTGACATCTTTCCCTTCAAGAAGCCATTCGCTAAGGCAGTTCTTGTGGAATTGGCAAAGTGATATTTAGAAGCCCATAGAGGACTCTGGTGAAAAAGGAAATATCTTCCGTTCAGAACTTGAAAGAAGCTTTCTGAGAAACTGCTCCATGTTCTCTTAATTCATCTCACAGAGTTACATCTTTCCCTTCAAGAAGAATTTCGCTAGAGCTGCGCTTGTGGAATTGGCAAAGGGATATTTGGAAGCCCATAGAGGGCAATGGTGAAAAAGGAAATATCTTCCTTTCCAAACTGGAAAGAAGTTTTCTGAGAAACTGCTCTGTGTTCTGTTACTTCATCTCACAGAGTTACATCTTTCACTTTAAGAAGCCTTTCGCTAAGGCTGTTCTTGTTTAATTGGCAAAGTGATATTTGGAAGCCCATAGAGGGCTATGGTGAAAAAGGAAATATCTTCCGTTCAAAACTGGAAAGAAGCTTTCTGAGAAACTGCTCTGTGTTCTGTTACTTCATCTCACAGAGTTACATCTTTCCCTTCAAGAAGCCTTTCGCTAAGGCAGTTCTTGTGGAATTGGCAAAGTGATATTTGGAAGCCCATAGAGGGCTATGGTGAAAAAGGAAATATCTTCCGTTCAAAACTGGAAAGAAACTTTCTGAGAAACTGTTCCGTGTTCTGTTTATTCATCTCACAGAGTTACATCTTTCCATTCAAGAAGCCTTCGCCAAGGCTGTTCTTGTGGAATTGGCAAAGTGATATTTGGAAGCCCATAGAGGGCTATGGTGAAAAAGGAAATGTCTTCCGCTCCAAACTGGAAAGAAGCTTTCTGAGAAACTGCTCTGTGTTCTGTTACTTCATCTCACAGAGTTACATCTTTCCCTTCAGAAGCCTTTCGCTAAGGCAGTTCTTGTGGAATTGGCAAAGTGATATTTGGAAGCCCATAGAGGGCTATGGTGAAAAGGAAATATCTTCCGCTCAAAACTGGAAAGAAACTTTCTGAGAAACTGTTCCGTGTTCTGTTTATTCATCTCACAGAGTTACATCTTTCCATTCAAGAAGCCTTCGCCAAGGCTGTTCTTGTGGAATTGGCAAAGTGATATTTGGAAGCCCATAGAGGGCTATGGTGAAAAGGAAATGTCTTCCGCTCCAAACTGGAGAGAAGCTTTCTGAGAAACTGCTCTGTTCTGTTAATTCATCTCACAGAGTTACATCTTCCCTTCAAGAAGCCTTTCGCTAAGGCTGTTCTTGTGGAATTGGCAAAGTGATATTTGGAAGCCCATAGAGGGCTATGGTGAAAAGGAAATATCTTCCGCTCAAAACTGAGAGAATCTTTCTGAGAAACTGCTCTGTGTTCTGTTACTTCATCTCACAGAGTTACATCTTTCCTTCAAGAAGCCTTTCGCTAAGGCTGTTCTTGTGGAATTGGCAAAGGATATTTGGAAGCCCATAGAGGGCTATGGTGAAAAGGAAATATCTTCCTTCAAAACTGGAGAGAAGCTTTCTGAGAAACTCCTCCGTGTTCTGTTTATTCATCTCACAGAGTTACATCTTTCCTTCAAAAAGCCTTTCGCTAAGGCTGTTCTTGTGAATTGGCAAAGTGATATTTGGAAACCCATAGAGGGCTGGTGAAAAGGAAATATCTTCCGCTCAAAACTGGAATGACGCTTTCTGAGAAACGGCTCTGTGTTCTGTTAATTCATCTCACAGAGTTACATCTTTCCTTCAAGAAGCCTTTCGCTAAGGCGGTTCTTGTGGAATCGCAAAGTGACATTTGGAAGCCCATAGAGGGCTACGTGAAAAGGAAAGAGCTTCCGCTCAAAACTGGAAGAAGCTTGAGAAACTGCTGTGTGTTCTGTTACTTCATCTCACAGAGTTACATCTTTCCTTCAAGCCTTTTCGCTAAAGCTGTTCTTGTGGAATTGGCAAAGGGATATTTGGAAGCCCATAGAGGGCTATGGTGAAAAAGGAAATATCTTCCGTTCAAAACTTGAAAGAAGCTTTCTGAGAAACTGCACCATGTTCTGTTAATTCATCTCACAAAGTTACATCTTTCCCTTCAAGAAGCCTTTCGCTAAGGCTGTTCTTCTGGTATTGGCAAAGTGATATTTTGAAGCCCACAGAGGGCTACGGTGAAAAAGGAAATATCTTCCGTTCAAAACTGGATAGAAGGTTTCTGAGAAACTGCTCTGTGTTCTGTTAATTCACCTCAAAGAGTTACATCTTTCCCTTCAAGAAGCCTTTTGCTAAGGCTGTTGTTCTGGTATTGGCAAAGTGATATTTGGAAGCCCATAGAGGGCTATGGTGAAAACGGAAATATCTTCCGTTCAAAACTGGATAGAAGCTTTCTGAGAAACTGCTCTGTGTTCTGTTAGTTCATCTCACAGAGTTACATCTTTCCCTTCAAGAAGCCTTTCGCTAAGAGTGTTCTTGTGGAATTGGCAAAGGGACATTTGGAAGCCCATAGAGGGTTACGGTGAAAAAGGAAATATCTTCCGTTCAAAATTGGAAAGAAGCTTTCTGAGAAACTGCTCTGTGTTCTGTTACTTCATCTCAAAGCGTTACATCTTTCCCTTCAAAAAGCCTTTCGCTAAGGCAGTTCTTGTGGAATTGGCAAAGTGATATTTAGAAGCCCATAGAGGACTCTGGTGAAAAAGGAAATATCTTCCGTTCAAAACTGGAAAGAAGCTTTCTGAGAAACTGCTATATTCTCTGTTAATTCATCTCACAGAGTTACATCTTTCCCTTCAAGAAGCCTTTCGCTAAGGCTGTTCTTGTGTAATTAGCAAAGGGATATTTGGAACCCCTTAGAGGGCTACGTTGAAAAGGGAAATATCTTCCGTTCAAAACTGGAAGGAAGCTTTCTGAGAAACTGCTGTGTGTTCTGTTACTTCATCTCACAGAGTTACATCTTTCCCTTCAAGAAGCCTTTCGCTAAGGCTGTTCTTGTGGAATTGGCAAGGATATTTGAAGCCCATAGAGGGCTATGGTGAAAAAGGAAATATCTTCCGCTCAAAACTGGAAAGATGCTTTCTGAGAAACTGCTCTGAGTTCTGTTACTTCATCTCACAGAGTTACATCTTTCCTTCAAGAAGCCTTTTGCTAAGGCTGTTCTTGTGGAATTGGCAAAGGATATTTGGAAGCCCATAGAGGGCTATGGTGAAAAAGGAAATATCTTCCGCTCAAAACTAGAAAGAAGCTTTCTGAGAAACTGGTCTGTGTTCTGTTACTTCTTCTCACAGAGTTACATGTTTCCTTCAAGAAGCCTTTAGCTAAGGCTGTTCTTGTGGAATTGGCAAAGGGATATTTGAAGCCCATAGAGGGCTACGGTGAAAAAGGAAATATCTTCCGCTCAAAACTGTAAAGAAGCTTGAGAAACTGCTCTGTGTTCTGTTACTTCATCTCACAGAGTTACATCTGTCCCTTCAAGAAGCTTTTCGCTAAGGCTGTTCTTGTGGAATTGGCAAGGATATTTGGAAGCCCCTAGAGGGCTACGGTGAAAAATGAAATATCTTTCGTTCAAAACTGGAAAGAAGCTTGAGAAACTGCTCTGTGTTCTGTTAATTCACCTCAATGAGTTACATCTTTCCTTCAAGAAGCCTTCGCTAAGGCTGTTCTTGTGGAATTGGCAAAGGATATTTGGAAGCCCATAGAGGGCTATGGTGAAAAGGAAATATCTTCCGCTTCAAAAGTGGAAAGAAGCTTTCTGAGAAACTGCTCTGTGTTCTGTTAATTCATCTCACAGAGTTACATCTTTCCCTTCAAGAAGCCTTTCGCTAAGGCTGTTCTTGTGGAATTGGCAAAGGATATTTGGAAGCCCATAGAGGGCTATGGTGAAAAAGGAAATATCTTCCGCTCAAAACTGGAAAGAAGCTTTCTGAGAAACTGCTCTGGGTTCTGTTACTTCATCTCACAGAGTTACATCTTTCCTTCAAGAAGCCTTCGCTAAGGCTGTTCTTGTGGAATTGGCAAGGATATTTGGAAGCCCATAGAGGGCTATGGTGAAAAAGGAAATATCTTCCGCTCAAAACTGGAAAGAAGCTTTCTGAGAAACTGCTCTGTGTTCTGTTAATTCATCTCACAGAGTTATATCCTTCCCTTCAAGAAGCCTTTCTCTAAGGCTGTTCTTGTGGAATTGGCAAAGTGATATTTGGAAGCCCATAGAGTGCTATGGTGAAAAAGGAAATATCTTCCGTTCAAAACTGCAGAGAAGCTTTCTGAGAAACTGCTCTGTGTTCTGTTACTTCATCTCACAGAGCTACATCTTTCCCTTCAAGAAGCCTTTCGCTAAGGCTGTTCTTGTGGAATTGGCAAAGGGATATTTGGAAGCCCATAGAGGGCTATGGTGAAAAAGGAATTATCTACCGTTCAAAACTGGAAAGAAGCATTCTGAGAAACTGCTCTGTGTTCTGTTACTTCGTCTCACAGTGTTACATCTTTCAATTCAAGAAGCCTTTTGCTAAGGCTGTTCTTGTGGAATTGGCAAAGGATATTTGGAAGCCCTTAGAGGGCTACGGAGAAAAGGAAATATCTTCCGCTCAAAACTGGAAAGAAGCTTGAGAAACTGCTCTGTGTTCTTTTAATTCACCTCACAGAGTTACATCTTTCCTTCAAAGCCTTTTCCCTAAGGCTGTTCTTGTGGAATTGGCAAAGTGATATTTTGAAGCCCATAGAGGGCTATGGTGAAAAGGAAATATCTTCCGTTCAAAACTGGAGAAAAGCTTTCAGAAAACTGCTCTGTGTTCTGTTAATTCATCTCACAGAGTTACATGTTTCCTTCAAGCAGCCTTTCGCTAAGGCTGTTCTTGTGAATTGGCAAAGTGATATTTGGAAGCCCATAGAGGGCTATGCTGAAAAGGAAATATCTTCCGCTTCAAACTGGAAGGAAGCTTCTGAGAAACTGCTGTGTTCTGTTACTTCATCTCACAGAGTTACATCTTTCCCTTCAAGAAGCCTTTCGCTAAGCCTGTTCTTGTGGAATTGGCAAGGGGATATTTGGAAGCTCAAAGAGGGCTATGGTGAAAAAGGAAATATCTTCCGTTCAAAACTGGAAAGATGCTTTCTGAGAACCTGCTCTGAGTTCTGTTACTTCATCTCACAGAGTTACATCTTTCCCTTCAAGAAGCCTTTCGTTAAGGCTGGTCTTCTGGAATTGACAAAGGGTGATTTGGAAGCCCATAGAGGGCTATGGTGAGAAAGGAAGTATCTTCCGTTCAAAACTGAAAAGAAGGTTTCTGAGAAACGCTCTGTGTTCTGTTACTTCATCTCACAGAGTTACATGTTTCCCTTCAAGAAGCCTTTCGCTAAGGCTGTTCTTGTGGAATTGGCAAAGGGATATTTGGAAGCCCATAGAGGGCTATGGTGAAAAAGGAAATATGTTCCATTCCAAACTGGAGAGAAGCTTTCTGAGAAACTGCTCTGTGTTCTGTTAATTCATCTCACAGAGTTACATCCTTCCCTTCAAGAAGCCTTTCGATAAGGCTGTACTTGTGGAACTGGCAAAGTGATATTTGGAAGCCCATAGAGGGCTATGGTGAAAAGGTAATATCTTCCGTTCCAAAACTGGAAAGAAGCTTTCTGAGAAACTGCTCTGTGTTCTGTTAATTCATCTCACAGAGTTACATCTTTCCTTCAAGAAGCCTTTCGCTAAGGCTGTTCTTGTGGAATTGGCAAAGGATATTTGGAAGCCCTTAGAGGGCTATGGTGAAAAGGAAATATCTTCGTTCAAAACTGGAAAGAAGCTTTCTGAGAAACTGCTCTGTGTTCTGTTAATTCATCTCACAGAGTTACATCTTTCCCTACAAGAAGCCTTTCGCCAAGGCTGTTCTTGTGGAATTGGCAAAGTGATATTTGGAAGCCCATAGAGGGCTATGGTGAAAAGGAAATATCTTCCGCTCAAAACTAGAAAGAACCTTTCTGAGAAACTGCTCTGTGTTCTGTTACTTCATCTCACAGAGTTTCATCTTTCCCTTCAAGAAGCCTTTCGCCAAGGCTGTTCTTGTGGAATTGGCAAAGGATATTTGGAAGCCCATAGAGGGCTATGGTGAAAAGGAAATATCTTCCGTTCAAAACTGGAAAGAAGCTTTCTGAGAAACTGCTGTGTGTTCTGTTACTTCATCTCACAGAGTTACATCTTTCCCTTCAAGAAGCCTTTCGCTAAGGCTCTTCTTGTGGAATTGGCAAGGGGATATTTGGAAGCCCATAGAGGGCTATGGTGAAAAAGGAAATATCTTCCGTTCAAAACTGGAAAGATGCTTTCTGAGAAACTGCTCTGAGTTCTGTTACTTCATCTCACAGAGTTACATCTTTCCCTTCAAGAAGCCTTTCGTTAAGGCTGGTCTTGTGGAATTGGCAAAGGGATATTTGGAAGCCCATAGAGGGCTATGGTGAAAAAGGAAATATCTTCCGTTCAAAACTAGAAAGAAGCTTTCTGAGAAACTGCTCTGTGTTCTGTTACTTCATCTCACAGAGTTACATGTTTCCCTTCAAGAAGCCTTTAGCTAAGGCTGTTCTTGTGGAATTGGCAAAGGGATATTTGGAAGCCCATAGAGGGCTACGGTGAAAAAGGAAATATCTTCCGTTCAAAACTGTAAAGAAGCTTTCTGAGAAACTGCTCTGTGTTCTGTTACTTCATCTCACAGAGTTACATCTTTCCCTTCAAGAAGCTTTTCGCTAAGGCTGTTCTTGTGGAATTGGCAAAGGGATATTTGGAAGCCCCTAGAGGGCTACGGTGAAAAATGAAATATCTTTCGTTCAAAACTGGAAAGAAGCTTTCTGAGAAACTGCTCTGTGTTCTGTTAATTCACCTCAATGAGTTACATCTTTCCCTTCAAGAAGCCTTTCGCTAAGGCTGTTCTTGTGGAATTGGCAAAGGGATATTTGGAAGCCCATAGAGGGCTATGGTGAAAAAGGAAATATCTTCCGTTCAAAAGTGGAAAGAAGCTTTCTGAGAAACTGCTCTGTGTTCTGTTAATTCATCTCACAGAGTTACATCTTTCCTTCAAGAAGCCTTCGCTAAGGCTGTTCTTGTGGAATTGGCAAAGGATATTTGGAAGCCCATAGAGGGCTATGGTGAAAAGGAAATATCTTCCGTTCAAAACTGGAAAGAAGCTTTCTGAGAAACTGCTCTGTGTTCTGTTACTTCATCTCACAGAGCTACATCTTTCCCTTCAAGAAGCCTTTCGCTAAGGCTGTTCTTGTGGAATTGGCAAAGGGATATTTGGAAGCCCATAGAGGGCTATGGTGAAAAAGGAATTATCTACCGTTCAAAACTGGAAAGAAGCATTCTGAGAAACTGCTCTGTGTTCTGTTACTTCATCTCACAGTGTTACATCTTTCAATTCAAGAAGCCTTTTGCTAAGGCTGTTCTTGTGGAATTGGCAAAGTGATATTTGGAAGCCCTTAGAGGGCTACGGAGAAAAAGGAAATATCTTCCGTTCAAAACTGGAAAGAAGCTTTCTGAGAAACTGCTCTGTGTTCTTTTAATTCACCTCACAGAGTTACATCTTTCCCTTCAAGAAGCCTTTCCCTAAGGCTGTTCTTGTGGAATTGGCAAAGTGATATTTGGAAGCCCATAGAGGGCTATGGTGAAAAAGGAAATATCTTCCGGTCAAAACTGGAGAAAAGCTTTCTGAGAAACTGCTTTGTGTTCTGTTAATTCATCTCACAGAGTTACATCTTTCCCTTCAAGAAGCCTTTCGCTAAGGCTGTTCTTGTGGAATTGGCAAAGGGATATTTGGAAGCCCATAGAGGGCTCTGGTGAAAAGGAAATATCTTCCGTTCAAAACTGGAAAGAAGCTTTTTGAGAAACTGCTCCCTATTCTGTTTATTCATCTCACAGAGTTACATCTTTCCCTTCAAGAAGCCTTTCGCTAAGGCTGGTCTTCTGGAATTGAAAAAGGGTGATTTGGAAGCCCATAGAGGGCTATGGTGAAAAGGAAATATCTTCCGCTCAAAACTGGAAAGAAGCTTTCTGAGAAACTGCTCTGTGTTCTGTTACTCATCTCACAGAGTTACATGTTTCCCTTCAAGAAGCCTTTCGCTAAGGCTGTTCTTGTGGAATTGGCAAAGGATATTTGGAAGCCCATAGAGGGCTACGGTGAAAAAGGAAATATCTTCCGTTCAAAACTGGAAGAAGCTTTCTGAGAAACTGCTCTGTGTTCTGTTAATTCATCTCACAGAGTTACATCCTTCCCTTCAAGAAGCCTTTCGATAAGGCTGTTCTTGTGGAATTGGCAAAGTGATATTTGGAAGCCCATAGAGGGCTATGGTGAAAAGGTAATATCTTCCGTTCAAAACTGGAAAGAAGCTTTCTGAGAAACTGCTCTGTGTTCTTAATTCATCTCACAGAGTTACATCCTTCCCTTCAAGAAGCCTTTCGCTAAGGCTGTTCTTGTGGAATTGGCAAAGGGATATTTGGAAGCACATAGAGGCTATGGTGAAAAGGAAATATCTTCCGCTCAAAACTGGAAAGAAGCTTTCTGAAAACTCCTCTGTGTTCTGTTACTTCATCTCACAGAGTTACATCTTTCCTTCAAGAAGCCTTCGCTAAGGCAGTTCTTGTGGAATTGGCAAAGTGATATTTAGAAGCCCATAGAGGGCTATGGTGAAAAAGGAAATATCTTCCGTTCAAAACTGGAAAGAAGCTTTCTGAGAAAACTGCTCTGTGTTCTGTTACTTCATCTCACAGAGTTACATCTTTCCCTTCAAGAAGCCTTTCGCTAAGGCAGTTCTTGTGGAATTGGCAAAGTGATATTTAGAAGCCCATAGAGGGCTATGGTGAAAAAGGAAATATCTTCCGTTCAAAACTGGAAAGAAGCTTTCTGAGAAACTGCTCTGTGTTCTCTTAATTTATCTCACAGAGTTACATCTTTCCCTTCAAGAAGCCTTTCGCTAAGGCTGTTCTTGTGGAATTGGCAAAGTGCTATTTGGAAGTCCATAGAGGGCTATGGTGAAAAAGGAAATAGCTTCCGTTCAAAATTGGAAAGATGCTTGATGAGAAACTGCTCTGAGTTCTGTTACTTCATCTCACAAAGTTACATCTTTCCCTTCAAGAAGCCTTTCGCTAAGGCTGTTCTTATGGAATTGGGAAAGGGATATTTGGAAGCCCATAGAGGGCTATGGTGAAAAAGGAAATATCTTCCGTTCAAAACTGGAAAGAAGCTTTCTGAGAAACTGCTCTGTGTTCTGTTACTTCATCTCACAGAGTTACATCTTTCCCTTCAAAAGCCTTTCGCTAAGGCTGTTCTTGTGGAATTGGCAAAGGATATTTGGAAGCCCATAGAGGGCTATGGTGAAAAAGGAAATATCTTCCGTTCAAAACTGGAAGAAGCTTTCTGAGAAACTGCTCTGTGTTCTGTTAATTCATCTCACAGAGTTACATCTTTCCTTCAAAAGCCTTTCGCTAAGGCTGTTCTTGTGGAATTGGCAAAGGATATTTGGAAGCCCTTAGAGGGCTATGGTGAAAAGGAAATATCTTCCGTTCAAAACTGGAAGAAGCTTTCTGAGAAACTGCTCTGTGTTCTGTTAATTCATCTCACAGAGTTACATCTTTCCTTCAAAAGCCTTTCGCTAAGGCTGTTCTTGTGGAATTGGCAAAGGATATTTGGAAGCCCATAGAGGGCTATGGTGAAAAGGAAATATCTTCCGTTCAAAACTGGAAAAAACTTTCTGAGAAACTGCTCTGTCTTTGTTAATTCATCTCACAGAGTTACATCTTTCCTTCAAAAGCCTTTCGCTAAGGATGTTCTTGTGGAATTGGCAAAGGATATTTGGAAGCCCATAGAGGCTATGGTGAAAAATATCTTCCGTTCAAAACTGGAAAAAGCTTTCTGAGAAACTGCTCTGTGTTCTGTTACATCTCACAGAGTTACATCTTTCCTTCAAGAAGCCTTTCGCTAACTCTGTTCTTGTGGAATTTCAAAGGGATATTTGGAAGCCCATAGAGGGCTATGGTGAAAAAGGAAATATCTTTCGCTCAAAACTGGAGAAGCTTTCTGAGAAACTGCTCTGTGTTCTGTTAATTCATCTCACAGAGTTAATCTTTCCTTCAAAAGCCTTCGCCATGGCTGTTCTTGTGGAATTAGCAAAGTGATATTTCAGCCCATAGAGGGCTATGGTGAAAAAGGAAATATCTTCCGTTCAAAACTGGAAAGAAGCTTTCTGAGAAACTGGTCTGTGTTCTGTTAATTCATCTCACAGAGTTACATCTTTCCTTCAAGAAGCCTTTCGCTAAGGCTGTTCTTGTGGAATTGGCAAAGGATATTTGGAAGCCCATAGAGGGCTATTTTAAAAGGAAATATCTTCCGTTCAAAACTGGAAAGAAGCTTGGAGAAACTGCTCTGTGTTCCGTTAGTTCATCTCACCGAGTTACATCTTTCCCTTCAAGAAGCCTTTCGCTAAGGCTGTTCTTGTGGAATTGGCAAAGTGATATTTGGAAGCCCATAGAGGGCTACGGTGAAAAAGGAAATATCTTCCGTTCAAAACTGGAAAGAACTTTCTGAAAAACTGCTCTATGTTCTGTTACTTCATCTCACAGAGTTAAACTTTCCCTTCCAGAAGAGTTTCGGGAAGGCTGTTCTTGTGGAATTGGCAAAGTGATATTTGGAACCCCATAGAGGGCTGTGGTGAAAAAGGAAATATCTTCCGTTCAAAACTGGAAAGAAGCTTTCTGAGAAACTGCTCTGTGTTCTGTTACTTCATCTCACAGAGTTACATCTTTCCCTTCAAGAAGCCTTTCGCTAAGGCTGTTCTTGTGGAATTGGCAAAGGGATATTTGGAAGCCCATAGAGGGCTATGGTGAAAAAGGAAATATCTTCCGTTCAAAACTGGAAAGAAGCTTTCTGAGAAACTGCTCTGTGTTCTGTTAACTTCATCTCACAGAGTTACATCTTTCCTTCAAAAGCCTTTCGCTAAGGCTGTTCTTGTGGAATTAGCAAAGTGATATTTGGAAGCCCATAGAGGGCTATGGTGAAAAAGGAAATATCTTCCGTTCAAAACTGGAAAGAAGCTTTCTGAGAAACTGCTCTGTGTTCTGTTAATTCATCTCACAGAGTTACATCTTTCCCTTCAAGAAGCCTTTCGCTAAGGCTGTTCTTGTGGAATTGTGATGGGGATATTTGGAAGCCCATAGAGGGCTATGGTGAAAAAGGAAATATCTTCCGTTCAAAACTGGAAGAAGCTTTCTGAGAAACTGCTCTGTGTTCCGTTAGTTCATCTCACAGAGTTACATCTTTCCTTCAAGAAGCCTTCGCCATGGCTGTTCTTGTGGAATTGGCAAAGTGATATTTGGAAGCCCATAGAGGGCTATGGTGAAAAAGGAAATATCTTCCGCTCAAAACTGGAAAGAAGCTTTCTGAGAAACTGGTCTGTGTTCTGTTAATTCATCTCACAGAGTTACATCTTTCCTTCAAGAAGCCTTCGCTAAGGCTGTTCTTGTGGAATTGGCAAAGGATATTTGGAAGCCCATAGAGGGCTATTTTAAAAGGAAATATCTTCCGCTCAAAACTGGAAAGAAGCTTTCTGAGAAACTGCTCTGTGTTCCGTTAGTTCATCTCACAGTTACATCTTTCCCTTCAAGAAGCCTTCGCTTCAAGGCTGTTCTTGTGGAATTGGCAAAGGATATTTGGAAGCCCATAGAGGGCTACGGTGAAAAAGGAAATATCTTCCGTTCAAAACTGGAAAGAACTTTCTGAGAAACTGCTCTATGTTCTGTTACTTCATCTCACAGAGTTAAACTTTCCCTTCAGAAGAGTTTCGCTAAGGCTGTTCTTGTGGAATTGGCAAAGTGATATTTGGAAGCCCATAGAGGGCTGTGGTGAAAAAGGAAATATCTTCCGCTCAAAACTGGAAAGAAGCTTGAGAAACTGCTCTGTGTTCTGTTACTTCATCTCACAGAGTTACATCTTTCCTTCAAGAAGCCGCTAAGGCTGTTCTTGTGGAATTGGCAAGGATATTTGGAAGCCCATAGAGGGCTATGGTGAAAAGGAAATATCTTCAAAACTGGAAAGAAGCTTGAGAAACTGCTCTGTGTTCTGTTAACTCATCTCACAGAGTTACATCTTTCCTTCAAGAAACCTTTCCCTAAGGCTGTTCTTGTGGAATTGGCAAGGATATTTGGAAGCCCATAGAGGGCTATGGTGAAAAGGAAATATCTTCGTTAAAACTGGAGAGAAGCTTTCTGAGAAACTGCTCTGTCTTCTGTTAATTCATCTCACAGAGTTACATCTTTCCCTTCAAGAAGCCTTTGCCTAAGGCTGTTCTTGTGGAATTGGCAAAGGGATATTTGGAAGCCCATAGAGGGCTATGGTGAAAAAGGAAATAGCTTCCTTTCCAAACTGGAAAGAATCTTTCTGAGAAACTGCTCTGTGTTCTCTTACTTCATCTCACAGAGTTACATCTTTCCCTTCAAGAAGCCTTTCGTTAAGGCTGTTCTTGTGGAATTGGCAAGGGAATATTTGGAAGCCCTTAGAGGGCTATGGTGAACAAGGAAATATCTTCCGTTCAAAACTGGAAAGATGCTTGCTGAGAAACTTCTCTGAGTTCTGTTACTTCATCTCACAGAGTTACATGTTTCCCTTCAAGAAGCCTTTCACTAAGGCTGTTCTTGTGGAATTGGCAAAGGGATATTTGGAAGCCCTTAGAGGGCTATGGTGAAAAAGGAAATATGTTCCGTTCAATACAGGAAAGAAGCATTCTGAGAAACTGCTCTGTGTTCTGTTACTTCATCTCACAGAGTTACATCTTTCAATTCAAGAAGCCTTTCGCTAAGGCTGTTCTTGTGGAATTGGCAAAGTGATATTTGGAAGCCCATAGAGGGCTGTGGTGAAAAAGGAAATATCTTCCGTTCAAAACTGCAAAGACGCTTTCTGAGAAACTGCTCTGTGTTCTGTTAATTCACCTCAAAGAGTTACATCTTTCCCTTCAAGAAGCCTTTTGCTAAGGCTGTTCTTCTGTTATTGGCAAAGTGATATTTGGAAGCCCATAGAGGGCTACCGTGAAAAAGGAAATATCTTCCGTTCAAAACTGGATGAAGCTTTATGAGAAACTGCTCTGTGGTCTGTTAATTCATCTCACAGAGTGACATCTTTCCTTCAAGAAGCCTTTCGCTAAGGCTGTTCTTGTGGAATTGGCAAAGGATATTTGGAAGCCCATAGAGGGCTATGGTGAAAAGGAAATATCTTCCGCTCAAAACTGGAAAGAAGCTTGAGAAAACTCCTCTGTGTTCTGTTACTTCATCTCACAGAGTTACATCTTTCCTTCAAGAAGCCTTTCGCTAAGGCAGTTCTTGTGGAATTGGCAAAGTGATATTTAGAAGCCCATAGAGGGCCATGGTGAAAAAGGAAATATCTTCCGTTCAAAACTGGAAAGAAGCTTTCTGAGAAAACTGCTCTGTGTTCTCTTACTTCATCTCACAGAGTTACATCTTTCCCTTCAAGAAGCCATTCGTTAAGGCAGTTCTTGTGGAATTGGCAAAGTGATATTTAGAAGCCCATAGAGGGCTATGGTGAAAAAGGAAATATCTTCCGTTCAAAATTTGAAAGAAACTTTCTGAGAAACTGCTCTGTGTTCTGTTAATTTATCTCACAGAGTTACATCTTTCCCTTCAAGAAGCCTTTCGCTAAGGCTGTTCTTGTGGAATTGGCAAAGTGCTATTTGGAAGTCCATAGAGGGCTATGGTGAAAAAGGAAATAGCTTCCGTTCAAAATTGGAAAGATGCTTGATGAGAAACTGCTCTGAGTTCTGTTACTTCATCTCACAGAGTTACATCTTTCCCTTCAAGAAGCCTTTCGCTAAGGCTGTTCTTATGGAATTGGGAAAAGGATATTTAGCCCATAGAGGGCTATGGTGAAAAGGAAATATCTTCCGCTCAAAACTGGAAAGAAGCTTGAGAAACTGCTCTGTGTTCTGTTACTTCATCTCACAGAGTTACATCTTTCCTTCAAGAGTTTGGCTAAGGCTGTTCTGTGGAATTGGCAAAGGATATTTGGAAGCCCATAGAGGGCTATGGTGAAAAGGAAATATCTTCCGTTCAAAACTGGAAAGAAGCTTTCTGAGAAACTGCTCTGTGTTCTGTTACTTCATCTCACAGAGTTACATCTTTCCCTTCAAGAAGCCATTGTTAAGGCAGTTCTTGTGGAATTGGCAAAGTGATATTTAGAAGCCCATAGAGGGCTATGGTGAAAAAGGAAATATCTTCGCTCAAAACTGAAAGAAACTTTCTGAGAAACTGCTCTGTGTTCTGTTAATTTATCTCACAGAGTTACATCTTTCCTTCCTTTCGCTAAGGCTGTTCTTGTGGAATTGGCAAAGTGATATTTGGAAGTCCATAGAGGGCTATGGTGAAAAGGAAATATCTTCCGCTCAAAATGGAAAGAAGCTTTCTGATGAAACTGCTCTGAGTTCTGTTACTTCATCTCACAGAGTTACATCTTTCCCTTCAAGAAGCCTTTCGCTAAGGCTGTTCTTATGGAATTGGAAGGATATTTAAAGCCCATAGAGGGCTATGGTGAAAAGGAAATATCTTCCGCTCAAAACTGAAAGAAGCTTTCTGAGAAACTGCTCTGTGTTCTGTTACTTCATCTCACAGAGTTACATCTTTCCTTCAAGGAAGAGTTTGGCTAAGGCTGTTCTTGTGGAATTGGCAAGGGATATTTGGAAGCCCATAGAGGGCTATGGTGAAAAAGGAAATATCTTCCGTTCAAAACTGGAAAGAAGCTTGAGAAACTGCTCTGTGTTCTGTTACTTCATCTCACAGAGTTACATCTTTCCTTCAAGAAGCCTTTCGCTAAGGCTGTTCTTGTGGAATTGGCAAAGGATATTTGGAAGCCCTTAGAGGGCTATGGTGAAAAGGAAATATCTTCCGCTCAAAACTGGAAAGAAGCTATCTGAGAAACTGCTCTGTGTTCTGTTAATTCATCTCACAGAGTTACATCTTCCCTTCACAGCCTTTTCGCTAAGGCTGTTCTTGTGGAATTGGCAAAGGATATTTGGAAGCCCATAGAGGGCTATGGTGAAAAAGGAAATATCTTCCGCTCAAAACTGGAAGGAAACTTTCTGAGAAACTGCTCTGTCTTTCTGTTAATTCACCTCACAGAGTTACATCTTTCCTTCAAGAAGCCTTTCGCTAAGGCTGTTCTTGTGGAATTGGCAAAGGATATTTGGAAGCCCATAGAGGGCTATGGTGAAAAAAATATCTTCCGCTCAAAACGGATAAATGCTTTCTGAGAAACTGCTCTGTGTTCTGTTACTTCATCTCACAGAGTTACATCTTTCCCTTCAAGAAGCCTTTCGCTAACGCTGTTCTTGTGGAATTTCAAAGGATATTTGGAAGCCCATAGAGGGCTATGGTGAAAAGGAAATATCTTCCGCTCAAAACTGGAGAAGCTTTCTTGAGAAACTGCTCTGTGTTCTGTTAATTCATCTCACAGAGTTAAATCTTTCCTTCAAAAAGCCTTTCGCCATGGCTGTTCTTGTGGAATTGGCAAGTGATATTTGAAGCCCATAGAGGGCTATGTTGAAAAAGGAAATATCTTCCGTTCAAAACTGGAAAGAAGCTTTCTGAGAAACTGCTCTGTGTTCTGTTAATTCATCTCACAGAGTTACATCTTTCCCTTCAAGAAGCCTTTCGCTAAGGCTGTTCTTGTGGAATTGGCAAAGGGATATTTGGAAGCCCATAGAGGGCTATTTTGAAAAGGAAATATCTTCCGTTCAAAACTGGAAAGAAGCTTTCTGAGAAACTGCTCTGTGTTCCGTTAGTTCATCTCACAGAGTTACATCTTTCCCTTCAAGAAGCCTTTCGCTAAGGCTGTTCTTGTGGAATTGGCAAAGTGATATTTGGAAGCCCATAGAGGGCTACGGTGAAAAAGGAAATATCTTCCGTTCAAAACTGGAAAGAACTTTCTGAAAACTGCTGTTCTGTTACTTCATCTCACAGAGTTAAACTTTCCTTCCAGAAGAGTTTCGGGAGGGCTGTTCTTGTGGAATTGGCAAAGTGATATTTGGAACCCCATAGAGGGCTGTGGTGAAAAAGGAAATATCTTCCGTTCAAAACTGGAAAGAAGCTTTCTGAGAAACTGCTCTGTGTTCTGTTAATTCATCTCACAGAGTTACATCTTTCCCTTCAAGAAGCCTTTCGCTAAGGCTGTTCTTGTGGAATTGGCAAAGGGATATTTGGAAGCCCATAGAGGGCTATGGTGAAAAAGGAAATATCTTCCGCTTCAAAACTGGAAAGAAGCTTTCTGAGAAACTGCTCTGTGTTCTGTTAACTCATCTCACAGTGTTACATCTTTCCTTCAAGAAACCTTTCCTAAGGCTGTTCTTGTGGAATTGGCAAAGGATATTTGGAAGCCCAGAGGGCTATGTTGAAAAGGAAATATCTTCCGTTAAAAACTGAGAGAAGCTTTCTGAGAAACTGCTCTGTGTTCTGTTAATTCATCTCACAGAGTTACATCTTTCCTTCAAGAAGCCTTTTGCTAAGGCTGTTCTTGTGGAATTGGCAAAGGATATTTGGAAGCCCATAGAGGGCTATGGTGAAAAAGGAAATAGCTCTTCCAAACTGGAAAGAATCTTTCTGAGAAGCTGCTTTGTGTTCTGTTACTTCATCTAACAGAGTTACATCTTTCCTTCAAGAAGCCTTTCGCTAAGGCTGTTCTTGTGGAATTGGCTAGGATATTTGGAAGCCCTTAGAGGGCTATGGTGAACAAGGAAATATCTTCCGCTCAAAACTGGAAAGAAGCTTTCTGAGAAACTGCTCTGAGTTCTGTTACTTCATCTCACAGAGTTACATGTTTCCCTTCAAGAAGCCTTTCGCTAAGGCTGTTCTTGTGGAATTGGCAAAGGATATTTGGAAGCCCATAGAGGGCTATGGTGAAAAGGAAATATCTTCCGCTCAAAACAGGAAAGAAGCTTCTGAGAAACTGCTCTGTGTTCTGTTACTTCATCTCACAGAGTTACATCTTTCAATTCAAGAAGCCTTTCGCTAAGGCTGTTCTTGTGGAATTGCCAAAGTGATATTTGGAAGTCCATAGAGGGCTATGGTGAAAAGGAAATATCTTCCGTTCAAAACTGCAAAGAAGCTTTCTGAGAAACTGCTCTGTGTTCTGTTAATCACAGAGTTACATCTTTCCTTCAAGAAGCCTTTTGCTAAGGCTGTTCTTGTGGAATTGGCAAAGTGATATTTGGAAGCCCATAGAGGGCTACCGTGAAAAAAGGAAATATCTTCCGTTCAAAACTGGAAAGAAGCTTTATGAGAAACTGCTCTGTGTTCTGTTAATTCATCTCACAGAGTGACATCTTTCCTTCAAGAAGCCTTCGCTAAGGCTGTTCTTGTGGAATTGGCAAAGGATATTTGAAGCCCATAGAGGGCTATGGTGAAAAAGGAAATATCTTCGTTCAAAACTGGAAAGAACTTTCTGAGAAACTGCTCTGTGTTCTGTTAATTCACCTCACAGAGTTACATCTTTCCTGCAAGAATCCTTTCGCTAAGGCAGTTCTTGTGGAATTGGCAAAGGATATTTGAAGCCCATAGAGGGCTACGGTGAAAAAGGAAATACCTTCCGCTCAAAACTGGAAAGAAGCTTTCTGAGAAACTGGTCTGTGTTCTGTTAATTCATCTCACAGAGTTACATCTTTCCCTTCAAGAAGCCTTTCGCTAAGGCTGTTCTTGTGGAATTGGCAAAGTGATATTTGGAAGCCCGTAGAGGGGCTATGGTGAAAAGGAAATATCTTCCGCTCAAAACTGGAAAGAAGCTTTCTGAAAAAACTGCTCTGTGTTCTGTTACTTCATCTCACAGAGTTACATCTTTCCTTCAAGAAGCCGCTAAGGCTGTCCTTGTGGAATTGGGAAAGGATATTTGGAAGCCCATAGAGGGCTATGGTGAAAAAGGAAATATCTTCCTTCAAAACTGGAAAGAAGCTTGAGAAACTGCTCTGTGTTCTGTTAATTCACCTCACAGAGTTACATCTTTCCTTCAAGAAGCTTTCGCTAAGGCTGTTCTTGTGGAATTGGCAAAGGATATTTGGAAGCCCATAGAGGGCTATGGTGAAAAGGAAATATCTTCCTTCAAAACTGGAAAGAAGCTTTCTGAAAACTGCTCTGTGTTCTGTTAATTCATCACAGAGTTACATCTTTCCCTTCAAGAAGCCTTCGCTAAGGCAGTTCTTGTGGAATTGGCAAAGTGATATTTGAAGCCCATAGAGGGCTATGGTGAAAAAGGAAATATCTTCCGTTCAAAACTGGAAAGAAGCTTTCTGAGAAACTGCTCTGTGTTCTGTTACTTCATCTCACAGAGTTACATCTTTCCCTTCAAGAAGTTTCATTCGCTAAGGCAGTTCTTGTGGAATTGGCAAAGTGATATTTGAAGCCCATAGAGGGCTATGGTGAAAAAGGAAATATCTTCCTTCAAAACTGGAAAGAAACTTTCTGAGAAACTGCTCTGTGTTCTGTTAATTTATCTCACAGAGTTACATCTTTCCTTCAAGAGTTTTCGCTAAGGCTGTTCTTGTGGAATTGGCAAAGGATATTTGAAGTCCATAGAGGGCTATGGTGAAAAGGAAATATCTTCCGTCAAAATTGGAAAGATGCTTGATGAGAAACTGCTCTGTGTTCTGTTACTTCATCTCACAGAGTTACATCTTTCCTTCAAGAAGCCTTTCGCTAAGGCTGTTCTTGTGGAATTGGGAAAGGATATTTTAAAGCCCATAGAGGGCTATGGTGAAAAGGAAATATCTTCCGTTCAAAACTGGAAAGAAGCTTGAGAAACTGCTCTGTGTTCTGTTACTCATCTCACAGAGTTAAACTTTCCTGAAGAGTTTGGCTAAGGCTGTTCTTGTGGAATTGGCAAAGGATATTTGGAAGCCCATAGAGGGCTATGGTGAAAAGGAAATATCTTCCGCTCAAAACTGGAGAAGCTTTCTGAGAAACTGCTCTGTGTTCTGTTACTTCATCTCACAGAGTTACATCTTTCCTTCAAGAAGCCTTTCGCTAAGGCTGTTCTTGTGGAATTGGCAAAGGATATTTGGAAGCCCTTAGAGAGCTATGGTGAAAAGGAAATATCTTCCGCTCAAAACTGGAAAGAAGCTTTCTGAGAAACTGCTCTGTGTTCTGTTAATTCATCTCACAGAGTTACGTCTTTCCCTTCAAGAAGCCTTTCGCTAAGGCTGTTCTTGTGGAATTGGCAAAGGGATATTTGGAAGCCCATAGAGGGCTATGATGAAAAAGGAAATATCTTCCGTTCAAAACTGGAAGGAAACTTTCTGAGAAACTGCTCTGTCTTTTGTTAATTCACCTCACAGAGTTACATCTTTCCCTTCAAGAAGCCTTTCGCTAAGGCTGTTCTTGTGGAATTGGCAAAGGGATATTTGGAAGCCCATAGAGGGCTATGGTGAAAAAGGAAATAGCTTCCGTTCAAAACCGGATAAATGCTTTCTGAGAAACTGCTCTGTGTTCTGTTACTTCATCTCACAGAGTTACATCTTTCCCTTCAAGAAGCCTTTCCCTAACGCTGTTCTTGTGGAATTTCAAAGGGATATTTGGAAGCCCATAGAGGGCTATGGTGAAAAAGGAAATATCTTTCGTTCAAAACTGGAGAGAAGCTTTCTGAGAAACTGCTCTGTGTTCTGTTAATTCATCTCACAGAGTTAAATCTTTCCCTTCAAAAAGCCTTTCGCCATGGCTGTTCTTGTGGAATTGGCAAAGTGATATTTCGAAGCCCATAGAGGGCTATGTTGAAAAAGGAAATATCTTCCGTTCAAAACTGGAAAGAAGCTTTCTGAGAAACTGCTCTGTGTTCTGTTAATTCATCTCACAGAGTTACATCTTTCCCTTCAAGAAGCCTTTCGCTAAGGCTGTTCTTGTGGAATTGGCAAAGGATATTTGGAAGCCCATAGAGGGCTATTTTGAAAAGGAAATATCTTCCGTTCAAAACTGGAAAGAAGCTTGAGAAACTGCTCTGTGTTCTGTTAGTTCATCTCACAGAGTTACATCTTTCCTTCAAGAAGCCTTTCGCTAAGGCTGTTCTTGTGGAATTGGCAAAGTGATATTTGGAAGCCCATAGAGGGCTACGGTGAAAAAGGAAATATCTTCCGCTCAAAACTGGAAAGAACTTTCTGAAAAACTGCTCTATGTTCTGTTAGTTCATCTCACAGAGTTAAACTTTCCTTCCAGAAGCCTTTCGGGAGGCTGTTCTTGTGGAATTGGCAAAGGATATTTGGAACCCATAGAGGGCTGTGGTGAAAAGGAAATATCTTCCGCTCAAAACTGGAAAGAAGCTTTCTGAGAAACTGCTCTGTGTTCTGTTACTTCATCTCACAGAGTTACATCTTTCCTTCAAGAAGCCTTTCGCTAAGGCTGTTCTTGTGGAATTGGCAAAGGATATTTGGAAGCCCATAGAGGGCTATGGTGAAAAAGGAAATATCTTCCGCTCAAAACTGGAAAGAAGCTTTCTGAGAAACTGCTCTGTGTTCTGTTAACTCATCTCACAGTGTTACATCTTTCCCTTCAAGAAACCTTTCGCTAAGGCTGTTCTTGTGGAATTGGCAAAGGATATTTGGAAGCCCATAGAGGGCTATGTTGAAAAAGGAAATATCTTCCGCTTAAAACTGGAGAGAAGCTTGAGAAACTGCTCTGTGTTCTGTTAATTCATCTCACAGAGTTACATCTTTCCTTCAAGAAGCCTTTGCCTAAGGCTGTTCTTGTGGAATTGGCAAAGGGATATTTGGAAGCCCATAGAGGGCTATGGTGAAAAGGAAATATTTCCAAACTGGAAAGAATCTTTCTGAGAAACTGCTTTGTGTTCTCTTACTTCATCTCACAGAGTTACATCTTTCCCTTCAAGAAGCCTTTCGCTAAGGCTGTTCTTGTAATTGGCAAAGTGATATTTGGAAGCCCATAGAGGGCTATGGTGAAAAGGAAATATCTTCCGCTCAAAACTGGAAAGATGCTTGCTGAGAAACTGCTCTGTGTTCTGTTACTTCATCTCACAGAGTTACATGTTTCCTTCAAGAAGCCTTTCGCTAAGGCTGTTCTTGTGGAATTGGCAAAGTGATATTTGGAAGCCCATAGAGGGCTATGGTGAAAAGGAAATATGTTCCGCTCAAAACTGGAAAGAAGCTTCTGAGAAACTGCTCTGTGTTCTGTTACTTCATCTCACACATTTACATCTTTCCTTCAAGAAGCCTTTCGCTAAGGCTGTTCTTGTGGAATTGGCATATTTGGAAGTCCATAGAGGCTGTGGTGAAAAGGAAATATCTTCCGTTCAAAACTGGAAAGAAGCTTTCTGAGAAACTGCTCTGTGTTCTGTTAATTCACCTCACAGAGTTACATCTTTCCTTCAAGAAGCCTTTCGCTAAGGCTGTTCTTGTGGAATTGGCAAGTGATATTTGGAAGCCCATAGAGGGCTCGGTGAAAAAGGAAATATCTTCCGCTCAAAACTGGAAAGAAGCTTTCTGAGAAACTGCTCTGTGGTCTGTTAATTCATCTCACAGAGTTACATCTTTCCCTTCAAGAAGCCTTTCGCTAAGGCTGTTCTTGTGGAATTGGCAAAGGATATTTGGAAGCCCATAGAGGGCTATGGTGAAAAGGAAATATCTTCCGCTCAAAACTGGAAAGAAGCTTTCTGAGAAACTGCTCTGTGTTCTGTTAATTCATCTCACAGAGTTACATCTTTCCTTCAAGAAGCCTTTCGCTAAGGCTGTTCTTGTGGAATTGGCAAAGTGATATTTGTAAGCCCATAGAGGGCTATGGTGAAAAAGGAAATATCTTCCGCTCAAAACTGGAAAGAAGCTTTCTGAGAAACTGGTCTGTGTTCTGTTAATTCATCTCACAGAGTTACATCTTTCCTTCAAGAAGCCTTTCGCTAAGGCTGTTCTTGTGAATTGGCAAAGTGATATTTGGAAGCCCTAGAGGGCTATGGTGAAAAAGGAAATATCTTCCGCTCAAAACTGGAAAGAAGCTTTCTGAGAAACTGCTCTGTGTTCTGTTACTTCATCTCACAGAGTTACATCTTTCCTTCAAGAAGCCTTTCGCTAAGGCTGTTCTTGTGGAATTGGGAAAGGATATTTGGAAGCCCATAGAGGGCTATGGTGAAAAGGAAATATCTTCCTTCCAAACTGGAAAGAAGCTTCTGAGAAACTGCTCTGTGTTCTGTTAATTCATCTCAAAGAGTTACATCTTTCCTTCAAGAAGCCTTCGCTAAGGCTGTTCTTGTGGAATTGGCAAAGGGATATTTGGAAGCCCATAGAGGGCTACGGTGAAAAAGGAAATATCTTCCCTTCAAAACTGGAAAGAAGCTTTCTGAAAACTGCTCTGTGTTCTGTTAATTCATCTCACAGAGTTACATCTTTCCTTCAAGAAGCCTTTCGCTAAGGCTGTTCTTGTGGAATTGGCAAAGGATATTTGGAAGCCCATAGAGGGCTATGGTGAAAAGGAAATATCTTCCGTTCAAAACTGGAAAGAAGCTTTCTGAGAAACTGCTCTGTGTTCTGTTAATTCATCTCACAGAGTTACATCTTTCCTTCAAGAAGCCTTTCGCTAAGGCTGTTCTTGTGGAATTGGCAAGGATATTTGGAAGCCCATAGAGGGCAATGGTGAAAAAGGAAATATCTTCCGCTCAAAACTGGAAAGAAGCTTGAGAAACTGCTCTGTGTTCTGTTACTTCATCTCACAGAGTTACATCTTTCCCTTCAAGAAGCCTTTCGCTAAGGCTGTTCTTGTGGAATTGGCAAAGGATATTTGGAAGCCCATAGAGGGCAATGGTGAAAAGGAAATATCTTCCGCTCAAAACTGGAAAGAAGCTTGAGAAACTGCTCTGTGTTCTGTTACTTCATCTCACAGAGTTACATCTTTCCCTTCAAGAAGCCTTCGCTAAGGCTGTTCTTGTGGAATTGGCAAAGTGATATTTGGAAGCCCATAGAGGGCAATGGTGAAAAGGAAATATCTTCCGCTCAAAACTGGAAAGAAGCTTTCTGAGAAACTGCTCTGTGTTCTTAATTCATCTCACAGAGTTACATCTTCCTTCAAGAAGCCTTTCGCTAAGGCTGTTCTTGTGGAATTGGCAAAGTGATATTTGAAGCCCATAGAGGGCTCTGGTGAAAAGGAAATATCTTCCGCTCAAAACTGGAAAGAAGCTGTCTGAGAAACTGCTCTGTGTTCTGTTAGTTCATCTCACAGAGTTACATTTTCCCTTCAAGATGCCTTTCGCTAAGTCTGTTCTTGTGGAATTGGCAAAGTGATATTTGAAGATAGAGGGCTATGGTGAAAAGGAAATATCTTCCGCTCAAAACTGGAAAGAAGCTTGAGAAAGTGCTCTGTGTTCTGTTACTTCATCTCACAGAGTTACATCTTTCCTTCAAGAAGCCCTTTAGCTAAGGCTGTTCTTGTGGAATTGGCAAAGGATATTTGGAAGCCATAGAGGGCTATGGTGAAAAGGAAATATCTTCCGCTTCAAAACTGGAAAGAAGCTTCTGAGAAACTGCTCTGTGTTCTGTTAATTCATCTCACAGAGTTACATCTTTCCTTCAAGAAGCCTTTCGCTAAGGCTGTTCTTGTGGAATTGGCAAAGGATATTTGGAAGCCCATAGAGGGCTATGGTGAAAAGGAAATATCTTCCGCTCAAAACTGGAAAGAAGCTTTCTGAGAAACTGCTCTGTGTTCTGTTACTTCATCTCACAGAGTTACATCTTTCACTTCAAGAAGCCTTTCGCTAGAGGCTGTTCTTGTGGAATTGGCAAAGGATATTTGGAAGCCCTTAGAGGGCTATGGTGAAAAAGGAAATATCTTCCGCTCAAAACTGGAAAGAAGCTTTCTGAGAAACTGCTCTGTGTTCTGTTACTTCATCTCACAGAGTTACATCTTTCCTTCAAGAAGCCTTTCGCTAAGGCTGTTCTGTGGAATTGGCAAAGGGATATTTGGAAGTCCCATAGAGGGCTACGGTGAAAAAGGAAATATCTTTCTTTCAAAACTGGAAAGAAGCTTTCTGAGAAACTGCTCTGTGTTCTGTTAATTCATCTCACAGAGTTACATCTTTCCTTCAAGAAGCCTTTCGCTAAGGCTGTTCTTGTGGAATTGGCAAAGGATATTTGGAAGCCCATAGAGGCTATGGTGAAAAGGAAATATCTTCCGTTCAAAACTGGAAAGAAGCTTTCTGAGAAACTGCTCTGTGTTCTGTTACTTCATCTCACAGAGTTACATCTTTCCTTCAAGAAGCCTTCGCTAAGGCTGTTCTTGTGGAATTGGCAAAGGATATTTGGAAGCCCATAGAGGCTATGGTGAAAAGGAAATATCTTCCGCTCAAAACTGGAAAGAAGCTTGAAGAAACTGCTCTGTGTTCTGTTAATTCATCTCACAGAGTTACATCTTTCCCTTCAAGAAGCCTTTCGCTAAGGCTGTTCTTGTGGAATTGGCAAAGGATATTTGTAAGCCATAGAGGGATGGTGAAAAGGAAATATCTTCCGCTCAAAACTGGAAAGAAGCTTTCTGAGAAACTGCTCTGTGTTCTGTTTCATCTCACAGAGTTACATCTTTCCCTTCAAGAAGACTTTCGCTAAGGCTGTTCTTGTGGAATTGGCAAAGGATATTTGGAAGCCCATAGAGGGCTGTGGTGAAAAGGAAATATCTTCCGTCAAAACTGGAAAGAAGCTTTCTGAGAAACTGCTGTGTTCTGTTACTTCATCTCACAGAGTTACATCTTTCCTTCAAGAAGCCTTTCGCTAAGGCTGTTCTTGTGGAATTGGCAAAGTGATATTTGGAAGCCCATAGAGGGCTACGGTGAAAAAGGAAATATCTTCCGTCAAAACTGGAAGAAGCTTTCTGAGAAACTGCTCTGTGTTCTGTTAATTCACATCACAGAGTTACATCTTCCCTTCAAGAAGCCTTCGCTAAGGCTGTTCTTGTGGAATTAGCAAAGTGATATTTGGAAGCCCATACAGGGCTATGGTGAGAAAGGAATATCTTCCGCTCAAAACTGGAAAGAAGCTTTCTGAGAAACTGCTCTGTGTTCTGTAATTCATCTCACAGAGTTACATCTTTCCCTTCAAGAAGCCTTTCGCTAAGGCTGTTCTTGTGGAATTGGCAAAGGATATTTGGAAGCCCATAGAGGGCAATGGTGAAAAGGAAATAACTTCCATTCCTAAAACTGGAAGAAGCTTTCTGAGAAACTGCTCTGTGTTCTGTTAATTCATCTCACAGAGTTACATCTTTCCTTCAAGAAGCCTTTCGCTAAGGCTGTTCTTGTGGAATTGGCAAAGGATATTTGGAAGCCCATAGAGGGCAATGGTGAAAAGGAAATATCTTCCGCTCAAAACTGGAAAGAAGCTTGAGAAACTGCTCTGTGTTCTGTTACTTCATCTCACAGAGTTACATCTTTCCTTCAAGAAGCCTTTCGCTAGGCTGTTCTTGTGGAATTGGCAAAGTGATATTTGGAAGCCCATAGAGGCTATGGTGAAAAAGGAAATATCTTCCGCTCAAAACTTGAAAGAAGCTTTCTAAGAAACTGCTCTGTGTTCTGTTAAATCATCTCACAGAGTTACATCTTTCCCTTCAAGAAGCCTTCGCTGGGCTGTTCTTGTGGAATTGGCAAAGTGATATTTGGAAGTCCCATAGAGGGATGTGGTGAAAAAGGAAATATCTTCCGCTCAAAACTGGAAAGAAGCTTGAGAAACTGCTCTGTGTTCTGTTACTCATCTCACAGAGTTACATCTTTCCCTTCAAGAAGCCTTTCGCTAAGGCTGTTCTTGTGGAATTGGCAAAGGATATTTGGAAGCCCATAGAGGGTTGTGGTGAAAAAGGAAATATCTTCCGTCAAAACTGGAAAGCTTGAGAAACTGCTCTGTGTTCTGTTACTTCATCTCACAGAGTTACATCCTTTCCTTCAAGAAGCCTTTCGCTAAGGCTGTTCTTGTGGAATTGGCAAAGGATATTTGGAAGCCCATAGAGGGCTACCGGTGAAAAAGGAAATATCTTCCGCTCAAAACTGGAAAGAAGCTTTCTGGGAAACTGCTCTGTGTTCTGTTAATTCACATCACAGAGTTACATCTTCCTTCAAGAAGCCTTTCGCTAAGGCTGTTCTTGTGGAATTAGCAAAGGATATTTTGAAGCCCATACAGGGCTATGGTGAGAAAGGAAATATCTTCCGCTCAAAACTGGAAAGAAGCTTGAGAAACTGCTCTGTGTTCTGTTAATTCATCTCACAGAGTTACATCTTTCCTTCAAGAAGCCTTCGCTAAGGCTGTTCTTGTGGAAGTGGCAAAGGATATTTTGAAGCCCATACAGGGCTATGGTGAAAAAGGAAATATCTTCCGCTCAAAACTGGAAAGAAGCTTGAGAAACTGCTCTGTGCTCTGTTAATTCATCTCACAGAGTTACATCTTTCCTTCAAGAAGCCTTTCGCTAAGGCTGTTCTTGTGGAATTGGCAAGGGATATTTGGAAGCCCAAATAGAGGCTATGGTGAAAAAGGAAATATCTTCCGCTCAAAACTGAAAGATGCTTTCTGAAAACCTCCTCTGAGTTCTGTTACTTCATCTCACAGAGTTACATCTTTCCTTCAAGAAGCCTTCGCTAAGGCTGTTCTTGTGGAATTGGCAAAGGATATTTGGAAGCCCATAGAGTGCTATGGTGAAAAAGGAAATATCTTCTTCAAAACTGGAAAGAAGCTTTCTGAAAACTGCTCTGTGTTCTGTTACTTCATCTCATAGAGTTACATCTTTCCTTCAAGAAGCCTTCGTTAAGGCTGGTCTTCTGGAATTGACAAAGGTGATTTGGAAGCCCATAGAGGGCTATGGTGAAAAAGGAAATATCTTCCGCTCAAAACTGGAAAGAAGGTTTCGAGAAACTGCTCTGTGTTCTGTTAATTCATCTCACAGAGTTACATGTTTCCCTTCAAGAAGCCTTCCTTCGCTAAGGCTGTTCTTGTGGAATTGGCAAAGGATATTTGGAAGCCCATAGAGGGCTACGTGAAAAAAGGAAATATCTTCCGCAAAACTGGAAAGAAGCTTGAGAAACTGCTCTGTGTCCTGTTACTTCATCTCATAGAGTTACATCTTTCCCTTCAAGAAGCCTTTCGCTAAGGCTGTTCTTGTGGAATTGGCAAAGGATATTTGGAAGTCCATAGAGGGCTACGTGAAAAGGAAATATCTTCCGTTCAAAATAGGAAAGAAGCTTTCTGAGAAACTGCTCTGTGTTCTCTTAATTCACCTCAAAGAGTTACATCTTTCCCTTCAAGAAGCCTTCGCTAAGGCTGTTCTTGTGGAATTCGCAAAGGATATTTGAAGCCCATAGAGGGCTATGGTGTGAAAAAAGGAAATAACTTCCGCTCAAAACTGGAAAGAAGCTTTTGAGAAACTGCTCTGTGTTCTGTTACTTCATCTCACAGAGTTACATCTTTCCTTCAAGCAGCCTTTTCGCTAAGGCTGTTCTTGTGGAATTGGCAAAGGATATTTTAAGCCCATAGAGGGCTATGGTGAAAAAGGAAATATTCCGCTCAAAACTGTAAAGAACTTTCTGAGAAACTGCTCTGTGTTCTGTTAATTCATCTCACAGAGTTACATCTTCCCTTCAAGAAGCCTTCGCTAAGGCTGTTCTTGTGGAATTGGCAAAGGATATTTGGAAGCCCATAGAGGGCTATGGTGAAAAGGAAATATCTTCCGTCAAAACTGGAGAGAAGCTTTCGAGAAACTGCTCTGTGTTCTGTTAATTCATCTCACAGAGTTACATCTTTCCTTCAAGAAGCCTTTCGCTAAGGCTGTTCTTGTGGAATTGGCAAAGGATATTTGGAAGCCCAAAGAGGGCTATGGTGAAAAGGAAATAGTTCCTTTCCAAACTGGAAAGAATCTTTCTGACAAACTGCTCTGTGTTCTGTTACTTCATCTCAAAGAGTTACATCTTTCCTTCAAGAAGCCTTTCGCTAAGGCTGTTCTTGTGGAATTGGCAAAGGATATTTGGAAGCCCATAGAGGGCTATGGTGAAAAGGAAATATCTTCAGTTCAAAACTGGAAAGAAGCTTTTGAGAAACTACTGTGTGTTCTGTTACTTCATCTCACAGAGTTTCATCTTTCCCTTCAAGAAGCCTTCGCTAAGGCTGTTCTTGTGTAATTGGCAAGGAATATTTGGAAGTTCAAAGAGGGCTATGGTGAAAAGGAAATATCTTCCGCTCAAAACTGGAAAGATGATTTCTGAGAACCTGCTCTGAGTTCTGTTACTCATCTCACAGAGTTACATCCTTCCCTTCAAGAAGCCTTTCGCTAAGGCTGTTCTTGTGGAATTGGAAAAGGATATTTGGAAGCCCATAGAGGGCTATGGTGAAAAAGGAAATATCTTCCGCTCAAAACTGGAGAAGCTTTCTGAGAAACTGCTCTGTGTTCTGTTACTTCATCTCACAGAGTTACATCTTCCCTCAAGAAGCCTTCGCTAAGGCTGTTCCTGTGGAATTGGCAAAGTGATATTTGGAAGCCCATAGAGGCTATGGTGAAAAGGAAATATCTTCCGCTCAAAACTGGAGAGAAGCTTGAGAAACTGCTCTGTGTTCTGTTAATTCATCTCACAGAGTTACATCTTTCCTTCAAGAAGCCTTTCGCTAAGGCTGTTTTGTGGAATTGGCAAAGTGATATTTAGAAGCCCATAGAGGGCTATGGTGAAAAGGAAATATCTTCCGTTCAAAACTGGAAAGAAGCTTGAGAAACTGCTCTGTGTTCTGTTACTTCATCTCACAGAGTTACATCTTTCCTTCAAGAAGCCTTTGCTAAGGCTGTTCTTGTGGAATTGGCAAGGATATTTGGAAGCCCATAGAGGGCAAAGGTGAAAAAGGAAATATCTTCCGCTCAAAACTGGAAAGAAGCTTTCTGAGAAACTGCTCTGTGTTCTGTTACTCATCTCACAGAGTTACATCTTCCTTCAAGAAGCCTTTCGCTAAGGCTGTTCTTGTGGAATTGGCAAAGTGATATTTGGAAGCCCATAGAGGGCAATGGTGAAAAGGAAATATCTTCCTTCAAAACTGGAAAGAAGCTTGAGAAACTGCTCTGTGTTCTGTTACTTCATCTCACAGAGTTACATCTTTCCTTCAAGAAGCCTTTCGCTAAGGCTGTTCTTGTGGAATGGGCAAAGTGATATTTGGAAGCCCATAGAGGGCAATGGTGAAAAGGAAATATCTTCCGCTCAAAACTGGAAAGATGCTTTCTGAGAAACTGCCCTCTGTTCTGTTAATTCATCTCACAGAGTTACATCTTTCCTTCAAGAAGCCTTTCGCTAAGGCTGTTCTTGTGGAATTGGCAAAGGATATTTGGAAGCCCAGAGGGCTATGGTGAAAAGGAAATATCTTCCGCTCAAAACTGGAAAGAAGCTTTCTGAGAAACTGCTCTGTGTTCTGTTCATCTCACAGAGTTACATCTTTCCCTTCAAGAAGCCTTCGCTAAGGCTGTTCTTGTGGAATTGGCAAAGGATATTTGGAAGCCCATAGAGGACTATGGTGAAAAAGGAAATATCTTCCGCTCAAAACTGAAAGAAGCTTGAGAAACTGCTCTGTGCTCTGTTAATTCATCTCACAGAGTTACATCTTTCCTTCAAGAAGCCTTTCGCTAAGGCTGTTCTTGTGGAATTGGCAAGGGATATTTGGAAGCCCATAGAGGCTATGGTGAAAAGGAAATATCTTCCGCTCAAAACTAGAAAGATGCTTTCTGAAAACCTCCTCTGAGTTCTGTTACTTCATCTCACAGAGTTACATCTTTCCTTCAAGAAGCCTTCGCTAAGGCTGTTCTTGTGGAATTGGCAAAGGATATTTGGAAGCCCATAGAGTGCTATGGTGAAAAAGGAAATATCTTCGTTCAAAACTGGAAAGAAGCTTTCTGAAAAACTGCTCTGTGTTCTGTTACTTCATCTCATAGAGTTACATCTTTCCTTCAAGAAGCCTTTCGTTAAGGCTGGTCTTCTGGAATTGACAAGGGTGATTTGGAAGCCCATAGAGGGCTATGGTGAAAAAGGAAATATCTTCCGCTCAAAACTGGAAAGAAGCTTTTGAGAAACTGCTCTGTCTTCTGTTAATTCATCTCACAGAGTTACATGTTTCCTTCAAGAAGCCTTCCTTCGCTAAGGCTGTTCTTGTGGAATTGGCAAAGGATATTTGGAAGCCCATAGAGGGCTACGTGAAAAAGGAAATATCTTCCGTCAAAACTGGAAAGAAGCTTGAGAAACTGCTCTGTGTCCTGTTACTTCATCTCATAGAGTTACATCTTTCCCTTCAAGAAGCCTTTCGCTAAGGCTGTTCTTGTGGAATTGGCAAAGGATATTTGGAAGTCCATAGAGGGCTACGTGAAAAGGAAATATCTTCCGCTCAAAACTGGAAAGAAGCTTTCTGAGAAACTGCTCTGTGTTCTCTTAATTCACCTCAAAGAGTTACATCTTTCCCTTCAAGAAGCCTTCGCTAAGGCTGTTCTTGTGGAATTCGCAAAGGATATTTGAAGCCCATAGAGGGCTATGGTGAAAAAGGAAATAAACTTCCGCTCAAAACTGGAAAGAAGCTTTTGAGAAACTGCTCTGTGTTCTGTTACTTCATCTCACAGAGTTACATCTTTCCTTCAAGAAGCCTTTCGCTAAGGCTGTTCTTGTGGAATTGGCAAAGGATATTTTAAGCCCATAGAGGGCTATGGTGAAAAAGGAAATATCTTCCGCTCAAAACTGGAAAGAAACTTTCTGAGAAACTGCTCTGTGTTCTGTTAATTCATCTCACAGAGTTACATCTTTCCTTCAAGAAGCCTTCGCTAAGGCTGTTCTTGTGGAATTGGCAAAGGATATTTGGAAGCCCATAGAGGGCTATGGTGAAAAGGAAATATCTTCCGTCAAAACTGGAAAGAAGCTTTTGAGAAACTGCTCTGTGTTCTGTTAATTCATCTCACAGAGTTACATCTTTCCTTCAAGAAGCCTTTCGCTAAGGCTGTTCTTGTGGAATTGGCAAAGGATATTTGGAAGCCCATAGAGGGCTATGGTGAAAAATTAAATAAGTTCCTTTCCAAACTGGAAAGAATCTTTCTGACAAACTGCTCTGTGTTCTGTTACTTCATCTCAAAGAGTTACATCTTTCCTTCAAGAAGCCTTTCGCTAAGGCTGTTCTTGTGGAATTGGCAAGGATATTTGGAAGCCCATAGAGGGCTATGGTGAAAAGGAAATATCTTCAGTTCAAAACTGGAAAGAAGCTTTTTGAGAAACTACTGTGTGTTCTGTTACTTCATCTCACAGAGTTTCATCTTTTCCCTTCAAGAAGCCTTCGCTAAGGCTGTTCTTGTGTAATTGGCAAGGAATATTTGGAAGTTCAAAGAGGGCTATGGTGAAAAGGAAATATCTTCCGCTCAAAACTGGAAAGATGATTTCTGAGAACCTGCTCTGAGTTCTGTTACTCATCTCACAGAGTTACATCCTTCCCTTCAAGAAGCCTTTCGCTAAGGCTGTTCTTGTGGAATTGGCAAAGGATATTTGGAAGCCCATAGAGGGCTATGGTGAAAAAGGAAATATCTTCCGCTCAAAACTGAGAGAAGCTTTCTGAGAAACTGCTCTGTGTTCTGTTACTTCATCTCACAGAGTTACATCTTCCCTCAAGAAGCCTTCGCTAAGGCTGTTCTTGTGGAATTGGCAAAGTGATATTTGGAAGCCCATAGAGGCTATGGTGAAAAGGAAATATCTTCCGCTCAAAACTGGAGAGAAGCTTGAGAATCTGCTCTGTGTTCTGTTAATTCATCTCACAGAGTTACATCTTTCCTTCAAGAAGCCTTTCGCTAAGGCTGTTTTGTGGAATTGGCAAAGTGATATTTAGAAGCCCATAGAGGGCTATGGTGAAAAGGAAATATCTTCCGTTCAAAACTGGAAAGAAGCTTTTAGAAACTGCTCTGTGTTCTGTTACTTCATCTCACAGAGTTACATCTTTCCTTCAAGAAGCCTTTTGCTAAGGCTGTTCTTGTGGAATTGGCAAGGATATTTGGAAGCCCATAGAGGGCAAAGGTGAAAAAGGAAATATCTTCCGCTCAAAACTGGAAAGAAGCTTTCTGAGAAACTGCTCTGTGTTCTGTTACTCATCTCACAGAGTTACATCTTCCTTCAAGAAGCCTTTCGCTAAGGCTGTTCTTGTGGAATTGGCAAAGTGATATTTGGAAGCCCATAGAGGGCAATGGTGAAAAAGGAAATATCTTCCGTTCAAAACTGGAAAGAAGCTTTCTGAGAAACTGGTCTGTGTTCTGTTACTTCATCTCACAGAGTTACATCTTTCCCTTCAAGAAGCCTTTCGCTAAGGCTGTTCTTGTGGAATGGGCAAAGTGATATTTGGAAGCCCATAGAGGGCAATGGTGAAAAAGGAAATATCTTCCGTTCAAAACTGGAAAGATGCTTTCTGAGAAACTGCCCTCTGTTCTGTTAATTCATCTCACAGAGTTACATCTTTCCCTTCAAGAAGCCTTTCGCTAAGGCTGTTCTTGTGGAATTGGCAAAGTGATATTTGGAAGGCCGTAGAGGGCTCTGGTGAAAAAGGAAATATCTTCCGTTCAAAACTGGAAAGAAGCTGTCTGAGAAACTGCTCTGTGTTCTGTTAGTTCATCTCACAGACGTACATTTTTCCCTTCAAGATGCCTTTCGCTAAGGCTGTTCTTGTGGAATTGGCAAAGTGATATTTGGAAGCCCGTAGAGGACTATGGTGAAAAAGGAAATATCTTCCGTTCAAAACTGGAAAGAAGCTTTCTGAGAAACTGCTCTGTGTTCTGTTACTTCATCTCACAGAGTTACATCTTTCCCTTCAAGAAGCCTTTAGCTAAGGCTGTTCTTGTGGAATTGGCAAAGGATATTTGGAAGACCTTAGAGGGCTATGGTGAAAAAGGAAATATCTTCCGCTCAAAACTGGAAAGAAGCTTGAGAAACTGCTCTGTGTTCTGTTAATTCATCTCACAGAGTTACATCTTTCCTTCAAGAAGCCTTTCGCTAAGGCTGTTCTTGTGGAATTGGCCAGGTGATATTTGGAAGCCCATAGAGGGCTATGGTGAAAAGGAAATATCTTCCGCTCAAAACTGGAAATATGCTTTCTGAGAAACAGCTCTGAGTTCTGTTACTCATCTCACAGGGTTACATCTTTCACTTCAAGAAGCCTTCGCTAAGGCTGTTCTTGTGGAATTGGCAAAGGATATTTGGAAGCCCATAGAGGGCTATGGTGAAAAGGAAATATCTTCCGCTCAAAACTTGAAAGAAGCTTGAGAAACTGCTCTGTGTTCTGTTACTTCATCTCACAGAGTTACATGTTTCCTTCAAGAAGCCTTCGCTAAGGCTGTTCCTGTGGAATTGGCAAAGGATATTTGGAAGTCCATAGAGGGCTATGGTGAAAAGGAAATATCTTTCTTTCAAAACTGGAAAGAAGCTTGAGAAACTGCTCTGTGTTCTGTTAATTCATCTCACAGAGTTACATCTTTCCTTCAAGAAGCCTTTCGCTAAGGCTGTTCTTGTGGAATTGGCAAAGGATATTTGGAAGCCCATTGAGGGCTATGGTGAAAAAGGAAATATCTTCCGCTCAAAACTGGAAAGAAGCTTTCTGAAAACTGCTCTGTGTTCTGTTACTTCATCTCACAGTGTTACATCTTTCCTTCAAGAAGCCTTTCGCTAAGGCTGTTCTTGTGGAATTGGCAAGGATATTTGGAAGCCCATAGAGGCTATGGTGAAAAAGGAAATATCTTCCGCTCAAAACTTGAAAGAAGCTTTATAAGAAACTGCTCCGTTCTGTTAAATCATCTCACAGAGTTACATCTTTCCTTCAAGAAGCCTTTCGCTAAGGCTGTTCTTGTGGAATTGGCAAAGGATATTTTTAAGTCCATAGAGGGATGTGGTGAAAAAGGAAATATCTTCCGCTCAAAACTGGAAAGAAGCTTGAGAAACTGCTCTGTGTTCTGTTACTTCATCTCACAGAGTTACATCTTACCTTCAAGAAGCCTTTCGCTAAGGCTGTTCTTGTGGAATTGGCAAAGGATATTTGGAAGCCCATAGAGGGCTGTGGTGAAAAAGGAAATATCTTCCGGTCAAAACTGGAAAGAAGCTTTCTGAGAAACTGCTTTGTGTTCTGTTACTTCATCTCACAGAGTTACATCCTTCCCTTCAAGAAGCCTTTCGCTAAGGCTGTTCTTGTGGAATTGGCAAAGTGATATTTGGAAGCCCATAGAGGGCTACGGAGCAAAAAGGAAATATCTTCCGTTCAAAACTGGAACAAGCTTTCTGGGAAACTGCTCTGTGTTCTGTTAATTCACATCACAGAGTTACATCTTTCCCTTCAAGAAGCCTTTCGCTAAGGCTGTTCTTGTGGAATTAGCAAAGTGATATTTTGAAGGCCATACAGGGCTATGGTGAGAAAGGTAATATCTTCCGTTCAAAACTGGAAAGAAGCTTTCTGAGAAACTGCTCTGTGTTCTGCTAATTCATCTCACAGAGTTACATCTTTCCCTTCAAGAAGCCTTTCGCTAAGGCTGTTCTTGTGGAATTGGCAAAGGGATCTTTGGAAGCCCATACAGGGCTACGGTGAAAAAGGAAATATCTTGCGTTCAAAACTGGAAAGAAGCTTTCCGAGAAACTGCTCTGTGCTCTGTTAATTCGTCTCACAGAGTTACATCTTTCCCTTCAAGAAGCCTTTCGCTAAGGCTGTTCTTGTGGAATTGGCAAAGGGATATATGGAAGCCCATAGAGGACAATGGTGAAAAAGGAAATAACTTCCATTCCTAACTGGAGAGAAGCTTTCTGAGAAACTGCTCTGTGTTCTGTTAATTCATCTCACAGAATTACATCTTTCCCTTCAAGAAGCCTTTCGCTAAGGCTGTTCTTGTGGAATTGGCAAAGTGATATTTGGAAGCCCATAGAGGGCTATGGTGAAAAAGGAAATATCTTCCGCTCAAAACTGGAAAGAAGCTCTGAGAAACTGCTCTGTGTTCTGTTACTCATCTCACAGAGTTATATCTTCCTTCAAGAAGCCTTCGCTAAGGCTGTTCTTGTGGAATTGGCAAAGTGATATTTGGAAGCCCATAGAGGGCTACGGTGAAAAAGGAAATATCTTCCGTTCAAAACTGGAAGAAGCTTTCTGAGAAACTGCTCTGTGTTCTGTTAATTCATCTCACAGAGTTACATCTTTCCCTTCAAGAAGCCTTTCGCTAAGGCTGTTCTTGTGGAATTAGCAAAGTGATATTTGAAGCCCATAGAGGCTATGGTGAGAAAGGAAATATCTTCCGCTCAAAACTGAAAGAAGCTTTCTGAGAAACTGCTCTGTGTTCTGTTAATTCATCTCACAGAGTTACATCTTTCCTTCAAGAAGCCTTTCGCTAAGGCTGTTCTTGTGGAATTGGCAAAGGATCTTTGGAAGCCCATACAGGGCTACCGTGAAAAGGAAATATCTTCCGCTCAAAACTGGAAAGAAGCTTTCTGAGAAACTGCTCTGTGTTCTGTTACTCATCTCACAGAGTTACATCTTTCCTTCAAGAAGTCTTTCGCCAAGGCTGTTCTTGTGGAATTGGCAAAGGATATTTGGAAGCCCATAGAGGGCTATGGTGAAAGAGGAAATATCTTCCGCTCAAAACTGGAAAGAAGCTTGAGAAACTGCTCTGTGTTCTGTTAACTCATCTCACAGAGTTACATCTTTCCCTTCAAGAAGCCTTTCGCTAAGGCTGTTCTTGTGGAATTGGCAAAGGATATTTTAAGCCCATAGAGGGCTATGGTGAAAAAGGAAATACCTTAACTTCAAAACTGGAAAGAAACTTCTGAGAAACTGCTCTGTGTTCTGTTACTCATCTCACAGAGTTACATCTTTCCTTCAAGAAGCCTTTCGCTAAGGCTGTTCTTGTGGAATTGGCAAAGTGATATTTGAAGCCCATACAGGGCTATGGTGAAAAAGGAAATATCTTCCGCTCAAAACTGGAGAGAAGCTTGAGAAACTGCTCTGTGTTCTGTTAATTCATCTCACAGAGTTACATCTTTCCTTCAAGAAGCCTCGCTAAGGCTGTTCTTGTGGAATTGGCAAGGGATATTTGGAAGCCCATAGAGGGCTATGGTGAAAAATTATATACCTTCCTTTCCAAACTGGAAAGAATCTTTCTGAGAAACTGCTCTGTGTTCTCTTACTTCATCTCACAGAGTTACATCTTTCCCTTCAAGAAGCCTTTCGCTAAGGCTGTTCTTGTGGAATTGGCAAAGGATATTTTAAGCCCATAGAGGCTATGGTGAAAAGGAAATATCTTCCTTCAAAACTGAAGGAAGCTTGAGAAACTGCTGTGTGTTCTGTTACTTCATCTCACAGAGTTACATCTTTCCCTTCAAAAGCCTTTTCGCTAAGGCTGTTCTTCTGGAATTGGCAAGGGGATATTTGGAAGCTCAAATAGGGCTATGGTGAAAAAGGAAATATCTTCCGTTCAAAACTGGAAAGATGCTTTCTGAAAACCTCCTCTGAGTTCTGTTACTTCATCTCACAGAGTTACATCTTTCCCTTCAAGAAGCCTTTCGCTAAGGCTGTTCTTGTGGAATTGGCAAAGGGATATTTGGAAGCCCATAGAGTGCTATGGTGAAAAAGGAAATATCTTCCGTTCAAAACTGGAAAGAAGCTTTCTGAAAAACTGCTCTGTGTTCTGTTACTTCATCTCATAGAGTTACATCTTTCCCTTCAAGAAGCCTTTCGTTAAGGCTGGTCTTCTGGAATTGACAAAGGGTGATTTGGAAGCCCATAGAGGGCTATGGTGAAAAAGGAAATATCTTCCGTTCAAAACTGGAAAGAAGGTTTCTGAGAAACTGCTATGTCTTCTGTTAATTCATCTCACAGAGTTACATGTTTCCCTTCACAGCCTTTTCGCTAAGGCTGTTCTTGTGGAATTGGCAAAGGATATTTGGAAGCCCGTAGAGGCTACGGTGTAAAAGGAAATATCTTCCGCTCAAAACTGGAAAGAAGCTTGAGAAACTGCTGTGTGTCCTGTTACTTCATCTCATAGAGTTACATCTTTCCTCCAAGAAGCCTTCGCTAAGGCTGTTCTTGTGGAATTGGCAAAGGATATTTGGAAGCCCATAGAGGGCTGTGGTGAAAAAGGAAATATCTTCCGTCAAAACTGGAAAGAAGCTTTCTGAGAAACTGCTTTGTGTTCTGTTACTCATCTCACAGAGTTACATCCTTCCCTTCACAGTTTTCGCTAAGGCTGTTCTTGTGGAATTGGCAAAGGATATTTGGAAGCCCATAGAGGCTACGAGCAAAAAAGGAAATATCTTCCGCTCAAAACTGGAACAAGCTTTCTGGGAAACTGCTCTGTGTTCTGTTAATTCACATCACAGAGTTACATCTTTCCTTCAAGAAGCCTTTCGCTAAGGCTGTTCTTGTGGAATTAGCAAAGTGATATTTTGAAGCCCATAGAGGGCTATGGTGAGAAAGGTAATATCTTCCGCTCAAAACTGGAAAGAAGCTTGAGAAACTGCTCTGTGTTCTGTTAATTCATCTCACAGAGTTACATCTTTCCTTCAAGAAGCCTTTCGCTAAGGCTGTTCTTGTGGAATTGGCAAAGGATCTTGGAAGCCCATACAGGGCTACGGTGAAAAAGGAAATATCTTCCGCTCAAAACTGGAAAGAAGCTTGAGAAACTGCTCTGTGTTCTGTTAATTCATCTCACAGAGTTACATCTTTCCTTCAAGAAGCCTTTCGCTGAGGCTGTTCTTGTGGAATTAGCAAAGGATATATGGAAGCCCATAGAGGACAATGGTGAAAAAGGAAATAACTTCCATTCCTAACTGGAGAGAAGCTTGAGAAACTGCTTTGTGTTCTGTTAATTCATCTCACAGAATTACATCTTTCCTTCAAGAAGCCTTCGCTAAGGCTGTTCTTGTGGAATTGGCAAAGGATATTTGGAAGCCCATAGAGGCTATGGTGAAAAAGGAAATATCTTCCGTTCAAAACTGGAAAGAAGCTTTCTGAGAAACTGCTCTGTGTTCTGTTACTTCATCTCACAGAGTTATATCCTTCCCTTCAAGAAGCCTTTCGCTAAGGCTGTTCTTGTGGAATTGGCAAAGTGATATTTGGAAGCCCATAGAGGTCTACGGAGAAAAAGGAAATATCTTCCGTTCAAAACTGGAACAAGCTTTCTGGGAAACTGCTCTGTGTTCTGTTAATTCACATCACAGAGTTACATCTTTCCCTTTAAGAAGCCTTTCGCTAAGGCTGTTCTTGTGGAATTAGCAAAGTGATATTTTGAAGCCCATACAGGGCTATGGTGAGAAAGGTAATATCTTCCGTTCAAAACTGGAAAGAAGCTTTCTGAGAAACTGCTCTGTGTTCTGTTACTTCATCTCACAGAGTTACATCTTTCCTTCAAGAAGTCTTTCGCCACGGCTGTTCTTGTGGAATTGGCAAAGGATATTTGGAAGCCCATAGAGGGCTATGGTGAAAAAGGAAATATCTTCCGCTCAAAACTGGAAAGAAGCTTGAGAAACTGCTCTGTGTTCTGTTAACTCATCTCACAGAGTTACATCTTTCCTTCAAGAAGCCTTTCGCTAAGGCTGTTCTTGTGGAATTGGCAAAGGATATTTGGAAGCCCATAGAGGGCTATGGTGAAAAAGGAAATATCTTCCTTCAAAACTGGAAAGAAACTTTCTGAGAAACTGCTCTGTGTTCTGTTACTTCATCTCACAGAGTTACATCTTTCCTTCAAGAAGCCTTCGCTAAGGCTGTTCTTGTGGAATTGGCAAAGGATATTTGGAAGCCCATAGAGGGCTATGGTGAAAAAGGAAATATCTTCCGCTCAAAACTGGAAAGAAGCTTTCTGAGAAACTGCTCTGTGTTCTGTTAATTCATCTCACAGAGTTACATCTTTCCTTCACAGCCTTTCGCTAAGGCTGTTCTTGTGGAATTGCAAAGGCATATTTGGAAGCCCATAGAGGGCTATGGTGAAAAAGGAAATATCTTCCTTCAAAACTGGAAAGAATCTTTCTGAGAAACTGCTCTGTGTTCTCTTACTCATCTCACAGAGTTACATCTTTCCCTTCAAGAAGCCTTCGCTAAGGCTGTTCTTGTGGAATTGGCAAAGTGATATTTTAAGCCCATAGAGGGCTATGGTGAAAAGGAAATATCTTAACTTCAAAACTGGAAAGAAGCTTTCTGAGAAACTGCTGTGTGTTCTGTTACTTCATCTCACAGAGTTACATCTTTCCTTCAAGAAGCCTTCGCTAAGGCTGTTCTTGTGGAATTGGCAAAGGATATTTGGAAGCCCATAGAGGCTATGGTGAAAAGGAAATATCTTCCGTTCAAAACTGGAAAGAAGCTTTCTGAGAAACTGCTCTGTGTTCTGTTACTTCATCTCACAGAGTTACATCTTTCCCTTCAAGAAGCCTTTCGCTAAGGCTGTTCTTGTGGAATTGGCAAAGGGATATTTGGAAGCCCATAGAGTGCTATGGTGAAAAAGGAAATATCTTCCGTTCAAAACTGGAAAGAAGCTTTCTGAAAAACTGCTCTGTGTTCTGTTACTTCATCTCATAGAGTTACATCTTTCCCTTCAAGAAGCCTTTCGTTAAGGCTGGTCTTCTGGAATTGACAAAGGGTGATTTGGAAGCCCATAGAGGGCTATGGTGAAAAAGGAAATATCTTCCGTTCAAAACTGGAAAGAAGGTTTCTGAGAAACTGCTATGTCTTCTGTTAATTCATCTCACAGAGTTACATGTTTCCCTTCAAGAAGCCTTTCGCTAAGGCTGTTCTTGTGGAATTGGCAAAGGGATATTTGGAAGCCCGTAGAGGGCTACGGTGTAAAAGGAAATATCTTCCGTTCAAAACTGGAAAGAAGCTTTCTGAGAAACTGCTGTGTGTCCTGTTACTTCATCTCATAGAGTTACATCTTTCCCTTCAAGAAGCCTTTCGCTAAGGCTGTTCTTGTGGAATTGGCAAAGGGATATTTGGAAGTCCATAGAGGGCTACGGTGAAAAAGGAAATATCTTTCGCTCAAAACTGGAAAGAAGCTTTCTGAGAAACTGCTCTGTGTTCTGTTAATTCACCTCAAAGAGTTACATCTTTCCTTCAAGAAGCCTTCGCTAAGGCTGTTCTTGTGGAATTGGCAAAGTGATATTTTAAGCCCATAGAGGGCTATGGTGAAAAGGAAATATCTTCCTTCAAAACTGGAAAGAAGCTTGAGAAACTGCTCTGTGTTCTGTTACTTCATCTCACAGAGTTACATCTTTCCTTCAAGAAGCCTTTCGCTAAGGCTGTTCTTGTGGAATTGGCAAAGGATATTTGAAGCCCATAGAGGGCTATGGTGAAAAGGAAATATCTTCCGCTCAAAACTGGAAAGAAGCTTGAAAAACTGCTCTGTGTTCTGTTACTTCATCTCACAGAGTTACATCTTTCCCTTCAAGAAGCCTTTCGTTAAGGCTGTTCTTGTGGAATTGGCAAGGATATTTGGAAGCCCATAGAGGGCTATGGTGAAAAGGAAATATCTTCCGTTCAAAACTGGAAAGAAGGTTTCTGAGAAACTGCTCTGTGTTCTGTTAATTCATCTCACAGAGTTACATGTTTCCTTCAAGAAGCCTTTCACTAAGGCTGTTCTTGTGGAATTGGCAAAGGATATTTGGAAGCCCATAGAGGGCTACGGTGAAAAAGGAAATATCTTCCGCTCAAAACTGGAAAGAAGCTTGAGAAACTGCTGTGTTCTGTTACTTCATCTCATAGAGTTACATCTTCCCTTCAAGAAGCCTTCGCTAAGGCTGTTCTTGTGGAATTGGCAAAGGATATTTGGAAGCCCATAGAGGGCTACGGTGAAAAAGGAAATATCTTCCGCTTCAAAACTGGAAAGAAGCTTTCTGAGAAACTGCTCTGTGTTCTGTTAATTCACCTCAAAGAGTTACATCTTTCCCTTCAAGAAGCCTTCGCTAAGGCTGTTCTTGTGGAATTGGCAAAGGATATTTGGAAGCCCATAGAGGGCTATGGTGAAAAGGAAATATCTTCCGTCAAAACTGGAAAGAAGCTTGAGAAACTGCTCTGTGTTCTGTTACTTCATCTCACAGAGTTACATCTTTCCTTCAAGAAGCCTTTCGCTAAGGCTGTTCTTGTGGAATTGGCAAAGGATATTTGAAGCCCATAGAGGGCTATGGTGAAAAGGAAATATCTTCCGCTTCAAAACTGTAAAGAAACTTTCTGAGAAACTGCTCTGTGTTCTGTTACTTCATCTCACAGAGTTACATCTTTCCCTTCAAGAAGCCTTTCGCTAAGGCTGTTCTTGTGGAATTGGCAAAGGATATTTGGAAGCCCATAGGGGCTATGGTGAAAAAGGAAATATCTTCCGTCAAAACTGGAGAGAAGCTTTCTGAGAAACTGCTCTGTGTTCTGTTAATTCATCTCACAGAGTTACATCTTTCCTTCAAGAAGCCTTTCGCTAAGGCTGTTCTTGTGGAATTGGCAAAGGATATTTGAAGCCCAAAGAGGGCTATGGTGAAAATTAAATAACTTCCTTTCCAAACTGGAAAGAATCTTTCTGACAAACTGCTCTGTGTTCTGTTACTTCATCTCACAGAGTTACATCTTTCCCTTCAAGAAGCCTTTCGCTAAGGCTGTTCTTGTGGAATTGGCAAAGGGATATTTGGAAGCCCATAGAGGGCTATGGTGAAAAAGGAAATATCTTCCGTTCAAAACTGGAAGGAAGCTTTTTGAGAAACTACTGTGTGTTCTGTTACTTCATCTCACAGAGTTACATCTTTCCCTTCAAGAAGCCTTTCGCTAAGGCTGTTCTTGTGTAATTGGCAAGGGAATATTTGGAAGTTCAAAGAGGGCTATGGTGAAAATTAAATAACTTCCTTTCAAAACTGGAAAGAAGCTTTCTGAGAAACTGCTCTGTGTTCTGTTACTTCATCTCACAGAGTTACATCTTTCCCTTCAAGAAGCCTTTCGCTAAGGCTGTTCTTGTGGAATTGGCAAAGGGATATTTGGAAGCCCATAGAGGGCTATGGTGAAAAAGGAAATATCTTCCGTTCAAAACTGGAAGGAAGCTTTTTGAGAAACTACTGTGTGTTCTGTTACTTCATCTCACAGAGTTACATCTTTCCCTTCAAGAAGCCTTTCGCTAAGGCTGTTCTTGTGTAATTGGCAAGGGAATATTTGGAAGTTCAAAGAGGGCTATGGTGAAAAAGGAAATATCTTCCGTTCAAAACTGGAAAGATGCTTTCTGAGAACCTGCTCTGAGTTCTGTTACTTCATCTCACAGAGTTACATCTTTCCCTTCAAGAAGCCTTTCGCTAAGGCTGTTCTTGTGGAATTGGCAAAGGGATATTTGGAAGCCCATAGAGGGCTATGGTGAAAAAGGAAATATCTTCCGTTCAAAAGTGGAAAGAAGCTTTCTGAGAAACTGCTCTGTGTTCTGCTACTTCATCTCACAGAGTTACATATTTCCCTTCAAGAAGCCTTTCGTTAACGCTGGTCTTGTGGAATTGACAAAGGGTGATTTGGAAGCCCATAGAGGGCTATGGTGAAAAAGGAAATATCTTCCGTTCAAAACTGGAAAGAAGCTTTCTGAGAAACTGCTCTGTGTTCTGTTACTTCATCTCACAGAGTTACATCTTTCCCTTCAAGAAGCCTTTCGCTAAGGCAGTTCTTGTGGAATTGGCAAAGTGATATTTAGAAGCCCATAGAGGGCTATGGTGAAAAAGGAAATATCTTCCGTTCAAAACTTGAAAGAAGCTTTCTGAGAAACTGCTCTGTGTTCTGTTAATTCATCTCACAGAGTTACATCTTTCCCTTCAAGAAGACTTTCGCTAGAGCTGCTCTTGTGGAATTGGCAAAGGGATATTTGGAAGCCCATAGAGGGCAATGGTGAAAAAGGAAATATCTTCCGCTCAAAACTGGAAAGAAGCTTGAGAAACTGCTCTGTTCTGTTACTTCATCTCACAGAGTTACATCTTTCCTTCAAAAGCCTTTCGCTAAGGCTGTTCTTGTGGAATTGGCAAGGATATTTGGAAGCCCATAGAGGGCTATGGTGAAAAAGGAAATATCTTCCGTTCAAAACTGGAAGAATCATTCTGAGAAACTGCTCTGTGTTCTGTTACTTCATCTCACAGAGTTACATCTTTCCTTCAAGAAGCCTTCGCTAAGGCTGTTCTTGTGGAATTGGCAAAGGATATTTGGAAGCCCATAGAGGGCTATGGTGAAAAAGGAAATATCTTCCGTTCAAAACTAGAAAGAAGCTTTTGAGAAACTGCTCTGTGTTCTGTTACTTCATCTCACAGAGTTACATCTTTCCCTTCAAGAAGCCTTTCGCTAAGGCTGTTCTTGTGGAATTGCAAAGGATATTTGAAGCCCATAGAGGGCTATGGTGAAAAAGGAAATATCTTCCGGTCAAAACTGTAAAGAAACTTTCTGAGAAACTGCTCTGTGTTCTGTTACTTCATCTCACAGAGTTACATCTTTCCTTCAAGAAGCCTTTCGCTAAGGCTGTTCTTGTGGAATTGGCAAAGGGATATTTGGAAGCCCATAGGGGCTATGGTGAAAAGGAAATATCTTCCGGTCAAAACTGGAAAGAAGCTTTCTGAGAAACTGCTCTGTGTTCTGTTAATTCATCTAACAGAGTTACATCTTTCCTTCAAGAAGCCTTTCGCTAAGGCTGTTCTTGTGGAATTGGCAAAGGATATTTGGAAGCCCATAGAGGCTATGGTGAAAAATAAAATAACTTCCTTTCCAAACTGGAAAGAATCTTTCTGAGAAACTGCTCTGTGTTCTGTTACTTCATCTCACAGAGTTACATCTTTCCTTCAAGAAGCCTTTCGCTAAGGCTGTTCTTGTGGAATTGGCAAAGGAATATTTGGAAGTTCAAAGAGGGCTATGGTGAAAAGGAAATATCTTCCGCTCAAAACTGGAAAGATGCTTTCTGAGAACCTGCTCTGTGTTCTGTTACTTCATCTCACAGAGTTACATCTTTCCTTCAAGAAGCCTTTCGTTAAGGCTGTTCTTGTGGAATTGGCAAAGGGATATTTGGAAGCCCATAGAGGGCTATGGTGAAAAAGGAAATATCTTCCGTTCAAAAGTGGAAAGAAGCTTTCTGAGAAACTGCTCTGTGTTCTGCTACTTCATCTCACAGAGTTACATATTTCCTTCAAGAAGCCTTCGTTAAGGCTGTTCTTGTGGAATTGGCAAAGGGTGATATTTGGAAGCCCATAGAGGGCTATGGTGAAAAAGGAAATATCTTCCGCTCAAAACTGGAAAGAAGCTTTCTGAGAAACTGCTCTGTGTTCTGTTACTTCATCTCACAGAGTTACATCTTTCCTTCAAGTTTTCGCTAAGGCAGTTCTTGTGGAATTGGCAAAGTGATATTTAGAAGCCCATAGAGGACTACGGTGAAAAAGGAAATGTCTTCCGATCAAAACTTGAAAGAAGCTTTCTGAGAAACTCCTCCGTGTTCTCTTAATTCATCTCACAGAGTTACATCTTTCCCTTCAAGAAGACTTTCGCTAGAGCTGCTCTTGTGGAATTGGCAAAGGGATATTTGGAAGCCCATAGAGGGCAGTGGTGAAAAAGGAAATATCTTCCTTTCAAAACTGCAAAGAAGCTTTCTGAGAAACTGCTCTGTGTTCTGTTACTTCATCTCACAGAGTTACATCTTTCCTTTCAAGAAGCCTTTCGCTAAGGCGGTTCTTGTGGAATTGGCAAAGGGATATTTGGAAGACCATAGAAGGCTATGGTGAAAAAGGAAATATCTTCCGTTCAAAACTGGTAAGAAGCTTTCTGAGAAACTGCTCTGTGTTCTGTTACTTCATCTCACAGAGTTACATCTTTCCCTTCAAGAAGCCTTTAGCTAAGGCTGTTCTTGTGGAATTGGCAAAGTGATATTTGGAAGCCCAGAGAAGGCTATGGTGAAAAAGGAAATATCTTCCGTTCAAAACTGGAGAGAAGCTTTCTGAGAAACTCCTCCGTGTTCTGTTTATTCATCTCACAGAGTTACATCTTTGCCTTCAAAAAGCCTTTCGCTAAGGCTGTTCTTGTGGAATTGGCAAAGTGATATTTGGAAGCCCATAGAGGGCTACGGTGAAAAAGGAAATATCTTCCATTCAAAACTGGAAAGAAGCTTGAGAAACTGCTCTGTGTTCTGTGAATTCATCTCACAGAGTTACATCTTTCCTTCAAGAAGCCTTCGCTAAGGCTGTTCTTGTGGAATTGGCAAAGTGATATTTGGAAGCCATAGAGGGCTACGGTGAAAAAGGAAATATCTTCCGCTCAAACTGAAAGAAGCTTTCTGAGAAACTGGTCTGTGTTCTGTTAATTCATCTCACAGAGTTACATCTTTCCTTCAAGAAGCCTTTCGCTAAGGCTGTTCTTGTGGAATTGGCAAAGGATATTTGAAGCCCATAGAGGGCTATGGTGAAAAGGAAATATCTTCCGTTCAAAACTGGAAAGAAGCTTGAGAAACTGCTTTGTGTTCTGTTACTTCATCTCACAGAGTTACATCTTTCCCTTCAAGAAGCCTTTCGCTAAGGCTGTTCTTGTGGAATTGGCAAAGGATATTTGGAAGCCCATAGAGGCTATGGTGAAAAGGAAATATCTTCCGCTCAAAACTGAAAGAAGCTTGAGAAACTGCTCCGTGTTCTGTTTATTCATCTCACAGAGTTACATCTTTCCTTCAAAAAGCCTTTCGCTAAGGCTGTTCTTGTGGAATTGGCAAAGGATATTTGGAAGCCCATAGAGGGCTACGGTGAAAAAGGAAATATCTTCCATTCAAAACTGGAAAGAAGCTTGAGAAACTGCTCTGTGTTCTGTGAATTCATCTCACAGAGTTACATCTTTCCATTCAAGAAGCCTTTCGCTAAGGCTGTTCTTGTGGAATTGGCAAAGGATATTTGGAAGCCCATAGAGGGCTATGGTGAAAAGGAAATATCTTCCGTTCAAAACTGGAAAGAAGCTTTCTGAGAAACTGCTCTGTGTTCTGTTACTTCATCTCACAGAGTTACATCTTTCCTTCAAGAAGCCTTTCGCTAAGGCTGTTCTTGTGGAATTGGCAAAGGATATTTTAAGCCCATAGAGGGCTATGGTGAAAAGGAAATATCTTCCGCTCAAAACTGGAAAGAAACTTTCTGAGAAACTGCTCTGTGTTCTGTTACTTCATCTCACAGAGTTACATCTTTCCCTTCAAGAAGCCTTTCGCTAAGGCTGTTCTTGTGGAATTGGCAAAGGATATTTGGAAGCCCATAGAGGGCTATGGTGAAAAGGAAATATCTTCCGGTCAAAACTGGAGAAGCTTTCTGAGAAACTGCTCTGTGTTCTGTTAATTCATCTAACAGAGTTACATCTTTCCTTCAAGAAGCCTTTCGCTAAGGCTGTTCTTGTGGAATTGGCAAGGATATTTGGAAGCCCAAAGAGGGCTATGGTGAAAAGGAAATAACTTCCTTTCCAAACTGGAAAGAATCTTTCTGAGAAACTGCTCTGTGTTCTGTTACTTCATCTCACAGAGTTACATCTTTCCCTTCAAGAAGCCTTTCGCTAAGGCTGTTCTTGTGGAATTGGCAAAGGATATTTGGAAGCCCATAGAGGACTATGGTGAAAAAGGAAATATCTTCCGCTCAAAACTTGAAAGAAGCTTTCTGAGAAACTGCTCCGTGTTCTGTTAATTCATCTCACAGAGTTACATCTTTCCCTTCAAGAAGACTTTCGCTAGAGCTGCTCTTGTGGAATTGGCAAAGGATATTTGGAAGCCCATAGAGGGCAATGGTGAAAAGGAAATATCTTCCGCTCAAAACTGGAAAGATGCTTTCTGAGAAACTGCTCTGTGTTCTGTTACTCATCTCACAGAGTTACATCTTTCCTTCAAGAAGCCTTCGCTAAGGCTGTTCTTGTGGAATTGGCAAAGGATATTTGGAAGCCATAGAGGGCTACGGTGAAAAAGGAAATATCTTCCTTTCAAACTGGAAAGAAGCTTGAGAAACTGCTCTGTGTTCTGTTACTTCATCTCACAGAGTTACATCTTTCCCTTCAAGAAGCCTTTCGCTAAGGCTGTCTTGTGGAATTGGTAAAGTGATATTTGGAAGCCCGTAGAGGGCTATGGTGAAAAAGGAGATATCTTCCGTTCAAAACTGGAAAGAAGCTTGAGAAACTGCTCTGTGTTCTGTTACTTCATCTCACAGAGTTACATCTTTCCCTTCAAGAAGCCTTTCGCTACGGCTGTTCTTGTGGAATTGGCAAAGGGAATTTTGGAAGCCCTTAGAGGGCTATGGTGAAAGAGGAAATATCTTCCGTTCAAAACTGGAGAAGCTTGAGAAACTGCTCTGTGTTCTGTTAATTCATATCACAGAGTTACATCTTTCCTTCAAGAAGCCTTTCGCTAAGGCTGTTCTTGTGGAATTGGCAAAGGGATATTTGGAAGCCCATAGAGAGCTATGGTGAAAAATAAAATAGCTTCCTTTCCAAACTGGAAAGAATCTTTCTGAGAAAGTGCTCTGTGTTCTCTTACTTCATCTCACAGAGTTACATCTTTCCCTTCAAGAAGCCTTTCGCTAAGGCTGTTCTTGTGGAATTGGCAAAGTGATATTAGGAAGCCCATAGAGGGCTATGGTGAAAAAGGAAATATCTTCCGTTCAAAACTGGAAAGAAGCTTTCTGAGAAACTGCTCTGTGTTCTGTTACTTCATCTCACAGAGTTACATCTTTCCCTTCAAGAAGCCTTTCGTTAAGGCTGGTCTTGTGGAATTGACAAAGGGTGATTTGGAAGCCCATAGAGGGCTATTGGCAAAAGGATATTTGGAATCCCATAGAGGGCTACGGTGAAAAAGGAAATATCTTCCGTTCAAAACTGGAAAGAAGCTTTCTGAGAAACTGCTCCGTGTTCTGTTACTTCATCTCACAGAGTTACATCTTTCCCTTCAAGAAGCCTTCGCTAAGGCTGTTCTTGTGGAATTGGCAAAGGATATTTGGAAGTACATAGAGGGCTACGGTGAAAAAAAATATCTTTCGCTCAAAATTGGAAAGAAGCTTTCTGAGAAACTGCTCTGTGTTCTGTTACTTCATCTCACAGAGTTACATCTTTCCCTTCAAGAAGCCTTTCGTTAAGGCTGGTCTTGTGGAATTGACAAAGGGTGATTTGGAAGCCCATAGAGGGCTATTGGCAAAAGGATATTTGGAATCCCATAGAGGGCTACGGTGAAAAAGGAAATATCTTCCGTTCAAAACTGGAAAGAAGCTTTCTGAGAAACTGCTCCGTGTTCTGTTACTTCATCTCACAGAGTTACATCTTTCCCTTCAAGAAGCCTTTCGCTAAGGCTGTTCTTGTGGAATTGGCAAAGGGATATTTGGAAGTCCATAGAGGGCTACGGTGAAAAAAAAAATATCTTTCGTTCAAAATTGGAAAGAAGCTTTCTGAGAAACTGCTCTGTGTTCTGTTAATTCACCTCAAAGAGTTACATCTTTCCCTTCCAGAAGCCTTTCGCTAAAGCTGTTCTTGTGGAATTGGCAAAGGGATATTTGGAAGCCCATAGAGGGCTATGGTGAGAAAGGAAATATCTTCCGTTCAAAACTGGAAAGAAGCTTTCTGAAAAGCTGCTCTGTGTTCTGTTAATTCATCTCACAGAGTTACATCTTTCCCTTCAAGAAGCCTTTCGCTAAGGCTGTTCTTGTGGAATTGGCAAAGGGATATTTGGAAGCCCATAGAGAGCTATGGTGAAAAATAAAATAGCTTCCTTTCCAAACTGGAAAGAATCTTTCTGAGAAAGTGCTCTGTGTTCTCTTACTTCATCTCACAGAGTTACATCTTTCCCTTCAAGAAGCCTTTCGTTAAGGCTGTTCTTGTGGAATTGGCAAAGGGATATTTGGAAGCCCATAGAGGGCTATGGTGAAAAAGGAAATATCTTCCGTTCAAAAGTGGAAAGAAGCTTTCTGAGAAACTGCTCTGTGTTCTGCTACTTCATCTCACAGAGTTACATATTTCCCTTCAAGAAGCCTTTCGTTAACGCTGGTCTTGTGGAATTGACAAAGGGTGATTTGGAAGCCCATAGAGGGCTATGGTGAAAAAGGAAATATATTCCGTTCAAAACTGGAAAGAAGGTTTCTGAGAAACTGCTCTGTGTTCTGTTACTTCATCTCACATAGTTACATCTTTCCCTTCAAGAAGCCTTTCGCTAAGGCAGTTCTTGTGGAATTGGCAAAGTGATACTTAGAAGCCCATAGAGGACTACGGTGAAAAAGGAAATGTCTTCCGATCAAAACTTGAAAGAAGCTTTTTGAGAAACTCCTCCGTGTTCTCTTAATTCATCTCACAGAGTTACATCTTTCGCTTCAAGAAGACTTTCGCTAGAGCTGCTCTTGTGGAATTGGCAAAGGGATATTTGGAAGCCCATAGAGGGCAATGGTGAAAAAGGAAATATCTTCCTTTCAAAACTGCAAAGAAGCTTTCTGAGAAACTGCTCTGTGTTCTGTTACTTCATCTCACAGAGTTACATCTTTCCCTTCAAGAAGCCTTTCGCTAAGGCTGTTCTTGTTTAATTGGCAAAGTGATATTTGGAACCCCCAGAGGGCTACGGTGAAAAGGGAAATATCTTCCGTTCAAAACTGGAAAGAAGCTTTCTGAGAAACTGCTCTGTGTTCTGTTAATTCATCTAACAGAGTTACATCTTTCCCTTCAAGAAGCCTTTCGCTAAGGCAGTTCTTGTGGAATTGGCAAAGTGATAATTGGAAGCCCGTAGAGGGCTATGGTGAAAAAGGAAATATCTTCCGTTCAAAACTGGAGAGAATCTTTCTGAGAAACTGCTCTGTGTTCTGTTACTTCATCTCACAGAGTTACATCTTTCCTTTCAAGAAGCCTTTCGCTAAGGCGGTTCTTGTGGAATTGGCAAAGGGATATTTGGAAGACCATAGAGGGCTATGGTGAAAAAGGAAATATCTTCCGTTCAAAACTGGTAAGAAGCTTTCTGTGAAACTGCTCTGTGTTCTGTTACTTCATCTCACAGAGTTACATCTTTCCCTTCAAGAAGCCTTTAGCTAAGGCTGTTCTTGTGGAATTGGCAAAGTGATATTTGGAAGCCCATAGAAGGCTATGGTGAAAAAGGAAATATCTTCCGTTCAAAACTGGAGAGAAGCTTTCTGAGAAACTCCTCCGTGTTCTGTTTATTCATCTCACAGAGTTACATCTTTGCCTTCAAAAAGCCTTTCGCTAAGGCTGTTCTTGTGGAATTGGCAAAGTGATATTTGGAAGCCCATAGAGGGCTACGGTGAAAAAGGAAATATCTTCCATTCAAAACTGGAAAGAAGCTTTCTGAGAAACTGCTCTGTGATCTGTGAATTCATCTCACAGAGTTACATCTTTCCCTTCAAGAAGCCTTTCGCTAAGGCTGTTCTTCTGGTATTGGCAAAGTGATATTTGGAAGAGCATAGAGGGCTACGGTGAAAAAGGAAATATCTTCCGTTCAAAACAGGATAGAAGCTTTCTGAGAAACTGGTCTGTGTTCTGTTAATTCATCTCACAGAGTTACATCTTTCCCTTCAAGAAGCCTTTCGCTAAGGCTGTTTTTGTGGAATTGGCAAAGTGATATTTGAAAGCCCATAGAGGGCTATGGTGAAAAAGGAAATATCTTCCGTTCAAAACTGGAAAGAAGCTTTCTGAGAAACTGCTCTGTGTTCTGTTACTTCATCTCACAGAGTTACATCTTTCCCTTCAAGAAGCCTTTAGCTAACGCTGTTCTTGTGGAATTGGCAAAGTGATATTTGGAAGCCCATAGAGGGCTACGGTGAAAAAGGAAATATCTTCCGTTCAAAACTGGAAAGAAGCTTTCTGAGAAACTGCTCTGTGTTCTGTTATTTCATCTCACAGAGTTACATCTTTCCTTCAAGAAGCCTTTCGCTAAGGCAGTTCTTGTGGAATTGGCAAAGTGATATTTAGAAGCCCATAGAGGACTACGGTGAAAAAGGAAATATATTCCGCTCAAAACTTGAAAGAAGCTTTCTGAGAAACTCTCTGTGTTCTGTTAATTCATCTCACAGAGTTACATCTTTCCCTTCAAGAAGACTTTCGCTAGAGCTGCTCTTGTGGAATTGGCAAAGGGATATTTGGAAGCCCATAGAGGGCAATGGTGAAAAAGGAAATATCTTCCGTTCAAAACTGCAAAGAAGCTTTCTGAGAAACTGCTCTGTGTTCTGTTACTTCATCTCACAGAGTTACATCTTTCCCTTCAAGAAGCCTTCGCTAAATCAGTTCTTGTGGAATTGGCAAAGTGATATTGGAAGCCCATAGAGGCTATGGTGAAAAGGAAATATCTTCCGCTCAAAACTGGAAAGAAGCTTCTGAGAAACTGCTCTGTGTTCTGTTACTTCATCTCACAGAGTTACATCTTTCCTTCAAAAAGCCTTTCGCTAAGGCTGTTCTTGTGGAATTGGCAAAGGATATTTGGAAGCCCGTAGAGGGCTATGGTGAAAAAGGACATATCTTCCGTTCAAAACTGGAAAGAAGCTTTCTGAGAAACTGCTCTGTGTTCTGTTACTTCATCTCACAGAGTTACATCTTTCCCTTCAAGAAGCCTTTCGCTACGGCTGTTCTTGTGGAATTGGCAAAGGGAATTTTGGAAGCCCTTAGAGGGCTATGGTGAAAGAGGAAATATCTTCCGTTCAAAACTGGAGAGAAGCTTTCTGAGAAACTGCTCTGTGTTCTGTTAATTCATATCACAGAGTTACATCTTTCCCTTCAAGAAGCCTTTCGCTAAGGCTGTTCTTGTGGAATTGGCAAAGGGATATTTGGAAGCCCATAGAGAGCTATGGTGAAAAATAAAATAGCTTCCTTTCCAAACTGGAAAGAATCTTTCTGAGAAAGTGCTCTGTGTTCTCTTACTTCATCTCACAGAGTTACATCTTTCCCTTCAAGAAGCCTTTCGCTAAGGCTGTTCTTGTGGAATTGGCAAAGTGATATTAGGAAGCCCATAGAGGGCTATGGTGAAAAAGGAAATATCTTCCGTTCAAAACTGGAAAGAAGCTTTCTGAGAAACTGCTCTGTGTTCTGTTACTTCATCTCACAGAGTTACATCTTTCCCTTCAAGAAGCCTTTCGTTAAGGCTGGTCTAGGGCTATTGGCAAAGGATATTTGGAATCCCATAGAGGGCTATGGTGAAAAGGAAATATCTTCCGTTCAAAACTGGAAAGAAGCTTTCTGAGAAACTGCTCCGTGTTCTGTTACTTCATCTCACAGAGTTACATCTTTCCTTCAAGAAGCCTTTCGCTAAGGCTGTTCTTGTGGAATTGGCAAAGGGATATTTGGAAGTCCATAGAGGGCTATGGTGAAAAAAAAAAATATCTTTCGTTCAAAATTGGAAGAAGCTTTCTGAGAAACTGCTCTGTGTTCTGTTAATTCATCTCACAGAGTTACATCTTTCCTTCAGAAGCCTTTCGCTAAAGCTGTTCTTGTGGAATTGGCAAAGGGATATTTGGAAGCCCATAGAGGCTATGGTGAAAAGGAAATATCTTCCGTTCAAAACTGGAAAGAAGCTTTCTGAAAACTGCTCTGTGTTCTGTTAATTCATCTCACAGAGTTACATCTTTCCTTCAAGAAGTTTCGCTAAGGCTGTTCTTGTGGAATTGGCAAGGATATTTGGAAGCCCATAGAGAGCTATGGTGAAAAAATATCTTCCGCTCAAAACTGGAAGAATCTTTCTGAGAAACTGCTCTGTGTTCTCTTACTTCATCTCACAGAGTTACATCTTTCCCTTCAAGCCTTTCGTTAAGGCTGTTCTTGTGGAATTGGCAAAGGATATTTGGAAGCCCATAGAGGGCTATGGTGAAAAGGAAATATCTTCCGTTCAAAAGTGGAAAGAAGCTTTCTGAGAAACTGCTCTGTGTTCTGCTACTTCATCTCACAGAGTTACATATTTCCCTTCAAGAAGCCTTTCGTTAACGCTGGTCTTGTGGAATTGACAAAGGGTGATTTGGAAGCCCATAGAGGGCTATGGTGAAAAAGGAAATATATTCCGTTCAAAACTGGAAAGAAGGTTTCTGAGAAACTGCTCTGTGTTCTGTTACTTCATCTCACATAGTTACATCTTTCCCTTCAAGAAGCCTTTCGCTAAGGCAGTTCTTGTGGAATTGGCAAAGTGATACTTAGAAGCCCATAGAGGACTACGGTGAAAAAGGAAATGTCTTCCGATCAAAACTTGAAAGAAGCTTTTTGAGAAACTCCTCCGTGTTCTCTTAATTCATCTCACAGAGTTACATCTTTCCTTCAAGAAGACTTTCGCTAGAGCTGTTCTTGTGGAATTGGCAAAGGATATTTGGAAGCCCATAGAGGGCAATGGTGAAAAAGAAATATCTTCCTTTCAAAACTGAAAGAAGCTTGAGAAACTGCTCTGTGTTCTGTTACTTCATCTCACAGAGTTACATCTTTCCCTTCAAGAAGCCTTTCGCTAAGGCTGTTCTTGTTTAATTGGCAAAGTGATATTTGGAAGCCCAGAGGGCTATGGTGAAAAGGAAATATCTTCCGCTTCAAAACTGGAAAGAAGCTTTCTGAGAAACTGCTCTGTGTTCTGTTAATTCATCTCACAGAGTTACATCTTTCCTTCAAGAAGCCTTTCGCTAAGGCAGTTCTTGTGGAATTGGCAAAGTGATATTTGGAAGCCCATAGAGGGCTATGGTGAAAAGGAAATATCTTCCGTTCAAAACTGGAAGAATCTTTCTGAGAAACTGCTCTGTGTTCTGTTACTTCATCTCACAGAGTTACATCTTTCCTTCAAGAAGCCTTCGCTAAGGCTGTTCTTGTGAATTGGCAAAGGATATTTGGAAGACCATAGAGGGCTATGGTGAAAAGGAAATATCTTCCGTTCAAAACTGGAAAGAAGCTTTCTGAGAAACTGCTCTGTGTTCTGTTACTTCATCTCACAGAGTTACATCTTTCCCTTCAAGAAGCCTTTCGCTAAGGCTGTTCTTGTGGAATTGGCAAAGTGATATTTGAAGCCCATAGAGGCTATGGTGAAAAGGAAATATCTTCCGTTCAAAACTGGAGAGAAGCTTGAGAAACTGCTCCGTGTTCTGTTATTCATCTCACAGAGTTACATCTTTCCTTCAAAAGCCTTTCGCTAAGGCTGTTCTTGTGGAATTGGCAAGTGATATTTGGAAGCCCATAGAGGCTACGTGAAAAGGAAATATCTTCCATTCAAAACTGGAAAGAAGCTTTCTGAGAAACTGCTCTGTGTTCTGTTAATTCATCTCACAGAGTTACATCTTTCCTTCAAGAAGCCTTTCGCTAAGGCTGTTCTTGTGAATTGGCAAAGTGATATTTGGAAGCCCATAGAGGGCTACGGTGAAAAGGGAAATATCTTCCGTTCAAAACTGGAAAGAAGCTTTCTGAGAAACTGGTCTGTGTTCTGTTAATTCATCTCACAGAGTTACATCTTTCCCTTCAAGAAGCCTTTCGCTAAGGCTGTTTTTGTGGAATTGGCAAAGTGATATTTGAAAGCCCATAGAGGGCTATGGTGAAAAAGGAAATATCTTCCGTTCAAAACTGGAAAGAAGCTTTCTGAGAAACTGCTCTGTGTTCTGTTACTTCATCTCACAGAGTTACATCTTTCCCTTCAAGAAGCCTTTCGCTAAGGCAGTTCTTGTGGAATTGGCAAAGTGATATTTAGAAGCCCATAGAGGACTACGGTGAAAAAGGAAATATATTCCGTTCAAAACTTGAAAGAAGCTTTCTGAGAAACTCCTCCGTGTTCTCTTAATTCATCTCACAGAGTTACATCTTTCCCTTCAAGAAGACTTTCGCTAGAGCTGCTCTTGTGGAATTGGCAAAGGGATATTTGGAAGCCCATAGAGGGCAATGGTGAAAAAGGAAATATCTTCCGTTCAAAACTGCAAAGAACCTTTCTGAGAAACTGCTCTGTGTTCTGTTACTTCATCTCACAGAGTTACATCTTTCCCTTCAAGAAGCCTTTCGCTAAATCAGTTCTTGTGGAATTGGCAAAGTGATAATTGGAAGCCCATAGAGGGCTATGGTGAAAAAGGAAATATCTTCCGTTCAAAACTGGAGAGAATCATTCTGAGAAACTGCTCTGTGTTCTGTTACTTCATCTCACAGAGTTACATCTTTCCCTTCAAGAAGCCTTTCGCTAAGGCGGTTCTTGTGGAATTGGCAAAGGGATATTTGGAAGACCATAGAGGGCTACGGTGAAAAAGGACATATCTTCCTTTCGAAACTGGAAAGAAGCTTTCTGAGAAACTGCTCTGTGTTCTGTTACTTCATCTCACAGAGTTACATCTTTCCCTTCAAGAAGCCTTTCGCTAAGGCTGTCTTGTGGAATTGGTAAAGTGATATTTGGAAGCCCGTAGAGGGCTATGGTGAAAAAGGAGATATCTTCCGTTCAAAACTGGAAAGAAGCTTTCTGAGAAACTGCTCTGTGTTCTGTTACTTCATCTCACAGAGTTACATCTTTCCCTTCAAGAAGCCTTTCGCTACGGCTGTTCTTGTGGAATTGGCAAAGGGAATTTTGGAAGCCCATAGAGGGCTATGGTGAAAGAGGAAATATCTTCCGTTCAAAACTGGAAAGAAGCTTTCTGAGAAACTGCTCTGTGTTCTGTTAATTCATCTCAGAGTTACATCTTCCTTCAAGCCTTTTCGCTAAGGCTGTTCTTGTGAATTGGCAAAGGATATTGGAAGCCCATAGAGAGCTATGGTGAAAAATAAATATCTTCCAAACTGGAAGAATCTTTCTGAGAAAGTGCTCTGTGTTCTGTTACTTCATCTCACAGAGTTACATCTTTCCTTCAAGAAGCCTTCGCTAAGGCTGTTCTTGTGGAATTGGCAAAGGATATTTGGAAGCCCATAGAGGGCTATGGTGAAAAGGAAATATCTTCCGCTCAAAACTGGAAAGAAGCTTTCTGAGAAACTGCTCTGTGTTCTGTTACTTCATCTCACAGAGTTACATCTTTCCCTTCAAGAAGCCTTTCAAGGCTGTTCTTGTGGAATTGGCAAAGTGATTTTGGAAGCCCATAGAGGCTATGGTGAAAAGGAAATATCTTCCGCTCAAAACTGGAAAGAAGCTTTCTGAGAAACTGCTCTGTGTTCTGTTACTTCATCTCACAGAGTTACATCTTTCCCTTCAAGAAGCCTTTCGCTAAGGCTGTTCTTGTGGAATTGGCAAAGGATATTTGGAAGCCCATAGAGGGCTATGGTGAAAAGGAAATATCTTCCGCTCAAAACTGAAAGAAGCTTTTGAGAAACTGCTCTGTGTTCTGTTAATTCATCTCACAGAGTTACATCTTCCTTCAAGAAGCTTTCGCTAAGGCTGTTCTTGTGGAATTGGCAAAGGATATTTGGAAGCCCATAGAGGGCTATGGTGAAAAGGAAATATCTTTCAAAACTGAAAGAAGCTTTCTGAGAAACTGCTCTGTGTTCTGTTACTTCATCTCACAGAGTTACATCTTTCCCTTCAAGAAGCCTTTCGCTAAGGCTGTTCTTGTGGAATTGGCAAAGGATATTTGGAAGCCCATAGAGGGCTGGTGAAAAAGGAAATATCTTCCGTTCAAAACTGGAAAGAAGCTTTCTGAGAAACTGCTCTGTGTTCTGTTAATTCATCTAACAGAGTTACATCTTTCCTTCAAGAAGCCTTTAAGGCTGTTCTTGTGGAATTGGCAAAGGATATTTGGAAGCCCATAGAGGGCTATGGTGAAAAGGAAATATCTTCCGCTCAAAACTGGAAAGAAAAGCTTCTGAGAAACTGCTCTGTGTTCTGTTACTTCATCTCACAGAGTTACATCTTCCTTCAAGAAGCCTTTCGCTAAGGCTGTTCTTGTGGAATTGTAAAAGGATATTTGGAAGCCCATAGAGGGCTGTGGTGAAAAAGGAAATATCTTCCGCTCAAAACTGGAAAGAAGCTTTCTGAGAAACTGCTCTGTGTTCTGTTAATTCATCTCAAAGAGTTACATCTTTCCTTCAAGAAGCCTTTCGCTAAGGCTGTTCTTGTGAATTGGCAAAGTGATATTTGGAAGCCCATAGAGGGCTACGTGTGAAAGGAAATATCTTCCGTTCAAAACTGGAAAGAAGCTTTCTGAGAAACTGCTCTGTGTTCTGTTAATTCATCTCACAGAGTTACATCTTTCCTTCAAGAAGCCTTCGCTAAGGCTGTTCTTGTGGAATTGGCAAAGGGATATTTGGAAGCCCATAGAGGGCTATGGTGAAAAGGAAATATCTTCCTTCAAAACTGGAAAGAAGCTTTCTGAGAAACTGCTCTGTGTTCTGTTAATTCATCTCACAGAGTTACATCTTTCCTTCAAGAAGCCTTTCGCTAAGGCTGTTCTTGTGAATTGGCAAGGATATTTGAAGCCCATAGAGGCTATGGTGAAAAGGAAATATCTTCCGTTCAAAACTGAAAGAAGCTTTCTGAGAAACTGCTCTGTGTTCTGTTAATTCATCTCACAGAGTTACATCTTTCCCTTCAAGAAGCCTTTCGCTAAGGCTGTTCTTGTGAATTGGCAAAGTGATATTTGGAAGCCCATAGAGGCTATGGTGAAAAGGAAATATCTTCCGTTCAAAACTGAAAGAAGCTTTCTGAGAAACTGCTCTGTGTTCTGTTACTTCATCTCACAGAGTTACATCTTTCCTTCAAGAAGCCTTTCGCTAAGGCTGTTCTTGTGGAATTGGCAAAGGATATTTGGAAGCCCATAGAGGGCTATGGTGAAAAGGAAATATCTTCCGCTTCAAAACTGGAAAGAAGCTTTCTGAGAAACTGCTCTGTGTTCTGTTAATTCATCTCACAGAGTTACATCTTTCCTTCAAGAAGCCTTCGCTAAGGCTGTTCTTGTGGAATTGGCAAAGTGATATTTGGAAGCCCATAGAGGGCTGTGGTGAAAAAGGAAATATCTTCCGCTCAAAACTGAAAAGAAGCTTTCTGAGAAACTGCTCTGTGTTCTGTTAATTCATCTCACAGAGTTACATCTTTCCCTTCAAGAAGCCTTTCGCTAAGGCTGTTCTTGTGGAATTGGCAAAGTGATATTTGAAGCCCATAGAGGGCTATGGTGAAAAGGAAATATCTTCCGCTTCAAAACTGGAAAGAAGCTTTCTGAGAAACTGCTCTGTGTTCTGTAATTCATCTCACAGAGTTACATCTTTCCTCTTCAAGAAGCCTTCGCTAAGGCTGTTCTTGTGGAATTGGCAAAGTGATATTTGGAAGCCCAGAGGGCTACGGTGAAAAGGAAATATCTTCCGCTTCAAAACTGGAAAGAAGCTTTCTGAGAAACTGCTCTGTGTTCTGTTACTTCATCTCACAGAGTTACATCTTTCCTTCAAGAAGCTCTTCGCTAAGGCTGTTCTTGTGGAATTAAAGTGATATTTGGAAGCCCATAGAGGGCTATGGTGAAAAGGAAATATCTTCCGCTTCAAAACTGGAAAGAAGCTTGAGAAACTGCTCTGTGTTCTGTTACTTCATCTCACAGAGTTACATCTTTCCCTTCAAGAAGCCTTCGCTAAGGCTGTTCTTGTGGAATTGGCAAAGGATATTTGGAAGCCCATAGAGGGCTATGGTGAAAAGGAAATATCTTCTGCTCAAAACTGAAAGAAGCTTTCTGAGAAACTGCTCTGTGTTCTGTTAATTCATCTCACAGAGTTACATCTTTCCTTCAAGAAGCCTTTCGCTAAGGCTGTTGTGGAATTGGCAAAGGATATTTGGAAGCCCATAGAGGGCTATGGTGAAAAGGAAATATCTTCCGTTCAAAACTGGAAAGAAGCTTTCTGAGAAACTGCTCTGTGTTCTGTTACTTCATGAGTTACATCTTTCCTTCAAGAAGCCTTTCGCTAAGGCTGTTCTTGTGGAATTGGCAAAGTGATATTTGGAAGATAGAGGGCTATGGTGAAAAGGAAATATCTTCCGCTCAAAACTGGAAAGAAGCTTTCTGAGAAACTGCTCTGTGTTCTGTTACTTCATCTCACAGAGTTACATCTTTCCCTTCAAGAAGCCTTCGCTAAGGCTGTTCTTGTGGAATTGGCAAAGGATATTTGGAAGCCCATAGAGGGCTATGGTGAAAAGGAAATATCTTCCGTTCAAAACTGAAAGAAGCTGAGAAACTGCTCTGTGTTCTGTTAATTCATCTCACAGAGTTACATCTTTCCTTCACCTTCGCTAAGGCTGTTCTTGTGGAATTGGCAGGATATTTGGAAGCCCATAGAGGGCTATGGTGAAAAGGAAATATCTTCGCTCAAAACTGGAAAGAAGCTTTCTGAGAAACTGCTCTGTGTTCTGTTACTTCATCTCACAGAGTTACATCTTTCCCTTCAAGAAGCCTTTCGCTAAGGCTGTTCTTGTGGAATTGGCAAAGGATATTTGGAAGCCCATAGAGGGCTATGGTGAAAAGGAAATATCTTCCGCTCAAAACTGGAAAGAAGCTTTCTGAGAAACTGCTCTGTGTTCTGTTACTTCATCTCACAGAGTTACATCTTTCCTTCAAGAAGCCTTCGCTAGGCTGTTCTTGTGGAATTGGCAAAGGGATATTTGGAAGCCCATAGAGGGCTATGGTGAAAAGGAAATATCTTCCGCTCAAAACTGGAAAGAAGCTTTCTGAGAAACTGCTCTGTGTTCTGTTAATTCATCTCACAGAGTTACATCTTTCCCTTCAAGAAGCCTTTCGCTAAGGCTGTTCTTGTGGAATTGGCAAAGGATATTTGGAAGCCCATAGAGGGCTATGGTGAAAAGGAAATATCTTCCGCTCAAAACTGGAAAGAAGCTTGAGAAACTGCTCTGTGTTCTGTTACTTCATCTCACAGAGTTACATCTTTCCCTTCAAGAAGCCTTTCGCTAAGGCTGTTCTTGTGGAATTGGCAAAGGATATTTGGAAGCCCATAGAGGGCTATGGTGAAAAGGAAATATCTTCCGTTCAAAACTGGAAAGAAGCTTTCTGAGAAACTGCTCTGTGTTCTGTTAATTCATCTCACAGAGTTACATCTTTCCTTCAGAAGCCTTCGCCAAGGCTGTTCTTGTGGAATTGGCAAAGGATATTTGAAGCCCATAGAGGGCTATGGTGAAAAGGAAATATCTTCCGCTCAAAACTGGAAAGAAGCTTTCTGAGAAACTGCTCTGTGTTCTGTTACTTCATCTCACAGAGTTACATCTTTCCTTCAAGAAGCCTTTCGCTAAGGCTGTTCTTGTGGAATTGGCAAAGGATATTTGGAAGCCCATAGAGGCTATGGTGAAAAGGAAATATCTTCCGCTCAAAACTGGAAAGAAGCTTTCTGAGAAACTGCTCTGTGTTCTGTTACTCATCTCACAGAGTTACATCTTTCCCTTCAAGAAGCCTTCGCTAAGGCTGTTCTTGTGGAATTGGCAAAGGATATTTGGAAGCCCATAGAGGCTATGGTGAAAAGGAAATATCTTCCGCTCAAAACTGGAAAGAAGCTTTCTGAGAAACTGCTCTGTGTTCTGTTACTCATCTCACAGAGTTACATCTTTCCTTCAAGAAGCCTTCGCTAAGGCTGTTCTTGTGGAATTGGCAAAGTGATATTTGGAAGCCCATAGAGGGCTATGGTGAAAAGGAAATATCTTCCGCTCAAAACTGGAAAGAAGTTTTCTGAGAAACTGCTCTGTGTTCTGTTACTTCATCTCACAGAGTTACATCTTTCCTTCAAGATTTCCTTCGCTAAGGCTGTTCTTGTGGAATTGGCAAAGGGATATTTGGAAGCCCATAGAGGGCTACGGTGAAAAGGAAATATCTTCCGCTCAAAACTGGAAAGAAGCTTTCTGAGAAACTGCTCTGTGTTCTGTTAATTCATCTCAGAGTTACATCTTCCTTCAAGAAGCCTTTCGCTAAGGCTGTTCTTGTGGAATTGGCAAAGGATATTTGGAAGCCCATAGAGGGCTATGGTGAAAAGGAAATATCTTCCGCTCAAAACTGGAAAGAAGCTTGAGAAACTGCTCTGTGTTCTGTTACTTCATCTCACAGAGTTACATCTTTCCCTTCAAGAAGCCTTTCGCTAAGGCTGTTCTTGTGGAATTGGCAAAGGATATTTGAAGCCCAGAGGGCTATGGTGAAAAGGAAATATCTTCCGCTCAAAACTGGAAAGAAGCTTTCTGAGAAACTGCTCTGTGTTCTGTTACTTCATCTCACAGAGTTACATCTTTCCTTCAAGAAGCCTTCGCTAAGGCTGTTCTTGTGGAATTGGCAAAGGATATTTGAAGCCCATAGAGGGCTATGGTGAAAAGGAAATATCTTCCGCTCAAAACTGGAAAGAAGCTTTCTGAGAAACTGCTCTGTGTTCTGTTACTTCATCTCACAGAGTTACATCTTTCCTTCAAGAAGCCTTTCGCTAAGGCTGTTCTTGTGGAATTGGCAAAGGATATTTGGAAGCCCATAGAGGGCTATGGTGAAAAGGAAATATCTTCCGCTCAAAACTGGAAAGAAGCTTTCTGAGAAACTGCTCTGTGTTCTGTTACTTCATCTCACAGAGTTACATCTTCCTTCAAGAAGCCTTCGCTAAGGCTGTTCTTGTGGAATTGGCAAAGATATTTGGAAGCCCATAGAGGGCTATGGTGAAAAGGAAATATCTTCCGCTCAAAACTGGAAAGAAGCTTTCTGAGAAACTGCTCTGTGTTCTGTTACTTCATCTCACAGAGTTACATCTTTCCCTTCAAGAAGCCTTCGCTAAGGCTGTTCTTGTGGAATTGGCAAAGGATATTTGGAAGCCCATAGAGGGCTATGGTGAAAAGGAAATATCTTCCGCTCAAAACTGGAAAGAAGCTTTCTGAGAAACTGCTCTGTGTTCTGTTAACTTCATCTCACAGAGTTACATCTTTCCTTCAAGAAGCCTTTCGCTAAGGCTGTTCTTGTGGAATTGGCAAAGGTGATATTTGGAAGCCCATAGAGGGCTATGGTGAAAAGGAAATATCTTCCGTCAAAACTGGAAAGAAGCTTTCTGAGAAACTGCTCTGTGTTCTGTTACTTCATCTCACAGAGTTACATCTTTCCTTCAAGAAGCCTTTCGCTAAGGCTGTTCTTGTGGAATTGGCAAGGATATTTGGAAGCCCATAGAGGGCTATGGTGAAAAGGAAATATCTTCCGCTCAAAACTGGAAAGAAGCTTGAGAAACTGCTCTGTGTTCTGTTACTTCATCTCACAGAGTTACATCTTTCCTTCAAGAAGCCTTTCGCTAAGGCTGTTCTTGTGGAATTGGCAAGGGATATTTGGAAGCCCATAGAGGGCTATGGTGAAAAGGAAATATCTTCCGCTCAAAACTGAAAGAAGCTTTCTGAGAAACTGCTCTGTGTGTTCTGTTAATTCATCTCACAGAGTTACATCTTTCCTTCAAGAAGCCTTTCGCTAAGGCTGTTCTTGTGGAATTGGCAAAGGATATTTGGAAGCCCATAGAGGGCTATGGTGAAAAGGAAATATCTTCCGCTCAAAACTGGAAAGAAGCTTGAGAAACTGCTCTGTGTTCTGTTACTTCATCTCACAGAGTTACATCTTTCCTTCAAGAAGCCTTCACAAGGCTGTTCTTGTGAATTGGCAAAGGATATTGGAAGCCCATAGAGGGCTATGGTGAAAAGGAAATATCTTCCGCTCAAAACTGGAAAGAAGCTTTGAGAAACTGCTCTGTGTTCTGTTACTTCATCTCACAGAGTTACATCTTTCCTTCAAGAAGCCTTCGCCAAGGCTGTTCTTGTGGAATTGGCAAAGGGATATTTGGAAGCCCATAGAGGGCTATGGTGAAAAGGAAATATCTTCCGCTCAAAACTGGAAAGAAGCTTGAGAAACTGCTCTGTGTTCTGTTACTTCATCTCACAGAGTTACATCTTTCCCTTCAAGAAGCCTTCGCTAAGGCTGTTCTTGTGGAATTGGCAAAGTGATATTTGGAAGCCCATAGAGGGCTATGGTGAAAAGGAAATATCTTCCGCTCAAAACTGGAAAGAAGCTTGAGAAACTGCTCTGTGTTCTGTTACTTCATCTCACAGAGTTACATCTTTCCCTTCAAGAAGCCTTCGCTAAGGCTGTTCTTGTGGAATTGGCAAAGGATATTTGGAAGCCCATAGAGGGCTATGGTGAAAAGGAAATATCTTCCGCTCAAAACTGGAAAGAAGCTGAGAAACTGCTCTGTGTTCTGTTAATTCATCTCACAGAGTTACATCTTTCCTTCAAGAAGTTTTCGCTAAGGCTGTTCTTGTGGAATTGGCAAAGGATATTTGGAAGCCCATAGAGGGCTATGGTGAAAAGGAAATATCTTCCGCTCAAAACTGGAAAGAAGTTTCTGAGAAACTGCTCTGTGTTCTGTTAGTTCATCTCACAGAGTTACATTACATCTTTCCCTTCAAGAAGCCTTTCGCTAAGGCTGTTCTTGTGGAATTGGCAAAGGATATTTGGAAGCCCATAGAGGGCTATGGTGAAAAGGAAATATCTTCCGCTCAAAACTGGAAAGAAGCTTGAGAAACTGCTCTGTGTTCTGTTACTTCATCTCACAGAGTTACATCTTTCCTTCAAGAAGTTTTCGCTAAGGCTGTTCTTGTGGAATTGGCAAAGGATATTTGGAAGCCCATAGAGGGCTATGGTGAAAAGGAAATATCTTCCGCTCAAAACTGGAAAGAAGCTTTCTGAGAAACTGCTCTGTGTTCTGTTAATTCATCTCACAGAGTTACATCTTTCCTTCAAGAAGCCTTCGCTAAGGCTGTTCTTGTGGAATTGGCAAGGATATTTGGAAGCCCATAGAGGGCTATGGTGAAAAGGAAATATCTTCCGCTCAAAACTGGAAAGAAGCTTGAGAAACTGCTCTGTGTTCTGTTACTTCATCTCACAGAGTTACATCTTTCCTTCAAGAAGCCTTCGCCAAGGCTGTTCTTGTGGAATTGGCAAAGGATATTTGGAAGCCCATAGAGGCTATGGTGAAAAGGAAATATCTTCCTCAAAACTGAAAGAAGCTTGAGAAACTGCTCTGTGTTCTGTTACTTCATCTCACAGAGTTACATCTTTCCTTCAAGAAGCCTTTCGCTAAGGCTGTTCTTGTGGAATTGGCAAAGGATATTTGGAAGCCCATAGAGGGCTATGGTGAAAAGGAAATATCTTCCGCTCAAAACTGGAAAGAAGCTTTCTGAGAAACTGCTCTGTGTTCTGTTAATTCATCTCACAGAGTTACATCTTTCCCTTCAAGAAGCCTTTCGCTAAGGCTGTTCTTGTGGAATTGGCAAAGGATATTTGGAAGCCCATAGAGGGCTATGGTGAAAAGGAAATATCTTCCGCTCAAAACTGGAAAGAAGCTTTCTGAAAACTGCTCTGTGTTCTGTTACTTCATCTCACAGAGTTACATCTTTCCTTCAAGAAGCCTTTCGCTAAGGCTGTTCTTGTGGAATTGGCAAAGTGATATTTGGAAGCCCATAGAGGGCTATGGTGAAAAGGAAATATCTTCCGCTCAAAACTTGAAAGAAGCTTTCTGAGAAACTGCTCTGTGTTCTGTTAAATCATCTCACAGAGTTACATCTTTCCTTCAAGAAGCCTTTCGCTAAGGCTGTTCTTGTGGAATTGGCAAAGGATATTTGGAAGTCATAGAGGGCTATGGTGAAAAGGAAATATCTTCCGCTCAAAACTGGAAAGAAGCTTGAGAAACTGCTCTGTGTTCTGTTACTTCATCTCACAGAGTTACATCTTTCCTTCAAGAAGCCTTTCGCTAAGGCTGTTCTTGTGGAATTGGCAAAGGATATTTGGAAGCCCATAGAGGGCTGTGAAAAGGAAATATCTTCCGTCAAAACTGGAAAGAAGCTTTCTGAGAAACTGCTTGTGTTCTGTTACTTCATCTCACAGAGTTACATCTTCCTTCAAGAAGCCTTTCGCTAAGGCTGTTCTTGTGGAATTGGCAAGTGATATTTGGAAGCCCATAGAGGGCTATGGTGAAAAGGAAATATCTTCCGCTCAAAACTGGAAAGAAGCTTTCTGAGAAACTGCTCTGTGTTCTGTTAATTCATCTCACAGAGTTACATCTTTCCTTCAAGAAGCCTCGCTAAGGCTGTTCTTGTGGAATTGGCAAAGTGATATTTGAAGCCAGAGGGCTATGGTGAGAAAGGAATATCTTCCGCTCAAAACTGGAAAGAAGCTTGAGAAACTGCTCTGTGTTCTGTTAATTCTATCTCACAGAGTTACATCTTTCCCTTCAAGAAGCCTTCGCTAAGGCTGTTCTTGTGGAATTGGCAAAGGATATTTGAAGCCCATAGAGGGCTATGGTGAAAAGGAAATATCTTCCGCTCAAAACTGGAAAGAAGCTTTCTGAGAAACTGCTCTGTGTTCTGTTAATTCATCTCACAGAGTTACATCTTTCCTTCAAGAAGCCTTCGCTAAGGCTGTTCTTGTGGAATTGGCAAAGGATATTTGGAAGCCCATAGAGGACAATGGTGAAAAGGAAATATCTTCCGTTCAAAACTGGAAAGAAGCTTTCTGAGAAACTGCTCTGTGTTCTGTTAATTCATCTCACAGAGTTACATCTTTCCCTTCAAGAAGCCTTTCGCTAAGGCTGTTCTTGTGGAATTGGCAAAGTGATATTTGGAAGCCCATAGAGGGCTATGGTGAAAAGGAAATATCTTCCGCTCAAAACTGGAAAGAAGCTTTCTGAGAAACTGCTCTGTGTTCTGTTACTTCATCTCACAGAGTTACATCTTCCTTCAAGAAGCCTTTCGCTAAGGCTGTTCTTGTGGAATTGGCAAAGGATATTTGGAAGCCCATAGAGGGCTATGGTGAAAAGGAAATATCTTCCGCTCAAAACTGAAAGAAGCTTGAGAAACTGCTCTGTGTTCTGTTAATTCATCTCACAGAGTTACATCTTTCCTTAAGAAGCCTTTCGCTAAGGCTGTTCTTGTGGAATTGGCAAAGGATATTTGGAAGCCCATAGAGGGCTATGGTGAAAAGGAAATATCTTCCGCTTCAAAACTGGAAAGAAGCTTGAGAAACTGCTCTGTGTTCTGTTAATTCATCTCACAGAGTTACATCTTTCCCTTCAAGAAGCCTTTCGCTAAGGCTGTTCTTGTGAATTGGCAAAGGATATTTGGAAGCCCATAGAGGGCTATGGTGAAAAGGAAATATCTTCCGCTCAAAACTGGAAAGAAGCTTTCTGAGAAACTGCTCTGTGTTCTGTTACTTCATCTCACAGAGTTACATCTTTCCCTTCAAGAAGCCTTTCGCTAAGGCTGTTCTTGTGGAATTCAAAGGATATTTGGAAGCCCATAGAGGGCTATGGTGAAAAGGAAATATCTTCCGCTCAAAACTGGAAAGAAGCTTTCTGAGAAACTGCTCTGTGTTCTGTTAACTCATCTCACAGAGTTACATCTTTCCCTTCAAGAAGCCTTTCGCTAAGGCTGTTCTTGTGGAATTGGCAAAGGATATTTGGAAGCCCATAGAGGGCTATGGTGAAAAGGAAATACCTTCTTCCGCTCAAAACTGGAAAGAAGCTTTGAGAAACTGCTCTGTGTTCTGTTACTTCATCTCACAGAGTTACATCTTTCCTTCAAGAAGCCTTCGCTAAGGCTGTTCTTGTGGAATTGGCAAAGGATATTTGGAAGCCCATAGAGGGCTATGGTGAAAAGGAAATATCTTCCGCTCAAAACTGAAAGAAGCTTTCTGAGAAACTGCTCTGTGTTCTGTTAATTCATCTCACAGAGTTACATCTTCCTTCAAGAAGCCTTTCGCTAAGGCTGTTCTTGTGGAATTGGCAAAGGATATTTGGAAGCCCATAGAGGGCTATGGTGAAAAGGAAATATCTTCCGCTCAAAACTGGAAAGAAGCTTTCTGAGAAACTGCTCTGTGTTCTGTTACTTCATCTCACAGAGTTACATCTTTCCCTTCAAGAAGCTTCGCTAAGGCTGTTCTTGTGAATTGGCAAAGTGATATTTTTAAGCCCATAGAGGGCTATGGTGAAAAGGAAATATCTTCCTTCAAACTGGAAAGAAGCTTGAGAAACTGCTGTGTGTTCTGTTAATTCATCTCACAGAGTTACATCTTTCCTTCAAGAAGCTTCCTTTCAGCAGGCTGTTCTTGTGGAATTGGCAAGGATATTTGAAGCCCATAGAGGCTATGGTGAAAAGGAAATATCTTCCGCTCAAAACTGAAAGAAGCTTTCTGAGAAACTCCTCTGTGTTCTGTTACTTCATCTCACAGAGTTACATCTTTCCTCTTCAAGAAGCCTTCGCTAAGGCTGTTCTTGTGGAATTGGCAAAGGATATTTGGAAGCCCATAGAGGGCTATGGTGAAAAGGAAATATCTTCCGTTCAAAACTGGAAAGAAGCTTTCTGAAAAACTGCTCTGTGTTCTGTTACTTCATCTCACAGAGTTACATCTTTCCCTTCAAGAAGTTTTCGCTAAGGCTGGTCTTCTGTGAATTGGCAAAGGATATTTGGAAGCCCATAGAGGGCTATGGTGAAAAGGAAATATCTTCCGCTCAAAACTGGAAAGAAGCTTTCTGAGAAACTGCTCTGTGTTCTGTTAATTCATCTCACAGAGTTACATCTTTCCTTCACAGCCTTTTCGCTAAGGCTGTTCTTGTGGAATTGGCAAAGGATATTTGGAAGCCCATAGAGGCTATGTGTGAAAAAAGGAAATATCTTCCGCTCAAAACTGGAAAGAAGCTTTCTGAGAAACTGCTCTGTGTCTGTTACTTCATCTCACAGAGTTACATCTTTCCTTCAAGAAGCCTTTCGCTAAGGCTGTTCTTGTGGAATTGGCAAAGGATATTTGGAAGCCCATAGAGGGCTATGGTGAAAAGGAAATATCTTCGTTCAAAACTGGAAAGAAGCTTTCTGAGAAACTGCTCTGTGTTCTCTTAATTCATCTCACAGAGTTACATCTTTCCCTTCAAGAAGCCTTTCGCTAAGGCTGTTCTTGTGGAATTGGCAAAGTGATATTTTTAAGCCCATAGAGGGCTATGGTGAAAAAGGAAATATCTTCCTTCAAAACTGGAAGGAAGCTTTCTGAGAAACTGCTGTGTGTTCTGTTACTTCATCTCACAGAGTTACATCTTTCCCTTCAAGAAGCCTTTCGCTAAGGCTGTTCTTGTGGAATTGGCAAGGGGATATTTGGAAGCTCAAATAGGGCTATGGTGAAAAAGGAAATATCTTCCGTTCAAAACTGGAAAGATGCTTTCTGAAAACCTCCTCTGAGTTCTGTTACTTCATCTCACAGAGTTACATCTTTCCCTTCAAGAAGCCTTTCGCTAAGGCTGTTCTTGTGGAATTGGCAAAGGGATATTTGGAAGCCCATAGAGTGCTATGGTGAAAAAGGAAATATCTTCCGTTCAAAACTGGAAAGAAGCTTTCTGAAAAACTGCTCTGTGTTCTGTTACTTCATCTCACAGAGTTACATCTTTCCTTCAAGAAGCCTTTCGTTAAGGCTGGTCTTCTGGAATTGACAAAGGGTGATTTGAAGCCCATAGAGGGCTATGGTGAAAAGGAAATATTCCGCTCAAAACTGGAAAGAAGGTTTCTGAGAAACTGCTATGTCTTCTGTTAATTCATCTCACAGAGTTACATGTTTCCTTCAAGAAGCCTTTCGCTAAGGCTGTTCTTGTGGAATTGGCAAAGGATATTTGGAAGCCCATAGAGGCTGGTGAAAAAGGAAATATCTTCCGCTTCAAAACTGGAAAGAAGCTTTCTGAGAAACTGCTGTGTTCCTGTTACTTCATCTCACAGAGTTACATCTTTCCTTCAAGAAGCCTTTCGCTAAGGCTGTTCTTGTGGAATTGGCAGGATATTTGGAAGTCCATAGAGGGCTACGGTGAAAAAGGAAATATCTTTCGCTCAAAACTGGAAAGAAGCTTGAGAAACTGCTCTGTGTTCTGTTAATTCATCTCACAGAGTTACATCTTTCCCTTCAAGAAGCCTTTCGCTAAGGCTGTTCTTGTGGAATTGGGAAAGGATATTTGGAAGCCCAGAGGGCTATGGTGAAAAGGAAATATCTTCCGCTCAAAACTGGAAAGAAGCTTTTGAGAAACTGCTCTGTGTTCTGTTACTTCATCTCACAGAGTTACATCTTTCCTTCAAGAAGCCTTCGCCAAGGCTGTTCTTGTGGAATTGGCAAGGATATTTTAAGCCCATAGGGCTATGGTGAAAAAGGAAATATCTTCCGTTCAAAACTGTAAAGAAACTTTCTGAGAAACTGCTCTGTGTTCTGTTACTTCATCTCACAGAGTTACATCTTTCCTTCAAGAAGCCTTTCGCTAAGGCTGTTCTTGTGGAATTGGCAAAGGGATATTTGGAAGCCCATAGAGGGCTATGGTGAAAAGGAAATATCTTCCGTCAAAACTGGAAAGAGAAGCTTGAGAAACTGCTCTGTGTTCTGTTAATTCATCTAACAGAGTTACATCTTTCCCTTCAAGAAGCCTTCGCTAAGGCTGTTCTTGTGGAATTGGCAAAGGGATATTTGGAAGCCCATAGAGGGCTATGGTGAAAATTAAATAACTTCCTTTCCAAACTGGAAGAATCTTTCTGACAAACTGCTCTGTGTTCTGTTACTTCATCTCACAGAGTTACATCTTTCCTTCAAGAAGCCTTCGCTAAGGCTGTTCTTGTGAATTGGCAAGGATATTTGGAAACCCATAGAGGGCTATGGTGAAAAGGAAATATCTTCCGTTCAAAACTGGAAGGAAGCTTTTGAGAAACTACTGTGTTCTGTTACTTCATCTCACAGAGTTACATCTTTCCTTCAAGAAGCCTTTCGCTAAGGCTGTTCTTGTGGAATTGGCAAGGGAATATTTGGAAGTTCAAAGAGGGCTATGGTGAAAAGGAAATATCTTCCGTTCAAAACTGGAAAGATGCTTCTGAGAACCTGCTCTGAGTTCTGTTACTTCATCTCACAGAGTTACATCTTTCCCTTCAAGAAGCCTTTCGTTAAGGCTGTTCTTGTGGAATTGGCAAAGGATATTTGGAAGCCCATAGGGCTATGGTGAAAAGGAAATATCTTCCGTTCAAAAGTGGAAAGAAGCTTTCTGAGAAACTGCTCTGTGTTCTGCTACTTCATCTCACAGAGTTACATATTTCCCTTCAAGAAGCCTTCGCTAAGGCTGGTCTTGTGGAATTGGCAAAGGATATTTGGAAGCCCATAGAGGGCTATGGTGAAAAGGAAATATATTCCGTCAAAACTGGAAAGAAGGTTTCTGAGAAACTGCTCTGTGTTCTGTTACTTCATCTCACAGAGTTACATCTTTCCTTCAAGAGCCTTTTCGCTAAGGCAGTTCTTGTGGAATTGGCAAAGTGATATTTAGAAGCCCATAGAGGACTACGGTGAAAAAGGAAATATCTTCCGATCAAAACTGGAAAGAAGCTTTCTGAGAAACTCCTGTGTTCTGTTAATTCATCTCACAGAGTTACATCTTTCCCTTCAAGAAGACTTTCGCTAAGGCTGTTCTTGTGGAATTGGCAAAGGGATATTTGGAAGCCCATAGAGGGCAGTGGTGAAAAAGGAAATATCTTCCTTTCAAAACTGGAAAGAAGCTTTCTGAGAAACTGCTCTGTGTTCTGTTACTTCATCTCACAGAGTTACATCTTTCCTTTCAAGAAGCCTTTCGCTAAGGCGGTTCTTGTGGAATTGGCAAAGGATATTTGGAAGACCATAGAAGGCTATGGTGAAAAGGAAATATCTTCCGTTCAAAACTGGTAAGAAGCTTGAGAAACTGCTCTGTGTTCTGTTACTTCATCTCACAGAGTTACATCTTTCCTTCAAGAAGCCTTTAGCTAAGGCTGTTCTTGTGGAATTGGCAAAGGATATTTGGAAGCCCAGAGAAGGCTATGGTGAAAAGGAAATATCTTCCGTTCAAAACTGGAGAGAAGCTTTTGAGAAACTCCTCCGTGTTCTGTTTATTCATCTCACAGAGTTACATCTTTCCTTCAAAAGCCTTCGCTAAGGCTGTTCTTGTGGAATTGGCAAAGGATATTTGAAGCCCATAGAGGGCTACGGTGAAAAAGGAAATATCTTCCATTCAAAACTGGAAAGAAGCTTTCTGAGAAACTGCTCTGATTTGTGAATTCATCTCACAGAGTTACATCTTTCCTTCAAGAAGCCTTCGCTAAGGCTGTTCTTCTGGAATTGGCAAGTGATATTTGGAAGAGCATAGAGGGCTACGGTGAAAAAGGAAATATCTTCCGTTCAAAACAGGATAGAAGCTTTCTGAGAAACTGGTCTGTGTTCTGTTAATTCATCTCACAGAGTTACATCTTTCCCTTCAAGAAGCCTTTCGCTAAGGCTGTTTTTGTGGAATTGGCAAAGTGATATTTGAAAGCCCATAGAGGGCTATGGTGAAAAAGGAAATATCTTCCGTTCAAAACTGGAAAGAAGCTTTCTGAGAAACTGCTCTGTGTTCTGTTACTTCATCTCACAGAGTTACATCTTTCCCTTCAAGAAGCCTTTAGCTAACGCTGTTCTTGTGGAATTGGCAAAGTGATATTTGGAAGCCCATAGAAGGCTACGGTGAAAAAGGAAATATCTTCCGTTCAAAACTGGAGAGAAGCTTTCTGAGAAACTCCTCCGTGTTCTGTTTATTCATCTCACAGAGTTACATCTTTGCCTTCAAAAAGCCTTTCGCTAAGGCTGTTCTTGTGGAATTGGCAAAGTGATATTTGGAAGCCCATAGAGGGCTACGGTGAAAAAGGAAATATCTTCCATTCAAAACTGGAAAGAAGCTTTCTGAGAAACTGCTCTGTGATCTGTGAATTCATCTCACGGAGTTACATCTTTCCCTTCAAGAAGCCTTTCGCTAAGGCTGTTCTTGTGGAATTCGCAAAGGGATATTTGGAAGCCCATAGAGGGCTATGGTGAAAAAGGAAATAACTTCCGTTCAAAACTGGAAAGAAGCTTTTTGAGAAACTGCTCTGTGTTCTGTTACTTCATCTCACAGAGTTACATCTTTCCCTTCAAGAAGCCTTTCGCTAAGGCTGTTCTTGTGGAATTGGCAAAGGGATATTTTTAAGCCCATAGAGGGCTATGGTGAAAAAGGAAATATCTTCCGTTCAAAACTGTAAAGAAACTTTCTGAGAAACTGCTCTGTGTTCTGTTACTTCATCTCACAGAGTTACATCTTTCCCTTCAAGAAGCCTTTCGCTAAGGCTGTTCTTGTGGAATTCGCAAAGGGATATTTGGAAGCCCATAGAGGGCTATGGTGAAAAAGGAAATATCTTCCGGTCAAAACTGGAGAGAAGCTTTCTGAGAAACTGCTCTGTGTTCTGTTAATTCATCTAACAGAGTTACATCTTTCCCTTCAAGAAGCCTTTCGCTAAGGCTGTTCTTGTGGAATTGGCAAAGGGATATTTGGAAGCCCAAAGAGGGCTATGGTGAAAAATTAAATAACTTCCTTTCCAAACTGGAAAGAATCTTTCTGACAAACTGCTCTGTGTTCTGTTACTTCATCTCACAGAGTTACATCTTTCCCTTCAAGAAGCCTTTCGCTAAGGCTGTTCTTGTGGAATTGGCAAAGGGATATTTGGAAGCCCATAGAGGGCTATGGTGAAAAAGGAAATATCTTCCGTTCAAAACTGGAAGGAAGCTTTTTGAGAAACTACTGTGTGTTCTGTTACTTCATCTCACAGAGTTACATCATTCCCTTCAAGAAGCCTTTCGCTAAGGCTGTTCTTGTGTAATTGGCAAGGGAATATTTGGAAGTTCAAAGAGGGCTATGGTGAAAAAGGAAATATCTTCCGTTCAAAACTGGAAAGATGCTTTCTGAGAACCTGCTCTGAGTTCTGTTACTTCATCTCACAGAGTTACATCTTTCCCTTCAAGAAGCCTTTCGCTAAGGCTGTTCTTGTGGAATTGGCAAGGGGATATTTGGAAGTTCAAAGAGGGCTATGGTGAAAAAGGAAATATCATCCGTTCAAAACTGGAAAGATGCTTTCTGAGAACCTGTGGAAGCCCTTAGAGGGCTATGGTGAAAAAGGAAATATCTTCCGTTCAAAACTGGAAAGAAGCTTTCTGAGAAACTGCTCCGTGTTCTGTTACTTCATCTCACAGAGTTACATCTTTCCCTTCAAGAAGCCTTTCGTTAAGGCTGGTCTTGTGGAATTGACAAAGGGTGATTTGGAAGCCCATAGTGGGCTACGGTGAAAAGGAAATATC
>JAKFHT010000228.1:0-78045 GCA_023783455.1 Erythrocebus patas | reverse complement strand
CTTCCTTCCTTCCTTAATCTTCCTTCTTTTCCTTCCTTCCTTCCTTCCTTTCTTCTCTTTCCTTCTTCCTTCCTTCCTTCCTTTCCTTCCTTTCCTTCCTTCCTTTCTTCCTTCTTTCTTGCTTCCTTTCTCTCTCTCTCTCTCCTCCCCCTTCCTTCCCTTCTTCCTTTCTTTCTTTCTTCTTCTTTATTTCTTTCTTTCTTTCTTTCTTTCTTTCTTTCTTTCTTTCTTTCTTTCTTTCTTTCTTTCTTTCTTTCTTTCTTTCTTTCTTTCTTTCTTTCTTTCTTCCTTCTTTCTTTCTTTCTTCCTTCCTTCCTTCCTTCCTTCCTTTTTCTTCCTTTTCTTTCTTTCTTTCTTTCTTTCCTTCCTTTTCTTTTCCTGGTGGAGCAACTGAAACCTGAATTCCTGAAGGGTCTGCATCATTTACAGTCCTACCAAAATGAGGTTGTTGCTTTCCATTGACCTTAATCTCCAGGCATTTAAATACTATCCACCCTAATGGATCTCCTGTGTTCCACGCATACTTTTCCATACCTACTGTGGAGTAGTAGACTGATTTTATCTTGATAATTCAGGTCAATCACCAAAAGTCATCACACTCCGCCTCCTTTGTCACCTGTTGACAGAAATGTACTAATCCAAAATGCCAAGGAGGCAACCTTCACTGTCTGTTTAATGGAATTGTCATTGCATCTCCTGGCAGCATTTCTCCCTCTGGATCAAGACTCTCAGTCAAGCCAGTGGAAGATAATGTCATGGAAACAGGAAGCAAACATTTTGCTAGTGGATGATGGTGAGCGGACATTTTCACTTCCACCCCTTGATTTCTGTACCCATTAACACTGGCTATGGGAGAAAGCACTATATGTTGGACCCTGATTCAGAACATACATTACCTTCTGGAGAACTTTGTGATCTTCACCTCCCTCCCAAGTAACTGGAACTGCAAGCATGTGCCACCATGCCCAGGTAATTTTTGTAGTGATAGGGTCTTACTTTTTGCCTGGGCCAATCCTCCCACGTCAGCCTCCCAAAGGCTGGGATTATGCATGAACCACCATGCCTGGCCCATTTTTTCTCTTGTTTAACAAAACCATGGTTCATCTGACCCCAAAATCTGTGTGATTTTTATCACCATGTCTCAGAAAACAAATCACTAAGATTGAAGAGAAAGTGAGAGGAAGAAAACAGGTTTATTAAGTCCTTAGAGTATGTCAGATACTTTCACACATTTAAGCCAATTAATTACCACAACTTTGACAAGCATGTATTTTATTCATACACACACACACACACACACTTATACATACATGTGATCATATAGATACACATATGATTATCAGCAAGGTTAACCAGCTTCTCAAGGACATATAGTTACTAAGGGAAAATCCAGAGTTCAAAACCTAGTCATCTGATTCCAAACCTACTGGATTTTGCACAACACCTCAATGCCCAAAACAGACCCAAAAGGAGAGACCTCGTCAGCATAGAACAAACAAAATCTGAAAGGGACTATCATTAAAGTTTATAAACGTAAGTTTGTGTATGTTGTTAGCTTGATGTCATTCACCAAATTCCAATACATGAGTGCTAGAAAGCTCTTTGAAACTTAACAATGCTGTTTAAGACTACTAATATGAAGCCCTGCTTTGCATAGTGGCTGGCAAGCTTCTGAGACTCATTACTCCCAAAGAATTGGTATAGACTGATAATCTAACCAGCTTCATAGAAGGTTTATATAAATTGATGAGTGGTAGATGCCTAATGGATAATTAGAAGAAATTAGGATGCCTGGAAGACAACCCTAACTTTTGAAGTGGATATCAATGAGGAAAACTAAGACCTTTCAAAACATAATATCATGTATTAACACCAGAATTTGATCCCAGCATTAGAGATATTCCCAGTGGGTAGCCAACTAAACATTGGACACAACTCTTGAGAAAATCTTGAAATCTAGAGGGTAGCTAAATCATGGAAACAACTCTTTTTAAGAAATAATTTCACCTTTTTTTGTAGATTCAGGGGGTACATGTGCAGGTTTATTAGCCGAGTATTTTGCATGATGGTGAGGTTTGGAGTACAATTGATCCCATCACCCAAATAGTAAGCATAGTATACAATAGGTAGTTTTTCAACCCTTGCTCCCCACCCCCCAACACAGTAGTCTCCGTCATCTGTTGGGAACCAACTCTTGAGCAATTCTTGTACTGTCATGAAGAATGAGATCCTTGGGCACACCTTATAGGCCTCTTACACCATTATCTTCATTCCTTCAAATACCTGAAAAACAAGGTCTAGCTTTTTGTTAGAGTTTGTAAAGCAGAGAATGTAAAGTAAAGCAATGAACTCAAATATTAGAATTAACATTTTATTGCTAAGTGTTATGCTCAGAAAGAGATGTCACCGTCTGGCTGACAAACTTCCCCCTGATCTCTGCAGCATCTTAATAACCTTTATGGGTGGCTTTGATGCAAACTGAAATTTGAGAATCACTGCTCTAGGGAAAAGCACTCTGGACTAGGACTGAAGAAACTTGGATTCTGGTTCCATTGCTTCCATAACTTTGCTGGGTAATTCTGATTAAATCACTTGCACCTCTGGGCCTCAGTTACTTCTCTGCAAAATCAGTGTTGAACCAAATGATCTCTCTCTTACTCTAAAATATTGACATAGTTCCTATTTTACCAGTTTATACAATAACCTCGACTTAGTCATTTAACCTCAGTTTCATTTTCTACCCATTGTTTAAAAGTATATTTCTGAAACCAATGTAGGAATGAAGCTGTTTAAGTCCATGATTGAACCAGTTGGTGTGTAGTAGTACCTGGAACAAGTTAAAGTCCCACGCTTTCCATCTCAATCATTGGAATTAAAAATATAGTTAATGTGTTAAGATACTGCCAAGTGTAAGAAGTTAGTTCTCAGTCACTCAGGTGATCCAAATTCGTTAACTACATTACCCTTGAAGTGTATCATGAGAGGGTAAACATGAAATTGTTTTCTCCTGATCTCTTTAAAAATCAAATATTTCACACTCCCATACTGAAGGAACATGGGTTGACATAACTTAGTCATGTAATTTTCCCCGTACAAACCTCATAAAATCCAAGAAACAAAACAATTGCAAAAGATAACACATTTACAAAAAAAGAAAAAAAAACATTTAAAGCATTGCCTAGAAAACGTATGATAGCACTTTACAAAGGCTCATTAGAACTCTCGTAGCCAGCTAAACACTGGACACAACTCTTGAAAAATCTTGAAATCTAGAGCAATGGAAGAGGTACTCTCCTTATTGATGATGAGAAAAAAATTAAATACAAATATTCTTAATGGCAATTAGGCAGTATCTACCAAAAGACATAGACCTTGCAGTTCCACTTCCTTATAATTGATCCTATAAGATATTGTGCCTGTGCTGATATTTATATAAAATTATTCATTGAAGCATTTGTATTAGAAGAGAATAAAAATAAATTTTCTGAGACAGCCTGGTTAAATAAATTACGGTAATTTATAGTAAGTGAAAAATAAGTAGACAAAACAGTGTGTATAAATACTGCTACTTGTAAAACACACTGTTGGTGATTTTTATACAAAATCATAAAGGATACACAACAAAGTCATGGCTTTGTGATGTTGGTTACTTCAGTGTGAGAGAACTGGGTCTGACAGGTATAGAAGACTTTTCACCGTACTTTCTATACTTTCAGATTTTAAACCTTGTAAATATATTACCAAAGAGATACAATTAACAATGTTAAAATATTACAAATCTTTCATGGTGTGCATATATTTATAAACATATACAAATAAGAGGATCTGAATGATACTACCAAACACCAAAGAGTGTTGTGTTGAATATAGAAGTTAGATGTATATGTTGACATTTACCTTTTACTTTTATATTGCTTGAATTTTGATTTCATAACTACAAAAATCAAGCATATAAAATCTTGATTGGCTGGGAGCACTGAGGCCAAGAATAGGATCTTCTCTTTTCCAATTCGGTTATAAATGTATGAGAGGCTCAGTCCTATTAAGTTGTCTTGGTCACATTATTCCTTGAGTTCTCTGATGGGTTGAAATTACATACACATCTCCTAAGACTACCATTTAAGGACTCAGTCTTGTAGTCTTTTTAATATCACTAAAGAATGTCTTCTTTTTGTTTTTATTTTTTATTTTTTTATTTTTCATTATACTTTAAGTTCTAGGGTGCAATACGTGCAGGTTTTTATGTATACTTTTCATGTTGGTGTGCTACATCAACTGTCAAACCATCAACTCATCATTACCCAGGTATAACTCTCAATGCCTTCACTCATAATAAGTGTGTGATGTTCTTCCCATGTCCAATGATCTCATTGTTCAATTACCTATGATGAGAACATGCGGTTTGGTTTTCTTTCTTTTTTGTTTTAGTATCTTTGGTTTTGATTTTTTTCTTTTTTTTTAAATTATTATACTTTTAAGTTCTAGGATACATGTTATGTGCTTTACATATGTATACTTGTGCCATGCTGGTGTGCACCCATCAGACTCACATCCATCAACTGTCATTTACATCAGGTATAACTAATACTAAAATAGGGCTGGTATGTGATGTTACTTTCCAGTCCATCTCATTGTTCAATTCTTGAGTGAGAACATGGGTTGACATAACTTAGTCATGTAATTTTCCCTGCATAAACCTCATAAAATCCAAGAAACAAAACAATTGCAAAAGATAACACATTTAAAAAAAAAAAACATTTAAAGGCATTGCCTAAGAGAAAAACGTATGATAGCACTTTACAAAGGCTCGATTAGAGACACTCTCAGGGGGTAGCCAGCTAAACACTGGACACAACTCTTGAAAAAAATCTTGAAATCTAGAGAGCAATGGAAGAGGTACTCTCACTTATTGATGATGAGAAAAAAAATTAAATACAAATATTCTTAATGGCAATTAGGCAGTATCTACCAAAAGACATCCCTTTTGACCTTGCAGTTCCACTTCATATAATTGATCCTATAGATATTTTTTGTGCCTGTGCTGATGACATATATAAAAATTATTCATTGAAGCATTATTTGTATTAGCAAGAGAATGGGGAAAAATAAATTTTCCTCAGAGACAGCCTGGTTAAATAAATTACGGTAATTTATAGTAAGTGAAAAATAAGTAAGGTACAAAACAGTGTGTATAGAATACTGCTACTTGTGGAAAAACACACTATTTGGGTGATTTTTTATGTATAAAATCATAAAGGATACACAACAAAGTCATGGCTTTGTGATGTTGGTTGCTTCCAGTGAGGAGAACTGGGTGGCTGGGGGACAGGTATAGGAAGACTTTTCACCGTATACTCTTCTATACTTTCAGATTTTAAACCTTGTAAATATATTACCTTTAAAAAGAGATACAATTAACAATGTTAAAATATTACAAATCTTTCATGTTTCTGGTGTACATATATTTGTATAAACATATACAAATAAGAGGATCTGGAATGATACATACCAAACACCAAAGAGGTGTTGTGCCTTGGAATGGGGAGGTGAGAAGTTAGATGTATATGTGGGGTGGACATTTACCTTTTACTTTATATTGCTTGAATTTTAAAATGAGATTTCATAACTACAAAAATCAAGCACATATAAAAGGTCTTGCCCTGTATGGCTGGGAGCACTGGGCCAGGAGAATAGGATCTCTTTTTTTTTTTTTTTCCAATTCGGTTATAAATGTATGAGAGGCTCAGTCCTATTAAGTTAGTCTTGAGTCACATTATTCCCTTGAGTTTCTCTGATGGGTTGAAGTACATACACATCTCCTAAGACCATACCATTTAAGGACTCAGAGTCTTGTAGTCTTTTTTTTTTTTTTTTTAATATCACTAAAGAATGTCTTCTTTTTATTTTTTATTTTTATTTTTTATTTTTTCATTATACTTTAAGTTCTAGGGTACATGTGCACAACGTGCAGGTTTGTTACATATGTATACTTGTGCCATGTTGGTGTGCTGCACCCATCAACTCGTCAGCACCCATCAACTCATCATTTACACCAGGTATAACTCTCAATGCCATCCTCCCTCCCACTCCCCATAATAGGCCCCGTGTGTGATGTTCCTTCCCATGTCCAAGTGATCTCATTGTTCAATTCCCACCTATGAGTGAGAACATGCGGTGTTTGGTTTTCTTTCTTTTTTTGTTTTTTAGTATCTTTGGTTTTTTGATTTTTTTTTCTTTTTTTTTTAAATTATTATACTTTAAGTTCTAGGATACATGTGCACAATGTGCAGGTTTGTTACATATGTATACTTGTGCCATGCTGGTGTGCTGCACCCATCAACTCGTCACCATCCATCAACTCGTCATTTACATCAGGTATAACTCCCAATGCCATACCACCCCCCACCACCTCCCCATATGGGCCCTGGTATGTGATGTTCACTTTCCCGAGTCCAGCTGATCTCATTGTTCAATTCCCACCAATGAGTGAGAACATGCGGTGTTTGGTTTTCTGTTCTTGTGATAGTTTGCTGAGAATGCTGGTTTCCAGCTGCATCCATGTCCCTACAAAGGACACGAACTCATCCTTTTTCATGGTTGCATAGTATTCCATGGTGTATATGTGCCACATTTTCTTAATCCAGTCTGTCACTGATGGACATTTGGGTTGATTCCAAGTCTTTGCTATTGTGAATAGTGCTGCAATAAACATACGTGTGCATGTGTCTTTATAGCAGCATGATTTATAATCCTTTGGCTATATACCCAGTAAACGGATGGCTGGGTCATATGGTATTTCTAGTTCTAGATCCTTGAGGAATCGTCATACTGTTTTCCACAATAGTTCAACTAGTTTACAATCCCACCAACAGTGTAAAAGTGTTCCTATTTCTCCACATCCTCTCCAGCACCTGTTGTTTCCTGACTTTTGAATGATCGCCATTCTAACTGGTGTGAGATGGTATCTCATTGTGGTTTTGATTTGCATTTCTCTGATGGCTGGTGATGATGAGCATTTTTTCATGTGTCTGTTGGCTGTATGTATGGCTTCTTTAGAGAAATATCTGTTCATACTCTTTGCCCACTTTTTGATGGGGTTGTTTGCTTTTTTCTTGTAAATTTGTTTGTGTTCTTTCTAGGTTCTGGATATTAGCCCTTTGTCAGATGAGCAGACTGCAAAAATTTTCTCCCATTCTCTGATGGTAGTTTCTTTTGCTGTGCAGAAGCTCCTTAGTTTAATTAGATCCCATTTGTCAATTTTGGCCTTTGTTGCCATTGCTTTTGGTGTTTTAGATATGAAGTCCTTGCTCATGCCTATGTCCCGAATGGTATTACCTAGGTTTTCTTCTGGGATTTTTATGGTATTAGGTCTGACGTTTAAGTCTCTAATCCATCTTGAATTAATTTTTGTATAAAGAGTAAGGAAAGGATCCAGTTTCAGCTTTCTATTTATGGCTAGCCAATTTTCCCAGTACCATTTATTAAATAAGAAATCCTTTCCCCATTTCTTGTTTTTGTCAGGTTTGTCAAAGATCAGATGGCTGTAGATGTGTGGTATTATTTATGAGGGCTCTGTTCTGTTCCATTGGTCTATATCTCTGTTTTGGTAAGTGGGCTTCATCCCTGGGATGCAAGGCTGGTTCAACATACACAAATCAATAAACGTAATCCAGCATATAAACAGAACCAAAGACAAAAACCACAGGATTATCTCAATAGATGCAGAAAAGGCCTTTGACAAAATGCAACAGCCCTTCCTGCTAAAAACTCTCAATAAATTGAGTATTGATGGAACGTATCTCAAAATAATAAGAGCTATTTATGACAAACCAACAGCCAGTATCATACTGAATAGGCAAAAACTGGAAGCATTCCCCTTGAAAACTGGCACAAGACAGGGATGCCCTCTCTCACCACTCCTATTCAACATAGTGTTGGAAGTTCTGGCTAGGGCAATCAGGCAAGAGAAAGAAATAAAGGATATTCAATTAGGAAAAGAAGAAGTCAAATCGTCCCTGTTTGCAGATGACATGATTGTATACTTAGAAAACCCCATCGTCTCAGCTCAAAATCTCCTTAAGCTGTTAAAAAACCTCAGCAAAGTCTCAGGATACAAAATTATTGTGCAAAATCACAAGCATTCTTATACACCAGTGACAGACAAACAGAGAGCCAATTCATGAATGAACTTCCATTCACAATTGCTTCAGAGAGAATAAAATACCTAGGAATCCAACTTACAAGGGATGTAAAGGACCTCCTCAAGGAGAACTACAAACCGCTGCTCAGTGAAATAAAAGAGGACGCAAACAAATGGAAGAACATCCCATGCTCATGGATAGGAAGAATCAATATTGTGAAAATGGCCATATTGCCCAAGGTAATTTATAGATTCAATGCCATCCCCATCAAGCTACCAATGAGTTTCTTCACAGAATTGGAAAAAACTGCTTTTAAGTTCATATGGAACCAAAAAGAGACCACGTTGCCAATAAAATCCTAAGTCAAAATAACAAAGCTGGAGGCATCACGCGACCTGATTCAAACTATACTACAAGGCTACAGTAACCAAAACAGCATGGTGCCGGTGTTTGGTTTTCTGTTCTTGCGAGAGTTTGCTGAGAATGATGGTTTCCAGCTGCATCCATGTACCTACAAAGGACACAAACTCATCCTTTTTTATGGCTGCATAGTATTCCATGGTGTATATGTGCCACATTTTCTTTTTTTTTTGAGACGGAGTCTCGCTCTGTCGCCCAGGCTGGATTGCAGTGGCCGGATCTCAGCTCACTGCAAGCTCCGCCTCCCGGGTTTACGCCATTCTCCTGCCTCAGCCTCCCGAGTAGCTGGGACTACAGGCGCCCGCCACCTCGCCCAGCTAGTTTTTTGTATTTCTTTTAGTAGAGATGGGGTTTCACCGAGTTAGCCAGGATGGTCTTGATCTCCTGACCTCGTGATCCGCCCATCTCGGCCTCCAAAAGTGCTGGGATTACAGGCTTGAGCCACTGTGCCCGGCCATGCCACATTTTCTTAATCCAGTCTGTCACTGATAGATATTTGGGTTGATTCCAAGTCTTTGCTATTGTGAATAGTGCTGCAATATACATACGTGTGCATGTGTCTTTATAGCAGCATGACTTATAATCCTTTGGGTGTATACCCAGTAATGGGATGGCTGGGTCATATGGTACATCTAGTTCTAGATCCTTGAGGAATCGCCATACTGTATTCCACAATGGATGAACCAGTTTACAATCCCACCAACAGTATAAAAGTGTTCCTATTTCTCCACATCCTCTCCAGCACCTGTTGTTTCCTGACTTTTGAATGATCGCCATTCTAACTGGTGTGAGATGGTATCTCATTGTGGTTTTGATTTGCATTTCTCTGATGGCTGGTGATGATGAGCATTTTTTCATGTGTCTGTTGGCTGTATGAATGTCTTCTTTTGAGAAATGTCTGTTCATATCCTTTGACCACTTTTTGATGGGGTTGTTTGCTTTTTTCTCATAAATTTGTTTGAGTTCTTTGTAGCTTCTGGATATTAGCCCTTTGTCAGATGAGTAGATTGCAAAAATTTTCTCCCATTCTGTAGGTTGCCTGTTCACTCTGATGGTAGTTTCTTTTGCTGTGCAGAAGCTCTTTAGTTTAATAAGATCCCATTTGTCAGTTTTGGCTTTTGTTGCCATTGCTTTTGGTGTTTTAGACATGAAGTCCTTGCCCATGCCTATGTCCTGAATGGTATTACCTAGGTTTTCTTCTAGGGTTTTTATGGTTTTAGGTCTAACATTTAAGTCTCTAGTCCATCTTGAATTAATTTCGTATAAGGAGTAAGGAAAGGATCCAGTTTCAGCTTTCTACTTATGGCTAGCCAATTTTCCCGCACCATTCATTAAATAGGAATCCTTTCCCATTTGTTTTTGTCAGGTTTGTCAAAGATCAGATGGCTGTAGATGTGTGGTATTATTTCTGAGGACTCTGTTCTGTTCCATTGGTCTATATCTCTGTTTTGGTACCAGTACCATGCTGTTTTGGTTACTGTAGCCTTGTAGTATAGTTTGAAGTCAGGTAGCGTGATGCCTCCAGCTTTGTTCTTTTGACTTAGGATTGTCTTGGCAATGCGGGCTCTTTTTGGTTCCATATGAACTTTAAAGCAGTTTTTCCAATTCTGTGAAGAAACTCATTGGTAGCTTGATGGGGATGGCATTGAATCTATAAATTACCTTGGGCAGTATGGCCATTTTCAATGATATTGATTCTTCCTATCCATGAGCATGGTATGTTCTTCCATTTGTTTGTGTCCTCTTTTATTTCACTGAGCAGTGGTTTGTAGTTCTCCTTGAAGAGGTCCTTTACATCCCTTGTAAGTTGGATTCCTAGGTATTTTATTCTCTTTGAAGCAATTGTGAATGGAAGTTCATTCATGATTTGGCTCTCTGTTTGTCTGTTACTGGTGTATAAGAATGCTTGTGATTTTGCACATTAATTTTGTATCCTGAGACTTTGCTGAAGTTGCTTATCAGCTTAAGGAGATTTTGGGCTGAGACAATGGGGTTTTCTAAATATACAATCATGTCATCTGCAAACAGGGACAATTTGACTTCTTCTTTTCCTAACTGAATACCTTGATTTCTTTCTCTGCCTGATTGCCCTAGCCAGAACTTCCAACACTATGTTGAATAGGAGTGGTGAGAGAGGGCATCCCTGTCTTGTGCCAGTTTTCAAAGGAATTTTTCCAGTTTTGCCCATTCAGTATGATATTGGCTGTGGGTTTGTCATAAATAGCTCTTATTATTTTGAGATACTTTCCATCAATACCGAATTTATTGAGAGTTTTTAGCATGAAGGGCTGTTGAATTTTGTCAAAAGCCTTTTCTGCATCTATTGAGATAATCATGTGGTTTTGTCTTTGGTTCTGTTTATATGCTGGATTATGTTTATTGATTTGCATATGTTGAACCAGCCTTGCATCCCAGGGATGAAGCCCACTTGATCATGGTGGATAAGCTTTTGATGTGCTGCTGGAATCCAGTTTGCCAGTATTTTATTGAGGATTTTGCATCGATGTTCATCAGGGATATTGGTCTAAAATTCTCTTTTTGTTGTGTCTCTGCCAGGCTTTGGTATCAGGATGATGTTGGCCTCATAAAATGAGTTAGGAGGATTCTCTTTTCTATTGATTGGAATAGTTTCAGAAGGAATGGTACCAGCTCCTCCTTGTACCTCTGGTAGAATTCAGCTGTGAATCCATCTGGTCCTGGACTTTTTGGTTGGTAGGCTATTAATTATTGCCTCAATTTCAGAGCCTGCTATTGGTCTATTCAGGGATTCAACTTCTTCCTGGTTTAGTCTTGAAGAGTGTAAGTGTCCAGGAAATTATCCATTTCTTCTAGATTTTCTAGTTTATTTGCATAGAGGTGTTTATAGTATTCTCTGATGGTAGTTTGTATTTCTGTGGTGTGGTGATATCCCTTTATCATTTTTATTGTATTTGATTCTTCTCTTTTCTTCTTTATTAGTCTTGCTAGCGGTCTATCAATTTTGTTGATCTTTTCAAAACCAACTCCTGGATTCATTGATTTTTGGAGGGTTTTTGTGTCTCTATCTCCTTCAGTTCTGCTCTGATCTTAGTTATTTCTTGCCTTCTGCTAGCTTTTGAATGTGTTTGCTCTTGCTTCTCTAGTTCTTTTAATTGTGATGTTAGAGTGTCAATTTTAGATCTTTCCTGCTTTCTTGTGGGCATTTAGTGCTATAAATTTCTACACACTGCTTTAAATGTGTCCCAGAGATTCTGGTATGTTGTATCTTTGTTCTCATTGGTTTCAAAGAACATCTTTATTTCTGCCTTCATTTCGTTATGTACCCAGTAGTCATTCAGGAGCAGGTTGTTCAGTTTCCATGTAGTTGAGCGGTTTTGATTGAGTTTCTTAGTCCTGAGTTCTAGTTTGATTGCACTGTGGTCTGAGAGACAGTTTGTTATAATTTCTGTTCTTGTACATTTGCTGAGGAGTGCTTTACTTCCAATGTGGTCAATTTTGGAATAAGTGTGATGTGGTGCTGAGAAGAATGTATATTCTGTTGATTTGGGGTGGAGAGTTCTATAGATGTCTATTAGGTCTGCTTGGTGCAGAGATGAGTTCAATTCCTGGATATCCTTGTTAACTTTCTCGTTGATCTGTCTAATGTTGACAGTGGAGTGTTGAAGTCTCCCATTATTATTGTATGGGAGTCTAAGTCTCTTTGTAAGTCTCTAAGGACTTGCTTTATGAATCTGGGTGCTCCTGTATTGGGTGCATAGATATTTAGGATAGTTAGCTCTTCCTGTTGAATTGATCCCTTTACCATTATGTAATGGCCTTCTTTGTCTCTTTTGATCTTTGATGGTTTAAAGTCTGTTTTATCAGAGACTAGTATTGCAACCCCTGCTTTTTTGTTCTCCATTTGCTTGGTAGATCTTCCTCCATCCCTTTATTTTGAGCCTATGTATGTCTCTGCATGTGAGATGGGTCTCCTGAATACAGCAGACTGATGGGTCTTGACTCTTTATCCAGTTTGCCAGTCTGTGTCTTTTAATTGGAGCATTTAGTCCATTTACATTTAAGGTTAATATTGTTATGTGTGAACTTGATCCTGCCATTATGATATTAACTGGTTATTTTGCTCGTTAGTTGATGCAGTTTCTTCCTAGCGATGATCTTTACATTTTGGCATGTTTTTGCAATGGCTGGTACCAGTTGTTCCTTTCCATGTTTAGTGCTTCCTTCAGGATCTCTTGTAAGGCAGGCCTGGTGGTGACAAAATCTCTAAGCATTTGCTTATCTGTAAAGGATTTTATTTCTCCTTCACTTATGAAACTTAGTTTGGCTGGATATGAAATTCTGGGTTTAAAATTCTTTTCTTTAAGAATGTTGAATATTGGCCCCCACTCTCTTCTGGCTTGTAGAGTTTCTGCCGAGAGATCTGCTGTTAGTCTGATGGGCTTCCCTTTGTGGGTAACCCGACCTTTCTCTCTGGCTGCCCTTAAGATTTTTTCCTTCATTTCAACTTTGGTGAATCTGGCAATTATGTGTCTTGGAGTTGCTCTTCTCGAGGAGTATCTTTGTGGCATTCTCTGTATTTCCTGATTTGAATGTTGGCCTGCCCTACTAGGTTGGGGAAGTTCTCCTGGATGATATCCTGAAGAGTGTTTTCCAACTTGGTTCCATTTTCCCTCACTTTCAGGCACCAATCAGACGATTTGGTCTTTTACATAATCCCATATTTCTTGCAGGCTTTGTTCATTTCTTTTTCTCTTTTTTCTCTACACTTCTTCTCACTTCATTTCATTCATTTGATCTTCAATCGCTGATACTCTTTCTTCCAGTTGATCAGGGTTACTGAAGCTTGTGCATTTGTCATATTTCTCGTGTCATGGTTTTCATCTCTGTCAGTTCATTTATGACCTTCTCTGCATTGATTATTCTAGTTATCAATTCTTCCATTCTTTTTCAAGATTTTAGTTTCTTTGCGCTGGTAATTCCTCCTTTAGCTCTGAGAAGTTTGATGGACTGAAGCCTTCTTCTCTCAACTCGTCAAAGTCATTCTCCGTCCAGCTTTGATCCGTTGCTGGCGATGAGCTGCATTCCTTTGAGGGGAGATGTGCTCTATTTTTGAATTTCCAGCTTTTCTGCCCTGCTTTTTCCCCATCTTTGTGGTTTTATCTGCCTCTGGTCTTTGATGATGGTGACGTACTGATGGGGTTTTGGTGTGGTGTCCTTTCTGTTTGATAGTTTTCCTTCTAACAGTCAGGACCCTCAGCTGTAGGTCTGTTGGAGATTGCTTGAGGTCCACTCCAGACCCTGTTTGCCTGGGTATCAGCAGCAGAGGCTGCAGAAGATAGAATATTGCTGAACAGTGAGTGTTGCTGTCTGATTCTTGCTCTGGAAGCTTCTCTCAGGGGTGTACCCACCCTGTGAGGTGTGAGGTGTCAGTCTGCACCTAGTGGGGATGTCTCCCAGTTAGGCTACTCAGGGTCAGGGACCCACTTGAGCAGGCAGTCTGTCCTTCTCAGATCTCAACCTCCATGCTGGGAGATCCACTGCTCTTCAAAGCTGTCAGACAGACATTTACTGCAGAGGTTTCTGCTGCTTTTGTTGTTTACTGTGCCCTGTCCCCAGAGGTGGAGTCTACAGAGACAGGCAGGCCTCCTTGAGCTGCTGTGAGCTCCACCCAGTTCGAGCTTCCCAGCGGCTTTGTTTACCTACTTAAGCCTCAGCAATGGCGGCACCCTCCCCAGCCTCCTGCTGCCTTGCAGTTAGATCTCAGACTGCTGTGCTAGCAATGAGGGAGGCCTGTGGGGCGTGGGACCCTCCCGGCCAGGTGTGGGATATAATCTCCTGGTGTGCCATTTGCTAAGACCCTGGTAAGCGCAGTATTAGGGGTGGAGTTACCCGATTTTCCAGGTGTTGTGTGTCTCAGTTCCTGGCTAGGAAAAGGATTCCTTCCCCTTGCGCTTCCCAGGTGTGGTGATGCCTCGCCCTGCTTCAGCTCTTGCTGGTCAGGCTGCACCAGCTGACCAGCACCGATTGTCCGGCACTCCCCAGTGAGATGAACCCAGTACCTCAGTTGAAAATGCGGAAATCACCCGTCTTCTGTGGCGCTCACGCTGAGAGCTGGAGGCTGGAGCTGTTCCTATTTGGCCATCTTGCTCTCAACCGTCTGTCTTGTAGTCTTATAACCACCTCTGTGGAGAATACCAGAATATCCCATATGAGAAGAGCTATCTAAAAGGCAAAGAGTATGAAAAGAAAGGTAATAGAAAGCCACTTTTATAACTGTCTCAAAAGTACAACCCACACTTCAAAAGTATATAATCTTCAATGGAATACTATTCAGCCATAAGAAAGAATGAAATCCTGTCTTTTGCAGCAAGATGGATGGAACTGGAGGCCATTATCTTAAGTGAAACAACTCAGAAACAGAAAGACAAATACCTCATGTTCTCACTCATAAGTGGAAGCTAAATAATGTGTATATATGGAAATAGACTGTGGAATGATAGAAAATAGAGACTGGTATGGGTGAGGGGGTGGGAGATGGGTGGATGATGAGAATCTACTTAGTAGGTACTATGTACATTATTCAGGTGATAGATACTCTTGAAAGCCCTAACTACACCACTGTGCAACCTATATTCATGTAACGAAATTTTACTTGTACTCTGAATTTATACAAAAATTTTTACAAGAAAAAAAGTGTTTAGTCTTTAACACCTGGGTACATTATAGACTACCTGTGTGACTTTGGTTAATCAACTGCCTCTGGTAGTTAATCGACTATCCCGATCTTATTACCTATCTTACAAATTTATTGAGAAAATAAAATGAAATAATATACGTGAAAGCATATTGTAAAGTCTAAAATGCTGTGTAAATTGTGTCATTATCACCTTTCAGTACTCAAAGTAGCAAAGATAATGACAATTGGCTGAAGTAGTTTTCCCTACATTGTCATAAAGGACATTCCCCCTTTACTTCAAGAATCACATGGCAACTTTTAAGGTATTCAACTTGCAGAAAGTCTTTGTGTCAAGTTTTTCATTATGGCTTGTTCCTGTCACTGTATGGGAAAATAGAATTAACCCATCATAATACCAGAGAATACATGTTAATAGGAAAACAAAATAAAAATTTGTGATGGAGCTTTGTGTTTTTGAACCCTTAGAAATGGATAAAAAGATAGTATAAACACTGATTTTTTTTATTTCAGTTATTTACCTCATATTCTACCATGCCATCTTTGTGTTCTTTACCTGGACCTACTGGAAGTCTATCTTTACACTCCCACAGCAGCCAAACCAGAAGGTAAGAATATTGGCTACTTCTTAAAGGATAAGAACAGAGAAAAGTAGAAATGACAATAAAGCAAGAAGAGACAAAAATCTTAAAGAACTCCTAGTGATAAAGGTGAATTGAGGGTAGGATAGGCTATTGAAGGAGTTTGTGAAATCACCAGCTCTGGATATCTTTAATACTAGGAAGCCAACTGGGTGCTGTGGCTCACACCTGTATTCCCAACATTTTGGGAGACTGAGGCAGGAGAATCACTTGAAGCCAGGAGTTTGAGACCTCAGTAAAAAAGTGAGACCTTGTCAATACACAGAATTTTTTAATTAGCTGGGCATGGTGGAGCACACCTGTGTTCCCAGCTACTCAGGAGGCTGAGGCAGAGGATTACTTAAACCCAGGAGTTTGAGGCTGCAGTGACCTGTGATGGTGCCACTAGACTCCAGTCTGAGTGAGGGTAAGACCCTGTCTCAAATTTTAAGAAGAGTAGGAAACCACTACCTGCACTGGTGAGATAATTAGAAAACAAAGACCCACTTGGACTCTGAGGCCTCATCTAATTCAATTCTATGAAACTATTATTTTAGTGATTATTTTATTTATATAGTACTGCTGTTTCATTCCAGTGAGACTCTGAAATACAAATGAGAAAAAAGCACAATAGTTAAATCAATCATTTTCAGACTGTGTTACCTTAAATACAAGTGTTTCATGCAATATTTGTAAGTGTTCATGAAATAATTTGTGATTATGTTAGGTATTTGTAATGTGTAACTACTCTAAATTAAGGTAGGTTCCAAAGTAGAAAAAGAACAATAGGGGAAACTTTCCAGCCTCTGAACATTAGGAAAAATATTGTCTCCTTAGTGAAACCAAAATGGTGCACAAGAAAAATAAAGTTAACTACAGAGAAAGGCAATAATGTAGGAATTGAGGAATGTAAGAGATATGAGATATGAAGAAAATAAAGAGGAAAATGATAGAAGTTATTCATAATAAGTAACTGCTTGAAACATAAATGGATTAAACTATTCAATTAAATGGTTGAGATTGACAGAATGGATAAAAAATTGTGATTTACCTTTATACTGTTTACAAAATCTAACTTTAGAACCAGAGACATAAATAGGTTGAAAATGTAAAGCTAGAAAAAGATATTCCTAGTAAATAGTAATCAAAACAGAGCAAGGGTGGTTATATTAATATCATACAACCAAGACTTTTTTAGTAAAAAAAAGGTTTCAAGAGACAAAGAAGGACATTATATATTTACAAAAGAGTCAATTTATCAAGAATATGTGACAGTTATAAAATATATGCATGTAATAAGAGAGCCCCAAATTATAAGACGAAAAAACCAACAGAAGTAAAGAAAAAAATATACAATAACAGTTACATAGTAATAGTTGGAGACTTCAGTACTCCACTTTCATTAATGGACAGAATAACTAAACAGAAGGTCAATAAGGAAATGGAGAATTTGAACAACACCACACGAGCTGCGTATAACACACCTGTATAGATCACTCCACCCAAAAAGAGCAAAATGTACTTTCTTCCTAAGTGTACATGGAACATTTTCCAGTATAGACTATGTTAGGCCATAATACAAGACTCAATAAATATAAAAGACTGAAATCATACAAAATATCTTTCTCTGACTGTGATGGAATGAAACCAGAAATCAATAACACAAAGAAAGCTACAATTTCATAAATATGTGGAAATTAAACACATGCTTAACAAATGAATCAAATAAGAAAGCATAAGGGAAATTAGAAAATATTTTGAGATGAATGAAAACAAGAAAAAAACTTACTAGAAATTAGGGGATGCAATAAAGCAGTGCTCAGAGAAAAATTTATGGCTGTAAAGACCTACATTAAAAAGGATAAAACTTTCAAAATGATCTGACTTTACAACTTAAAAAAAAAATAGCAATCTAAAACCAAAGTAATCAGAAGGAAATAATGAAGATTAGAACAGAAGTAAACAAAATAAGGAATAGAAAATAATATAGAGACCCCAAAAAACCAGAAGTGAGACTCTAAAAAGGTTAACAAAATTGTCAAACCTTTATTTAGCTAGACTGAAAAGGAAAGGAGGGAAGAGAAGGGAAAAGAGGAGAGAAGGGAAGGAAGGGGAGGAAGAGAAGGAGAGGAGAAGGGAGGGAAGGGAGGAGAAAGGAAGATAAAAAGAGTACAGGCACAAATTACTTATATTAGAAAGGAAGGGAGGGAGGGAAGAAAGGAAAGAAGGAACAAAGGAAGGGAAGGAGGGAGGAAACAAAGAAGACATAAGTTACTAATATCAAAAGTGAAACTGGAGGTGTTACTACCAACTTTAAATAAATTGAATTATAAGAAAATAATATGAAGAATTATGTGCCCCAAAATTTGATAACCTAGATGAAATGGAAAAACTTTTAGAAAGACACAAACTGCCAAAACTGACTAAGAAAAAAATATACAATAACAGTTACATAGTAATAGTTGGAGACTTCAGTACTCCACTTTCATTAATGGACAGAATAACTAAACAGAAGGTCAATATGAAATGGAGAATTTGAATTAACACCACACGAGCTGCCGAGTAACACACCTGTATAGATCACTGCACCCAAAAAGAGCAAAATGTACTTTCTTCCTAAGTACATGGAACATTTTCCAGTATAGACTATGTTAGCCATAATACAAGACTCAATAAATATAAAAGACTGAATCATACAAAATATCTTTCTCTGACTGTGATGGAATGAAACCAGAAATCAATCAATACAAAGAAAGTTGTACAATTTCATAAATATGTAAATTAAACACATGCTTAACAAATGAATCAAATAAGAAAGCATAAGGAAATTAGAAAACATTTTGAGATTTATTGAAAACAAGAAAAAAACTTACCTAGAAATTAGGATGCACTAAGAGTACTAGAGAAAATTTATGGCTGTAAAGACCACATTAAAAAGGATAAAACTTTCAAAATGATCTGACTTTACAACTTAAAAAAAAAATAGTAAATCTAAAACCAAAGTAATCAGAAGGAAATAATGAAGATTAGAACAGAAGTAAACAAAATAAGGAATAGAAAATAATATAGAGACCCCAAAACCCAGAAGTGAGACTCTAAAAGGTTAACAAAATTGTCAAACCTTATTTAGCTAGACTGAAAAGGAAAGGAGGGAAGAGAAGGGAAAAGAGGAGAGAAGGGAAGGAAGGGAGGAAGAGAAGGAGAGGAGAAGGGAGGAAGGGAGGAGAAAGGAAGATAAAAAGAGTACAGGCACAAATTACTTATATTAGAAAGGAAGGGAGGAGGGAAGAAAGGAAAGAAGGAACAAAGGAAGGGAAGGAGGGAGGAAACAAAGAAGACATAAGTTACTAATATCAAAAGTGAAACTGAGGTGTTACTACCAACTTTAAATAAATTGAATTATAGAAAATAATAGAATTATGCCCCAAAATTTGATAACCTAGATGAAATGGAAAAACTTTTAGAAAGACACAAACTGCCAAAACTGACTCAAGAAGAAATAAAAAATCTGAATAGATTTTTAACAAGTAAAGATATAGAATTAATAATCAAAAACCTTCCACCAAAGAAAACCCAAGGACCAGAAGGCTTCACAGATGAATTCTATCAAATATTTAAGGAATAGTTAACATCAATCCTTCCCAAATTTCTTTAAAAAAAATAAGAAATGCTTCCTCTGGCCAGTGCAAATAGGCAAGAAAATCAAATAAAAGGCATTGAAATTGAACAGGAAGAAGTAAAGTTATCTCTATTTGTAGGTGTGATCTTACATATAGAAAACTGTAAATATTCTACATGTAAAAAACTATTATAAATAATAAATGAATTCAGCAAAGTTGCAGGATACAAAATCACCACATCACACAAAACCAATTATGTTTTGATATGCTAACAATGAACAATCTGAAAGGAAACTAAAAAATCAATTTTATTTATAACAGCCCCAAAAATAATAAAATACTTAGGAATAAACTTAATCAAAAAGGTGAAAGACTTCTAAAGTGAAAACTAAAAAATGTCACTGAAGGAAATTAGACATGAATAAAGGGAAAGGCATCCTGTATTCATGAATTGGAAGAGTTAATATTGTTAATATGTAAACACTACCCAAATCATTCTATAGATTTAATGCAATTTATATCAAAATCCCAATGATTTTTTTGCAGAAATAAAATAATCATTTTCTAAAATTTATATGGAATATCAAGAGATCCCATATACCCAAAACTGTCTTGAAAAAGAACAAAGTTGTAGCTTCACATTTACTTATTTCAGAATTTACTACAAAGCTACAGTAATAAAAACTGTGGTATGGGCATAAGGCCAGATATGTAGACCAGTGAAATAGGATAAAGAGCCCAACAACAAACACTCGCATATTTGGTCAGAAATCTTCAACAACTATGCTGAAAGCATTCTAATGGAGAATGCACAGTCTTCAACAAGTGGTGTTGGGATAACTGGATGTCCATATCCAAAAGAATTATGTAGAACCCTAAGATTATAAATAGTCCCAAAACTGAAGAACTTGGAGTCCGATGTTGAGGGCAGGAAGCATCCAGCACAGGAGAAAGATGTAGGCTGGGAGGCTAGGCCAGTCTAGTTTTCACGTTTTTCTGCCTGCTTTATATTTGCTGGCAGCTGATTAGATGGTGCCCACCCAGATTAAGGGTGGGTCTGCCTTCCCAGCCCACTGACTCAAATGTTAATCTCCTTTGGCAACACCCTCACACACCCAGGATCAATACTTTGCATCCTTCAATCCAATCAAGTTGACACTCAGTATTAACCATCACAAGTCCACCCCTTGTCAACTTGAACCCATACACATCTCCTGAGATCATACATAATCTTCAAATAAAGACAATAATAAGGTCATAATTACACCTAACATAATACAACTATCCTTCATACAACCAGAAACATACCAATCCCAACCAAATGCTATTACATAAAGTTAACAATACTTAAATGCTGATATGAAGTCAATAAATCTTATGTCACATGATAAAGGAAAAGGAAATAAATGAAGATATTTTCTTAGTACAAGTGTATACATGCACAAACATGTTTTTAACAAGAAGGAGAAATACTCATGACAATTACAGTCCTTGTTTCTGCAGCTGGTCATGGTCATAGCTGGTATTGATGACTACCTTCTTCTACTACCCATTCTGTATTCCCTTTGCCTTCAGCAAGCACCTCAGCAGGTCATGGTTTTTTCTGTGTGGGTGACCCAAACCTTCATTCCTGAAGGGTCTGGGCCATTTGTAGTCCTGCCTGGATTGGGCTGTTGTAGTTTCCATTGACCTTAATCACAGGGCATGGTAATACTAAGAGACACCCTAATGGATCTCCTGTATTCCATGCATACTCTTCCTTACCTCCATTGTGGAGTAGTAGACTGATTTCATCTTGATAGTCGGTCAATCACCCCAGCCAACACTGTAACTCCTTCTTAGCCTGTTGACTTAAAGGTAGGAGGAGCCCAAAGTGTCCAGGTGGCAATCTTAACTTCCAGTTTAATGGAATCATTGTTGTGTCTCCTGGTGGCAGCATTCCTCCCTGGAACTAAGACCTCTAGGCCAGCAGAACATGTTGGGATAACTGGATGTCCATATCCAAAAGAATTATGTAGAACCCTTACCTCACACCATATACAAAAATTAACTCAAAATAGATCCAAGATCTGAACTTAAGAGCTAAGATTATAAAACTTAGGAAAAAAACACAGAGGAATATTTTTATAACATTGGTTTGGCAATTTCTTGGATATGACACCAACACTGTAAAAAAGTAAACATACATAAATTGGACTACATCATAATTAAACATTTTCATATGTCAAAGGATACATTTAAAAGAGTGAAAAGGCAGCCTACAGAATAGCAGAAAATATGTCATATTTTAGATTAAGAGTTAATATACAGAATATTTAAAAACTACAACTAAACAAAAAACTCATTTTTTAAAATAAATTCAACTTTTATTTTAGTTTCAATTATATGTGCAGAATCAGTTTTAAATGGGTAAAGAACTTGACAGTTCTCCAAAGAAGATATCTCAATGATCAGGAATAGTTTAGTCAGGGTTTATATAAAATTATATATACAAATATATAGTATATAAGTATATAGTATAATAGAATATATATAAGGGAGTTTATTAAGTATTAATTCACACAATCACAAGGTCCCACAATAGGCCATCTGCAAGCTGAGGAGCAAGGAGAGCCAGTCTGAGTCCCAAAACTGAAGAACTTGGAGTCTGATATTCGAGGGCAGGAAGCATCCAGCACATGGGAGAAAGATGTAGGCTGGGAGGCTAGGCCAGTCTCTCTTTTCACATTTTCTTCTGCCTGCTTTATATTCTACTGGCAGCTGATTAGATGGTGTGCCCACCCAGATTAAGGGTGGGTCTGCCTTCCCAGCCCACTGACTCAAATGTTAATCTCCTTTGGCAACACCCTCACAGACACACCAGGATCAATACTTTGCATCCTTCAATCCAATCAAGTTGACACTCAGTATTAACCATCACAAGTCCACCCCTTGTCAACTTGAACCCATACACATCTCCTGAGATCATACATAATCTTCAAATAAAGACAATAATAAGTCATAATTATGCCTAACATACACAACTATCCTTCATCCATCGGAAATACACCAATCCCAACCCAAATGCTATTACATAAAGTTAACAATACTTAAATGCTGATATGAAGTCAATAAATCTTATGTCACATGATAAAGGAAAAGGAAATAAATGAAGATATTTTCTTAGTACAAGTGTATACATGCACAAACATGTTTTTAACAAAGAAGGAGGAAATACTCATGACAATTACAGTCCTCATTTCTGCAGCTGGTCATGGTCATAGCTGGTATTGATGATACCTTCTTCTACTACCCATTCTGTATTCCCTTTGCCTTCAGCAAGCACCTCAGCAGGTCGTGGTTTTTTTTCCTGGTGGAGTGACCCAAACCTTCATTCCTGAAGGGTCTGGGCCATTTGTAGTCCTGCCTGGATTGGGCTGTTGTAGTTTCCATTGACCTTAATCACAGGGCATGGTAATACTAAGAGATGCCCCTAATGGATCTCCTGTATTCCATGCATACTCTTCCTTACCTCCATTGTGGAGTAGTAGACTGATTTCATCTTGATAGTCTGGGTCAATCACCCCAGCCAACACTGTAACTCTCTTAGCCTGTTGACTTAAAGGTAGGAGGAGCCCAAAGTGTCCAGGTGGCAATCTTAACTTCCAGTTTAATGGAATCATTGTTGTGTCTCCTGGTGGCAGCATTCCTCCTCTGGAACTAAGACCTCTAGGCCAGCAGAATGTAATGTCATGGGAACAGGAAGCAAAATTTTGCTAGTGGATCACTAGGGGTGATGGTGAGTGGTGCCACTTCCACTTCCACCCTTGATTCCTGGACCCATGAATCCTGGCTATGGGAGAAACAGTACCATATATTGGACGCTGATTCAGAGCATACATGGCCTTCTGGAGAACTTTGCCCCAGCCCTGCAAAGTATTGTCACCTAGTTGGCATTGTAATTGTGACTTCAAAAGGCCATTCTACCATTCTATCAATCCAGCTGCTTCAGGATGATGGGGAACATGGTAAGACCAGTGAATTCCATGAGCATGAGCCCACTGCCACACTTCTTTAGCTGTAAAGTGAGTGCCTTGGTCAGAGGCAATGTGTGGAATACCATGATGGTGGATAAGGCATTCCATGAGTCCATGGATGGTAGTCTTGGCAGAAGCATTGTGTGCAGGATAGGCAAACCCATATCCAGAGTAAGTGTCATTCCAGTGAGGACAAACCTCTGCCCTTTCCATGATGGAAGAGGTCCAATATAATCAACCTGCCACCAGGTAGCTGGCTGATCACCCCAGGAATGGTGCCATATTGAGGCTCAGTGTTGGTCTCTGCTGCTGGCAAATTGGGCACTCAGCAGTGGCCATAGCCAGGTCAGCCTTGGTGAGTGGAAGTCCATGTTGCTGAGCCCATGCATAACCTCCATCCCTGCCACCATGGCCACTTTGTTCATGGGCCCATTGGGCATGACAGGGTGGCTGGGGAAAGAGGCTGAGTATGTCCACAGAATGGGTCATCCTATCCACTTGATTATTAAAATCCTCCTCTGCTGAGGTCACCCGTTGGTGAGCACTCACATGGATACAAATATCTTCACAGTTTTGACCACTCAGAGAGGTCCATCCACATACCTCTTCCCCAAATTTCTTTGTCACCAATTTTCCAATCATGCTTCTTCCAAGTCCCTGACCATCCAGCCAAACCATTGGCTACAGCCCATGAATCAGTATATAATGCACATCTGGCCATTTCTCCTTCCATGCAAAGTGCACAACCAGGCACTGCTCAAAGTTCTGCCCACTGGGAAGATTTCCTTCACCACTGTCCTTCAGGGATGTCCTAGAAAGGGCTGTAGTGCTGCAGCTGTCCACTTTGGTGGTGCCTGCATATCATGCAGAACCATCTGTGAACCAGGCCCTAGTCTCTTCCTCTGTCAACTGATCATAGGGAACTCCCCATGAGGCCATTGGTGCAGGCTGGGGAGAGAAGGCAGGGTGGCAGGAGTGGAGACCATGGGCATTTGAGCCACTTCCTCATGTAACTTACCTTCAGGACCTGCTTGAGCCCGATCATGTATATACCACTTCCATTTGATGATGGAATGCTGCTGTGCATGACCCACTTTATGGCTAGATGGGTCAGAAAGCACCAGTTCATGATAGGCAGTTCAGGTCACATGGTGACTTGATGACCCATAGTCAAATGTTCAGTTTCCACCAAAGCCCAGTAACAGGCCAAGAGCTGTCTCTCAAAAGGAGAGTAGTTATCTGCAGAAGATGGCAGGGCCTTGCTCCAAAATCCTAGAGGCCTCTGCTGTGATTCACCTATGGGGCCTGCCAAAGGCTCCAAACAGCATCCCTATCTGCCACTGACACCTCAAGCAACGTTGGATCTGCTGGGTCATATGGCCCAAGTGGCAGAGCAGCTTGCACAGCAGCCTGGATCTGTTGCAGAGCTTTCTCCTGTTCTGGACCCCACTCAAAACTGGCAGCCTTTCAGGTCACTTGATAAATGGGCTGGAGTAATACTCAAATGAGGAATGTGTTGCCTCCAAAATCGAAATAGGCTCACTAGGCGTTGTGTCCCTTTCTTGGTTGTAGTGGGGGCCAAATGCAGCAACTTATCCTTCACCTTAGAAGGAATATCTCAACAGGCCCCAAACCACTGGACCCTTAGAAATTTTACTGAGGTAGAAGGTCCCTGAATTTTATTATCGGATTTATTTTTCATCCTCTGGCATGCCAATGTCTCATCAATAAGTCCGGTGTGTTTGCTACTTCCCACTCACTGGAACCGATCAGCATAATGCCACCAATTTTAATGGACCAGCGTGATATCTTGTGAAGTGAAAAAAGCGATCAAGGTCTCCAAAATAAGATTATGACACAAAGCCAGAGAGAGTTGATATACCCCTGAGGTAGGACAGTAAAGTATATTGCTGGCCTTGCCAGCTGAAGGCAAATTGCTTCTGGTGGGCCTTATGGACAGGAATGGAGAAAGGCGTTTGCCGAGTCAATGGCTGCATACCAGGTACCAGGAGGTGTGTTAATTTGCTCAAGTGATGAAACCACATTTGGTAGAGCAGCTGCAACTGGAGTCACCACTTGGTTAAATTTAATCCACTGTCATTCTCCAAGATCCATCTGTCTTCTGCACAGGTCACATGGGAGAACTGAATGGGCATGTGTTGGGAATCCCCACCCCTATGTCTTTCAAGTCCTTGATGGTGGCACTAATCTCTGCAATCCCTCCAGGGATGTGATATTGTTTTTTCATTTACTATTTTTCTAGGTAGAGGCTGCTCTAATGGCTTCCATTTGGCCTTTCCCATCATAATAGCCCTCACCCTACCAGTCAGGAGCCAATGTGGGGTTCTGCCAGCTGCTAAGTATGTCTATGCCAATTATGCATTCTGGCACTGGGAAATGACCACAGGATGAGTCTGGGGACCCACTGACCCACTGTAAGTCAGACCTGAGCTAAAACTCCATTAATTACCTGACCTCCATAAGCCCCTACTTTAACTGGAGACCATAATGACATTTTTGCTGGAATCATCAGCTCAGAGCCAGTGTCCAGTAGTCCCCAAAATGTCTGATCATTTCCCTTTCCCTAATGCAGCTACCCTGGTAAAAGGCCACATGTTTCTTTGGGGAAGGACGGGAGAAAGATTATGTGTTCCTTGGTTCTCCACATATGGTCAAAGGTATTATGTATAGAGTCACTAAACTCCTCCCCTCTCACAAGCCGTGAAACTTCAGGAGTTTGTTAAGTATTAACTCACACATTCACAAGGGCCCACAATAGGCCATCTGCAAGCTGAGGAGCAAGGAAAGCCAGTCCAAGTCCCAAAACTGAAGAACTTGGAGTCCAATGTTCGAGGGCAGGAAGGGTCCAGCATGGTAGAAAGATGTAGCCTTGGAGGCTAGGCAGTCTAGTCTTTTCACGTTTTTCTGCCTGCTTTATATTCGCTGGTAGCTGATTAGATGGTGCCCACTCAGATTAAGGGTGGGTCTGCCTTCCCCATCCCACTGAGTGAAATGTTAATCTCCTTTGGAAGCACCTTTGCAGACACACCCAGGATCCTTTGCATCCTTCAATCCAATCAAGTTGATACTCAGTATTAACCATCACAGGGAAGCACATGAAAAGATGCTGAATATCATTAATCATTAGATTAATGCAAATCAAAACAATGAGATACCACCTCACACCCTTTATTAAAACCATTATTAAAAGGCTTACTATAAAAAAAAAAAAACACTGGAAAACAGCAAGTGTTGGTGAAGATGTAAAGAAATTGGAACATTTGAGGGCTGTTGGTGGGAATGGTAAAATGGTGTAACTGCTATGGAAAACAGTATAATGGTTCCTCAAATAGTTAAAAATAGCACCACCACAGGGTCTAGCAATTCCACTTTTGGGTTTATACCCAAAAGAGTTGACAGCAAGGTCTCAAATAGATGGCTGTATACCTATGTTTATAGCACTATTCACAATAGCCAAAAGGTGGAAGCAACCCAAATGAATTGGTAAGTAAAGCATGTATATACATACAATGGAATATTATTCAGCTTTTGAAAGAGAAGGGAATTCTGACACATGCTATTACATGGATGAAACTTCAGGACATCATACTAAGTGAAATAAACCAGTAACAAAAGGCAAATATGTATGATTCTACTTGTATGAGGTACCTAAAGTAGTTGAATTCACAGAGAAAAAGTAGAATGGTCTTTGCTAGGACTGGGAGGAGAGGGAAATGTGGAGTTGTTTAATGAGTATAGAATTTCAGTTTGGGAAGATGAATAAAGTTCTGGAGATGGATGGTAGTGACGGTTGAACAATAATGTGAATGTACTTAATGCTACTGAACTATATACTTTAAAATGGTTAAATTTCTTGTTACGCATATGTATCACGTTATTTTTTAAAGGACCAAATAATTAAATGTAAGACCTAAACTTACAAAACTCTTTGAATAAAACTTAGGGGAAACTCTTTATTATCTTGGATTTGGCAATGAATTATTTGATATGACACCAAAAGCACAAGCAATAAAAGAAAAAATGGATAAATTTGACTTCATCAAAGTTAGAAAAATCCTTTTGTACATCAAACAACACTATCAAGAAAGTGAGATGATCATCCAAAGAATGGGAGAAAATATTTGCAAGTCATGTATCTGATGTGTCAAGTGTTTAGAATATATCAAGAATTTCTACAAATAAACAACAAGAAAACAAACAACCCAATTTAAAACTGGTGAAAGGATTTGAATAGACATATCTCCAAAGAATATATACAAATAGCCAAAAAGCACACGAAAAGATGCTTGACATCATTAGTTATTAGAGAAATGCAAACAAGACCGTGATAGATACCCACTAGGATAGCCAAATTAAATAAATGAATGAATGAAAAATAATAACTCTTGGTGAGGATGTGAAGAAATCAGAATCTTCATACATTGCTTCTAGGAATGTAAAATGGTATGACTGATGTGAAAACAGCTGTGCAAATTTTCATGAAGTTAAATATATAATTACCATGTGACCTAGAAATCCCACTCCTAGATATATACCCGAAATAATTGAAAACAAGTGTTCAAATAAGTACTTATACATGACTGTTCATAGCAGCACTATTCACTATAGCCAAAAGGTAGAAACAGTCCAAATTTTCATCAGTGAATAAATGGATAATGAAGGTGTTATGTGTCCATACACTGGCTGGAATTTTATTCAGCCATGAAAAGGAATGTAGTACTGATACATTGTACAACACGGATGAACCTTGAAAACATTATGCCAGGGCTGGGCGTGTGGCTCATCCTGTAATCCCAGCACTTTGGGAGGCCAAGGCAGGCGGATCACCTGAGGTAGGGAGTTCAAGACTAGCCTGACCAACATGGAGAAACCCCATCTCTACTAAAAGTACAAAATTAGCTGGGCATGGTGGTGCATGCCTGTCATCCCAGTTACTTGGGAGTCTGAGGCAGGAGAGTCGCTTGAACCCAGGAGGCAGAGGTTGCTCTGGCTGCCCTGAATATTTTCTTTATTTCAACCTTGGAGAGTCTGATGATTATGTGCCTTGGAATTGATCTTCTCATGGAGTATCTTACTGGAGTTCTCTGCATTTCCTGAATTTGAATGTTGGCCTGTCTTGCTAGACTGGGGAAGTTTTCCTGGATGATATCCTGAAATATATTTTCCAACTTGGTTCCATTCACGCCATCTCTTTCAGGTACCCCAATCAGTTGTAGGTTTGCTTTCTTTACATGATTCCATATTTCTCAGATTTTATTCATTAATTTTACTCTTTATTCTCTATTCTTGTCTGTCTTGTTTCAGAAAGATAGTCTTCAAGCTCTGAGATTCCTTCCTCTGCTTTATTTATTCTGCTATTCATACTTATGATTGCATTGTAAAGTTGTCATATTGTGTTTTCTAGCTCCATCAGGTCCGTTATATTCCTCCCTAAACTGGCTATTCTGGCTATCAGCTCCTGTATTGTTTTCTCATGATTCTTAGCCTCTTTGCATTGGGTTACAACATACTCCTTCTAGTTCAGTGAAGTTTGTTATTACCTACCTTCTGAAGCCTACTTCTGTCAATTCAGCCATCTTAACCACAACCCAGTTCTGTGCCCTTGCTCTAGAGGTGTTGCCTTCATTTGAGAGGGGTAGAGACACTCTGGCGTTTTGTTTTCAGCATTTTTGTGTTGATTATTTCTCATATTTGTGAGCTTATCTACCTTTGATCTTTGAGGTTGATGACCTTTGAATGAGTTTTTTGTGGGGTCTTTTCTGTTGATGTTGTTGTTTTCTGTTTGTTTTTCTTTTAACAGTCGGGCCACTCTCCTATAGGGCTGCTGTGGTTTGCTGCAGGTCTGCTCCAGACCCTACTTGCCTCATTTTTTTTTTTTTTTTTCATACCTGGATGTATCACCAGTGAAGACTGTGAAACAGCAAAGATGGCAACCTTCTCCTTTCTCTGGAAGCTCCATCCCAGGCGGGTACTGACCTGTTTCTGGCCCAAATGCACCTATAGGAGGTATCTCGAGACCCCTGTTGGGAAGTTTCACCCAATCAGGAAGAATGAAATCAGGAACCCACTTAAAGAAGCAGTCTGGCTGCTTTTTGGTAGAGCAGGTTTGCTCTACTGGAGGGAATCCACTCTTGTCCAGAAAATTTGAAGTCTGCAAAGCCAGCAGACTGGAATGGCTGAATCAACTGCACCACAGAGATGACAGCCACCCCTCCCCATGGGAGCTCTATCCCAGAGAAAGTTCAGAACCCTGTCCCTATAACCCTAGGTGGAGTGGCTGAAGACCCCACAGGGAGGTCCTACCCAGTGAGGAGAAATGGGTCGGGGTCCCACTTAAAGAAGCAGTGTGGCCAGGCATGGTGGCTCATGCCTGTAATCCCATCACTTTGGGAAGTCGAGGCAGGTGGATCACCTTAGGTCGGGAGTTCGAGACCAGCCTGACCAACATGGAGAAACCCCGTCTCTACTAAAAATACAAAATTAGCCAGGCATCATGGCCCATGCCTGTAATCCCAGCTACTTGGAAGGCTGAGGCAGGAAAATCACTTGAACCTGGGAGGCAGAGGTTGCAGTGAGCTGAGATTGTGCCATTGCACTCCAGCCTAGGCAACAAGAGTGAAACTTCATCTCAAAAAAAAAAAAAAAAAGAAAGAAAGAAAGAAAGAAAAACAAAACAAAACAAAAAAAGAAGCAGTCTGGCCACAATCTGCCAAAGCAGCTGTCCTGCATTGTGTTGTATATATTTAGCGTAAATAGATAAGTCTAACATTTTCCAAACTGACCGTTCCTCATCAGGACAATTTTCACTCTCTAAAACCAGCAGGCTGAAATGGCTGAGTTCACTGAACTGCAGAGATGGTGGCTCCTCCACCTCCCAGGAGCTCTGTCCCAGGGAGAAATCAGAGCTCTCTCTGTATAACCTTGGCTGGAGTGGCTGAAGTCCCCACAGAGAGGCTTCACCCAGTGAGGAGGAATGGATTGGGGTCCTGCTTAAAGAAGCAGCCTGGCCACAACCTGGCAAAGTAGGTACGCTTCATTGTGGGGGGTCCTTACTCCTCCGGACCATTTGCACTCTCCAAAGCTGGCAGGCTGGAATGGCTGAGTCAACTGAACCACAGAGATGGCAGCCACCCCTCCCCACAGGAACTTTATCCCATCTCAGGCAGACTTCAGCCTGTTGCAGTTGGCTGGCTAGAATTACAAGCCAGTGTGTCTTAGATTGTATAGTGCCATGGAAGTGGGGCCTGCAGAACGACACTGCTTGGCTGCCTGGATTTAGCCCTCTTCTTAGGTGTATGTACAAATGGATCTCCCACCTTGCTGGGGATACTGGGGCTGGAGTATGTAAAACTCCCGGGTCTCTGTGTGTGGCTGAGCAGCTGCTCTGCCATGACTCCACACAGCTTTGAGTATCGCACCCAAGGCCCTGGTGGCATGGGATCACCAGAGGATCTCCTTATCGGTGGGTTGCAGTGATCTGTGGGAGAAGCATGATTTCCTGAGCAGCGTGGCACAATCATTCACCAATTCCCTTGTCTTGGGGTGGGGCTTTTTTTGTTTTGTTTTGTTTTTTGGCTCTGTACCACTCCTGGGAGGGCTGTTTCCCCACCCTGCTTTTCTTCATTCTCTATGAGTCTAGTTGTTTGCCTAATCAGTCCCAATGCACAAACCTGTATATTTTAATTGAAGGTGCTGAACCCACCATTAGCTCCTTCTCCTCCTGAAAAGCACGGACTGCTGCTTCTAATCAGCCATCTAGGCCCCTCCCATACTACCTACTGACCTTTGAATGGGAAAAATAGTTGTGTGAATTTGTTCAGTTCATTGGAGAATCTTTAGCACCCTAGGCTAAGGATTAATTGCCTATAATGCACCACATTCATTGTAATTGCCAAAAATGCCCCTACATATTTCCACATACCCCATGCAGCGTACTTAATTCTCACTCTACCTGAGAATGACAGTACCATAAAAATGCACCACTAGGTGTGGTTCTGAAAACAGAGTGTTTGATTTTATATGTTTCCAATTTTTTAAGTTAGATATATTTAAGTTATCTCAAATATTTTATTATTTGTTCTGCTATTTTATAGAAGTATAACATACAGACTCTACTCCCAGAATTAAGTTTTAAAGAGAATAATTTGATGAATGTGTCCCCATATATTATACCTATGTAATCACTATCCAGGTTAAAATTTTAAACATTTCTAGTACCTCATAAATCTTCATGCCTCTTTTCAAATCAGCCTCCTCTGGGAGGTAACTACTACTCTAACTTCTATCACCGTAGCTTGGTTTTGCCTGTTTTCGAAGTCCATAAAAAAGGAATCATAGTTGGTGCTATTCTATGTATACCTTTCACTCAACACAGTGTTTTTCAAATTTATCCATGTTGATGCAGTTTTTAGTAGATTCCTTTGATTGCTGTTAGTTATTCCCTTTTATCACACTTGATTTAACCATTCAGCCATTGAAGTATGCTTGTTTCCTTTTTTGTGTGTTATGAATAAAGCTCCAGTGATCATTCTTCTATATGTCTTTTGGCCTATAAATATAGTTGTTCCTCAGTATCCACAGGGGATTGGTTTCAGGACCTCCCATAGATACAAAAATTGTAGATGCTCAGATTCCTTATATAAAATGGCATAGTATTTGCATATAACCCATTCACAGCCTCCTACATACTTTAAATCATCTCTAGATTACTTATACCTGAATGGTATTACCTAGGTTTTCTTCAAGGGTTTTTATAGTTTTCAGTCTAACATTTACGTCTCTAATCCATCTTGAATTAATTTTTGTATAAGGTGTAAGGAAGGGATCCAGTTTCAACTTTCTACATATGGCTAGCCAGTTTTCCCAGCACCATTTATTAAATAGGAAATACTTTTCCCATTTCTTGTTTTTGTCAGGTTTGTCAAAGATCAGATGGTTATAGATGTGTGGTGTTATTTCGGAGGCCCCTGTTCTGTTCCATTGGTCTATATCTCTGTTTTGGTACCAGTACCATGCTGTTTTGGTTACTGTAGCCTTATAGTATAGTTTGAAGTCAGGTAGCGTGATGCCTCCAGCTTTGTTCTTCTGGCTTAGGATTGTCTTGGCAATGTGGGCTCTTTCTTGGTTCCATATGAACTTTAAAGTAGTTTTTTCCAATTCTGTGAAAGTCATTGGTAGCTTGTTGGGGGTGGCATTGAATCTATAAATTACTTGGGCAATATGGCCATTTTCATGATATTGATTCTTCCTATCCCTGAACATGGAATGTTCTTCCATTGGTTTGTGTCCTATTTTATTTTGTTGAGCAGTGATTTGCAGTTCTCCTTGAAGAGGTCTTTCATGTCCCATGTAAGTTATATTCCTAGGTATTTTTTGATTTTTATTTTTGTATTATTATACTTTAAGTTCTATGGTACCTCTACACAACGTGTAGGTTTGTTATATTTATATATACGTGTACCTTGTTGGTGTGCTGCACCCATTAACTCATCCCAAATTAAAACCACAAAGAGATACCATCTCACACCAGTTAGAATGGCAATCATAAAAAGTCAGGAAACAACAGGTACTGGAGAGGATGTGGAGAAATAGGAATACTTTTACACTGTTGGTGGGACTGTAAACTAGTTCAACCATTGTGGAAGACAGTGTGGCGATTCCTCAAGGATCTAGAACTAGAAATACCATTTGACCCAGCCATCCCATTACTGGGCATATACCTAAAGGATTATAAATCATGCTACTGTAAAGACATATGCACATGTATGTTTATTGCAGCACCATTCACAATAGCAAAGACTTGGAACCAACCCAAATGTCCATCAATGGTAGACTGGATTAAGATTCCTAGGTATTTTATTCTCTTTGTAGCAATTGTGAATGGGAGTTCACTCATGATTTGGCTCTCTGTCTGTTATTGGTGTATAAGAATGCTTGTGATTTGCACATTGATTTTGTATCCTAAGACTTTGTTGAAGTTGCTTATCAACTTAAATGGAGATTTTTGGGCTGAGACGATGGGGTTTTCTAAATATACAATCATGTCATCTGCAAACAGGGACAATTTGACTTCCTCTTTTCCTAATTGAATACCATTTATTTCTTTCTCTTGCCTGATTGCCCTGGCCAGAACTTCCAACACTATGTTGAATAGGAGTGGTGAGAGAGGGCATCCTGTCTTGTGCCAGTTTTCAAAGGAATGCTTCCAGTTTTTGCCCATTCAGTATGATATTGGCTGTGGGTTTGTCATAAATAGCTCTTATTATTTTGAGATATGTTCCATCAATACCTAGTTTATTGAGTTTTTAGCATGAAGGGCTGTTGAATTTTGTCAAAGGCCTTTTCTGCATCTATTGAGATAATCATGTGGTTTTTGTCTTTGGTTCTGTTTATATGATGGATTATGTTTATTGATTTGCATATGTTGAACCAGCCTTGCATCCCAGGGATGAAGCCCACTTGATCATGGTGGATAAGCTTTTGATGTGCTGCTGGATTTGGTTTGCCAGTATTTTATTGAGGATTTTCATATGTTCATCAGGGATATTGGTCTAAAATTCTTTTTTGTTGTGTCTCTGCCAGGCTTTGGTATCAGGATGATGCTGGCCTCATAAAATGAGTTAGGAGGATTCTCTTTTCTATTGATTGGAATAGTTTCAGAAGGAATGGTACCAGCTCCTCTTGTACCTCTGGTAGAATTTGGCTGTGAATCTGTCTGGTCCTGGACTTTTTTGGTTGGTAGGCTATTAATTATTGCCTCAATTTCAGAGCCTGTTATTGGTCTATTCAGATTCAACTTCTTCCTGGTTTAGTCTTGGGAGGTGTATGTGTCCAGGAATTTATCCATTTCTTCTAGATTTTCTAGTTTATTTGCATAGAGGTGTTTATAGTATTCTCTGATGGTAGTTTGTATTTCTGTGGGATTGGTGGTGATATCCCTTTGTGATTTTTGCACATTGATTTTGTATCCTGAGACTTTGCTGAAGTTGCTTATCAGCTTAAGGAGATTTTGGGCTGAGAGATGATGGGGTTTTCTAAATATACAATCATGTCATCTGCAAACAGGGACAATTTGACTTCCTTTTCCTAATTGAATACCCTTTATTTCTTTCTCTTGCCTGATTGCCCTGGCCAGAACTTCCAACACTATGTTGAATAGGAGTGGTGAGAGAGCATCCCTGTCTTGTGCCAGTTTTCAAAGGAATGCTTCCAGTTTTTGCCCATTCAGTATGATATTGGCTGTGGGTTTGTCATAAATAGTTTTATTATTTTGAGATATGTTCCATCAATACCTAGTTTATTGAGAGTTTTTAGCATGAAGGGCTGTTGAATTTTGTCAAAGGCCTTTTCTGCATCTATTGAGATAATCATGTGGTTTTTGTCTTGGTTCTGTTTATGTGATGGATTATGTTTATTGATTTGCATATGTTGAACCAGCCTTGCATCCCAGGGATGAAGCCACTTGATCATGGTGGATAAGCTTTTGATGTGCTGCTGGATTTGGTTTGCCAGTATTTTATTGAGGATTTTCATCGATGTTCATCAGGGATATTGGTCTAAAATTCTTTTTTGTTGTGTCTCTGCCAGGCTTTGGTATCAGGATGATGCTGGCCTCATAAAATGAGTTAGGAGGATTCTCTTTTCTATTGATTGGAATAGTTTCAGAAGGAATGGTACCAGCTCCTCTTTGTACCTCTGGTAGAATTTGGCTGTGAATCTGTCTGGTCCTGGACTTTTTTGGTTGGTAGGCTATTAATTATTGCCTCAATTTCAGAGCCTGTTATTGGTCTATTCAGGATTCAACTTCTTCCTGGTTTAGTCTTGGGAGGTGTATGTCCAGGAATTTATCCATTTCTTCTAGATTTTCTAGTTTATTTGTAGAGGTGTTTATAGTATTCTCTGATGGTAGTTTGTATTTCTGTGGGATCAGTGGTGATATCCCTTTATCATTTTTATTGTCTATTTGATTCTTCTCTTTCTTCTTCTTTATTAGTCTTGCTAGTGGTCTATCAATTTTGTTGATCTTTTCAAAAACCAGCTCCTGGATTCATTGATTTTTGAAGGGTTTTTGTGTCTCTATCTCCTTCAGTTCTGCTCTGATCTTAGTTATTTCTTGCCTTCTGGGAGCTTTTGAATTTGTTTGCTCTTGCTTCTCTAGTTCTTTTAATTGTGATGTTAGGGTGTCAATTTTAGATCTTTCCTGCTTTCTCTTGTGGGCATTTAGTGCTATAAATTTCCCTCTACACACTGCTTTAAATGTGTCCCAGAGATTCTGGTACGTTGTGTCTTGGTTCTCATTGGTTTCAAAGAACATCTTTATTTCTGCCTTCATTTCAGTATTTACCCAGTAGTCATTCAGGAGCAGGTTGTTCAGTTTCCATGTGGTTGTGCAGTTTTGAATGAGTTTCTTAATCCTGAGTTCTAATTTGTTTGCACTGTGGTCTGAGAAACAGTTTGTTGTGATTTCTGTTCTTTTACATTTGCTGAGGAGTGCTTTACTTCCAACTGTGGTCAGTGTTGGAATAAGCGTGATGTGGTGCTGAGAAGAATTTATATTCTGTTGATTTGGGGTGGAGTTCTGTAGATGTCTATTAGGTCTGCTTGGTCCAGAACTGAGTTCAAGTCCTGGATATCCTTGTTAATTTTCTGGCTTCTTGATCTAATATTGGCAGTGGGGTGTTAAAGTCTCCCATTATTATTGTGTGGAGTCTAAGTCTCTTTGTAGGTCTCTAAGGACTTGCTTTATGAATCTGGGTGCTCCTGTATTGGGTGTATATATATTTAGGATAGTTAGCTCTTCCTGTTGAATTGATCCCTTTACCATTTTGTAATGGACTTTTGTCTCTTTTGATCTTTGTTGGTTTAAAGTCTGTTTTATCAGAGACTAGGATTGCAACCCCTGCTTTTTTTGTTTTTGCTTTCCATGTGCTTGGTAGATCTTCCTCCGTCCCTTTATTTTGAGCCTATATATGTCTCTGCACGTGAGATGGGTCTCCTGAATACAGCACACCGATGGGTCTTGACTTTTTATCCAGTTTGCCAGTCTTTGTCTTTTAATTGGGACATTTAGCCCTTTTATATTTAAGGTTAATATTGTTATGTGTGAATTTGATCCTGTCATTATGATGTTACTTGGTTATTTTGCCTATTAGTTGATGGAGTTTATAATTTGGCATGTTTTTGCAGTGGCTGGTACCAGTTGTTCCTTTCCATGTTTAGTGCTTCCTTCAGGAGCTCTTGTAAGGCAGGCCTAGTGGTGACAAAATCTCCAGCAGCAACGTCAAATATTTTTAAACAATTCAAAAATTAGACTTCTAAAGGAGATTTTTATTTACCTATTATTATCCGGCACTTCTGCATCAATATTATGAAGTAGATATTATTTCTTCTATTTTACAGATGAAGAAACAGATTGAGAATGTCTGATTTTGCAAAGTGATTTTCAATTAAGTGATAGACATGAGACTTAAACCCAGAAATTCTGACCCCATATCCTTTTTTTCGACTCAGTCTACCCTTTGGCACAGATAGAATAAATGCTTTCAGGTTCATATTACTTTTGAAGATCATTGGTATATATTTTGCAAGATTAGCAAAATATGCCACTATTGCAGCAACAAGCTCCATACCAGACTAAAAAAGTATTCAATAGTGAGAATATCTAAATTTCCACCTATTTACGTGATTAGAATATGCAGACAATGTTACAGGCAGTCTCATCCAGCTTCTCCAAGGGTGTTATCAGTGTCATCTATGAAAACTCTTGCAACTTGATAAGCATGGTTAATTATCAACAGGGCCCTGGCAAAAATATGTTACACATCTGTATGCAACATCATATTATGAATCAATGGAAAGGGACAAGTATTGAAATCAGATGAATTGAGTTTGAAGTCCAACATTGCCACTTGTTAGTTGATTGAGTGCAACTTTAGGCAAGTTACTTAATCTCTCTGTATTATTTTCTTTATAAAACAATACACATATCTCATGCTTTTGATGATTGAGATAAAAGCCAGATTATTGAAATAATTATCCAGAGAACATTTTAAGACAAAGTGGTACCTGAGCTTCAAGGGTGGTAACAAATAATTTCATTAAAGTAGTTATTGTTGTTGGTTTTAATCTTTTCTATTAACCTTAGATAATAAAGTCTTACCTTTCACTCCTGCTTCCAGTTCCACTTGTCCTACACAGACAAGGAGCGCTATGAAAATGAAGAGAGACCTGAGGTCCAGAAGCAGATGCTTGTTGATATGGCCAAAAAGCTACCGGTTTACACAAGAACTGGAAGTGGAGGTCAGTTCATTCAAAGGCAGCTAGAGAGGCAGCTCAGCAAGTATCTCAGAAAGGCTAAGTCATATATGTTCTCAAACTAGCCCCTTTTTTATCCTCCCATCTTCTGAAAACCACTATGGAGATTTTTCTCTACATTTTATTTTTTAAAAATTTTAAACACATATCAAAGCTGGAAGAATTGTGTAGTAAACACCTGTATACCCCAAACTGGATTCTACTGCTAACATTTTTCTGTGTTGCTTTATCACGTATCTGTCCACATATGCATATCTCTATCTTTCGTCAAGCCATCTTATTTTTCTGATGCATTTCAAAGTAAATAGCTGACATCAGTAAGATATCTACCTAAATATTTTATTCTGTTTTGGTAAAATGTACATACAAACACATGTATAATCTTAAGTGTACAATTCCATGTGTTTTGAAAACTGTACACATCTGTGTAACTAAACCCCCAATAAAACTGCCATCACCTCAGAAAGTTCCATCATGCCTTATTTCCAGTCAATCCCACCCCACCCTACTCCCCACAGACAACCACTATTCTGATAGCTTTTCACTATAAATTAGTTTTGTCTGCTCTCAAATTTTATTTAATTGGAATCACAGAGTATATACTCTTGCATCTGGCTTCTTGTTATTCAACACAATGTTTGTAAGATTCATCCATCTTTTTTGTGTATTTTTTTATTGCTGAGTAGCATTACATCGTATGAATGTATCAAAGTTTATCCATTCACTAGTTGATACATATTTGGGTTGTTTCTAGTGTTTAGTTATTATGAGTCAATCTGCTATGAATTTTACTGTATAAGAATCTGTGCAAAGACATATCTTCTTTTTTCTTTAGTAAATATCCATAACAGAATTTTACTCTTAGGTTTCATCTGCATGACTAAAACAGTACTTGCTGAACTAATTCTCCACCTTTTAAATTTTGAAAACCTACTGAGTTATGGGGAATATGTTAAAAAGTTTGAAAACCATAGTTCTTCTGATATGTCATCCTAATGTTTCTAATAAGGATAATTTTATTTCACATTTCAAGGCTTTAGAAAGTTTACTCTCAGACACATATTCATTTGTTCATCATTTATTCAGCAAATATTTATTAAGATATATGGCAATTGGGGAAATTTTACTATGTTCTTGGTATTATATGATATTAAGGACTTGCTGTTAATTTTGTTAGAGCAATAATATAGTGGTTATGATTTTTAAAAATCTTCATGCATATGGAAATATTTATGGTTTGAAGTGACACAGTGTTTGGGATTTGTTTAAAATGATCAAGTAAAAAGCCAGTTGAAGAGATAGGTGAAACAAAAATGACACAGTGTTGATAATTGTTGAATCTGGGTAATGGTACTTACCATGGTACCTTTGCTACTGACTATTCACTGGAACCTTGAGGTATTTGCAGCTCCCGGGATAGGCAATAATAGGAAAGGCTTCTCTGAGGAAATACCATTTGAAGACTTAAATGATAAGGATTTAGCCATGTGTATTAGTCAGCGTTCTCCAGATAAATAGAGCCAATAGAATTGTGTGTGTGTGTGTGTGTGTGTGTGTGTGTGTGTGTGTGTGTGTGTGTGTATACATATATACAGAGAGAGAGAGAGAGAGATTATGAGGAATCAGCAAATGATTATGGAACCTGAGAAGTCCCACGGTTTGCCATCTGCAAGCTAGAGAATCAGGGAAGCTGGTAGTGTAATTATAGTCTGAATTAAATGGTTTGAGAACCAGTAGTGCTGATGGTGTAAGCCCCAATCTCATGGCAGAAAACTGATGTCCCAGCTCATGCAGTCAGGCAAGAAGAGTAAATTCTCTCATCCTCTACATTTTTGTTCTGTTCAGGTCCTCAAAGGATTGGATGAGGCCCACCTGCATTGGAGAAGACAGTCTGCTTTGCACAGTCTAGATTTGAATGCTAATCTCACCCAGAAACACCTTCACAGAGACACCTAGAAATCATATTTAACCAAATATCTAGGTACCCCATGACCCAGTAAAGTTGACACACAAAATTAACTATCACAAGTCCAGCCCTTGTCAACTTGGCACCCATACACATCTCCTTAAACCATACTCTCCACTTAAAGACAATAACAAGGTTACAGTTTTACCTAACATGATACAAGTATCATGCATTCAACTGAAAACACACTAACCCCTTCCACAGAAGAATAGGTATTCTTAAGTGAGTTTACTTTTCTCCTTGCTATTTTGTTAAAAACGATTTAAATACTATGATATAAAATTAACAATACTTAAATACTATGATGTAAAGTCTATACATCTTATATTACATGATAAGGGAATAAGAGAAGGAAGAAAACAAAGATATTTGAGATACACACATACAATTGTATTCATAACAAAATAAGAAGGAAACACCCATAACATTAACAGACCTTGTTTCCGTAACTGGTCACATGGTCATAGCTGGTATTTATAGCTACTTTCTCCCACCATCCATTCTGTACTCCCTTTGCCTTTAGCAAACACCTCAGCTGGTACTGGTTTTTTACCTGATGTGGTGACCCAAATCTTCAGTTCTGAAGAGTCTGGGTCATTAATAGTCCTGCCTGAATTGGATTGTTGTGGTTTTCCATTGACCTAATCACTAGGCATGGTAACACTAAGAGACGCCCTAAGGCACTTCCTGTATTCTTAACATACTCTTTATTTCCTCCATTGCAGAGTAGTAATAGTCCAATTTACACTCAATAGTCTAAAAGTCTATTATACCAGTTTACACTCCCATTTCCACCCCTTGATTTCCACCCAGGACTCAAGGGGTGGAAATGGAAGTGGCAGCACTCACCATTACCCTTAGTTACCCACTAACAAAATTGCACTATGAAATCTAATATACACTTCGTAATCTGGATCAGTTATCCCAGCCAACATTGCACCTGCCTCTTGTCCTACTGATTCAGAGATATGAGGATTCCAAAGTGACTGGATGGCAGTCTTAACTTCCAGTTCAGTGGAATCATTGTTGTGTCTCCTAGTGGAAGCATTCCTCTCTCTGGGACTAACACCTCTAGGCTAGCAAAGCACAAGGTTGCAGGAACAGGAAGAAAACATTTTGTTAGTGGGTCACTTAGGGTAATAGTGAGTGGTACCACTCCCATTTCCACCCCTTCATTTCTGGACCTGTGAATCCTAACAGAGAATCAGCATCATCTATTGGACACTGATTCAGAGCATATACAGCTTTGGGGAAAACCTTGCCCCAGCCCTGAAAGGTATTGACACCTAACTGGCACTGTAACTGACACTTCAAAAGACCATGTCACCACTCTGTCACGCAGCTGCTTCAGGATGATGGGGAACATGGTAACACCAGTAAATTCCACAAGCATGGGCCTATTGCAGCACTTCTCTTGCTGTGAAACGAGTTCCTTGATCAGGCATAATGCTGTGTGGAATATCATGATGGTGGATAAGGCATTTTGTAAGTCCATGGATGGTACTTTTGGTGGAAGCGTAGCATGCAGGGAAGACAAATCTATATCCAAAGTGTCTATTCCAGTAAGGACAAAACGCTGCCTCTTCCATCATAGAAGCACTCCAATGTAATCAACCTGATACCAGGTTGATGGCTCATCACCCCAGAGAAGGTGCTATATCAGGTGCTGAGTGTTGGTCTCTGCTGTTAGCAGATTGGGTAGTCAGGAATGGCAGTAGGCAGGTCAGCCTTGGTGAGTGAGAGTTCATATTGCTGAGCCGTGTAACCTCCATCCCTGCCACCATGGCCACTTTGTTCATGAGCCCATTGGGCAGTAACTGGAGTGGGTGGGAAAAGAGGCTGACTGGTAATCAAAAACAGGTCATTCTGTCTGTTTGATTATTAAAATCCTTCTCTGCTATAGTGCTATTTTCTGAATGTTTGTGTGCCCCTGTCCCCAAGGGGATATTAGGAGGTGAAATCTTTGGGGAGGTGGTTAAGCGGTAGAACCCTCATGAATGGGATTAGTGTCCTTACAATAAGGCACCAGAGAGCTGCTTTGCCCCTTTCACCGTGAGAGGGCACAGCAAGAAAGCACTGTCTATAAAAGAGGCCCGCACCAGCACTAAAGCTCTTGGTACCTTGATCTTGGAACTCCAAGCCTCGAGAACCATGAGAATAAATTTGTTGTTTAGAAGCTACCCAGTCCATGGTATTTTGTTAGAGCCCCAAATGGAGTTAAGACATGTGATCAAACATGAGTGAGCATTCACACAAGACACAAATATCTTCACACTTTTTTTTCCATTCAGAGAGGTCTTTCCACACACTTCTTTTCCAAATTTCCTTGTCACGGGGGCTCTCTTTACAAAGGTATTTCTCACAGTGTTTGTGAAAGGTACATTTTCTATTCCTTCCCAGTGTGAGTGAGCAGAACTATTCTAACCTTCCATTCTCCTTAAGCCTTTGAATCCTCCCCTCAACATTAAACCAAGGCAGGTCCAGCATTTCCAATGTACTCACTGTGGGCCACCTTTTCATCATGTTTTAGCAAACCAACCAACCAAATTGTTAGAATGTTTTCCAACTCCCTGAGCTGCAAACATTAAAATCAGAATCTCTGCTTAGTAGGCCCCTATCAATAAATTTGACCAGATTCAACTTTATGTTTTTTCCAACATTAGTATTTGTTTCCACATGTGTTCCCTAGATTTCTAGCTGTATAAATTGGAAAATTTGGGCAGTTCTTTTGGAGTGTAGTACATGTCTTTGTGGGTCACACTTTGTACCTTACCTTTAGGGATCTGTTAGGGCTTGATTCCTATTATAGGTCTTAGAAGCAAAGACGGTGGGTCCAGAGGAGAATCAACATTGTCCTGTATAGTGGCCTGAGTTTCCTCAAGCAATGCAGTGTTGATCCCTTCAGACAGGATTGGAGAGGCCAATACCACGGGCAGTTGTAAGCTGCTTCCACTGGTTGCAGGGAGGCCCCCTCTCCTGGCAAAGAAGATGCATTGGAATTTAGGCACTCAGTATCCCTGGCTTCATAAGGGTCTTCCCACACATCCCCATCCTAACTTACAGGATCCAATTCTTTCCAAATCAGTGCCCTCATTTTAACAGTAGATACCCTGCAAGACTGGGAGTTCAACTATCATTGTAATTCAGCTATTTACAGATGAAATTTTGTGGTTTTCAGCAATCTCAGTCCTGTGGCTACATGCAAGAAGCATCTCCTTTAGGAGATACATAGAAGCTTTCAGGTCATTTATCCAGCACTTTGGCTGGGAATTCCTGAACTGATCTTTTTCTTTTCGCACTTTTTTCAATCATGTTAGAAGCTACAAGCCAACCTCATTTTATTCATTAGTTTTTCAAAAATGTTAAAAATTATCATATATAGTCACCCAGCTACTTGCTTCTCATAAATAGTTGATTAAGAGCATCTATTGAAGATACTTTGCATATTTCCATTGCCAGATCATGCCACAGATTACCAGTGCTCTCTTTATTACTTGATACATTGTCACTCTTTATTACTTGATACAGTGTCATTAGCATCATCAAAACTAATAAGATTGAAGAGCCAATTCCAGAAACTTCAGAACCAATTCAGAAAACTCATTCCTAAAATTCTGTTTCTTTGGAATCACTATCAGTAGGGTTCTCTATAGAAAAATAACAATAAGATATATGTATATAAATTATTATTATTTACATTGAGGAATTAGCTCACATAATTATGGAGGCTGAGAAGTCCCACTGTCTGCCATCAGCAAGCTGGAGACCCAGGAAAGGTGGTGGTGTAGTTCTACTTTGAGCCCAAAGTGTAAGCACTAGGAGAAACAATGGTATAAGTTCTACTCCAAGTCCAAAGGCCCTGAGAACCTGAGAGCCAAAGTGTAAGTTTCAGTTTGAGTCCGGTTCTGAGAACCAGGAAACCTGATCACATAAGTCCCAGTCTAAGGACAGACTGATGTCTTATCTCATGCAGTCAGGCAGAGAGAACAAATTCTCCCTTCCTCTGAATTTTTATCCTATTCAGGTCCTCAAAGGATTGGATGAAGCCTACCCACATTGGGGAAGACAATCTGCTTTACTCAGTCTACTGATTCAAATGCTAATCTCACCCAGAAACACTCTCACAAAGACACTTAGAAATAATGTTTAACCAAATATCTGGGCACCCTATGACTCAGTCAAGTTGACACATAAAATTAACCATCAGAATTAAAACCAGACAAAAAATCACAGATAGGAGGCAGGACCAACTTGCAGCTCTCACTTGATGGATGGACAAAACGACATGTGGAGACTCACACCGTGAACTTTTGCTCTAAGAACTACCACAGGAACATACCAGGAAAGCAGAAAGAATTCACAGATTCTTTGAAAGAAGCATCTTGCCACTGCAAACTCCATGAGACAGCCAAAACCTGTGAGTGCCCAAAGTGTAAGCACTAGGAGAAACAATGGTATAAGTTCTACTCCAAGTCCAAAGGCCTCCTGAGAACCTGAGAGCCAAAAGTGTAAGTTTCAGTTTGAGTCCGAAGTTCTGAGAACCAGGAAACCTGATCACATAAGTCCCAGTCTAAGGACAGACTGATGTCTTATCTCATGCAGTCAGGCAGAGAGAGAACAAATTCTCCCTTCCTCTGAATTTTTATCCTATTCAGGTCCTCAAAGGATTGGATGAAGCCTACCCACATTGGGGAAGACAATCTGCTTTACTCAGTCTACTGATTCAAATGCTAATCTCACCCAGAAACACTCTCACAAAGACACTTAGAAATAATGTTTAACCAAATATCTGGGCACCCTATGACTCAGTCAAGTTGACACATAAAATTAACCATCAGAATTAAAACCAGACAAAAAAAATCACAGATAGGAGGCAGGACCAACTTGCAGCTCTCACTTGGATGGACAAAACGACATGTGGAGACTCACACCGTGAACTTTTGCTCTAAGAACTACCACAGGAACATACCAGGAAAGCAGAAAGAATTCACAGATTCTTTGAAAGAAGCATCTTGCCACTGCAAACTCCATGAGACAGCCAAAACCTGTGAGTGCCCAAAGTGTGAGAGGGGGAAAGTCCACCTCTGAACACGCATCCTCACTGGGGAATCTGAAAATTCTGATCATGGGAAAAGGATTTAACCTTAGAGCTGAAACAAATTTGGAGAGCCAAGAGAAATATAAAAGTAGAGGAAGCAGTGGGAAGAATCCTGTAGGCACTCAGTCTTCAGGGAAGCCCAGGCTAGCCTTTTCCTTGTCACTAGGGCTCTCTTTATTTCAAGGGTACCTTGGGGAAGGGCCACAGGGAGAAGGAAACTGCTGAACTTTGTTATAATTTCAACTGAGCATGAATTTTCTTGGACATAATCCAGGGAGGTGAACGGGAAGTACAGATATGAGCACAGAAGCTGTGGCAGGCAAGGAGGGGCAAGGCCTGAAAGCCCTGCTTGCTTTCTCCCTGGGGACGCTTGTAGCAAGGCAAGATGTCAGCCCTGCAAACCGGCTTCCTGGATATAGACTAGGTGCTGTTGGTGGGGCTCAGTGAGAGTGAGACTGGCCTTGCTGGCTGCATGGGAGCTGGGGGAGGTCTGTCACTGCTGGCTTTTCTCCACTTCCCTGGTGACCTATATGATGTAGCAGAGGCAGCCATAATCCTCCTGGGAACATAACTCCATTAGCCTGAGAACCACAGCCCCATTTCCACAGCAACCACAGCAAGCCCCATACAAGGAGAGTCTGAGCTCAGACATGCCTAACCTGCCCTGATGGCCTTTCTCTACATGCCATGGTAGCTGAAGATAAAATCTCCTGGGAGCTCTATGTCCCTGCCCATTACCTGAGAAACCAGAATACTTATCCAGGTGACCCTAGGGAAAGATTGAATCTCCACTATACTACCACAGCTGATGCTCTCTTGAAAGCCCCACCTCCTGGCTGGAGGCCAACCAACTCAAGCTGTTACAACAACACATAAAAGAACAACCCTGCTCCAAGAAAGGAGAAAACAACAGCTAATTCCACTGCCTGGGACATCCTGGCTAACCAGAGGTCCTGAGTTTGTCCAAGAAGCAACTTCACTGCTAGCATAACTAGCATTTGAGAAAACCAGCACACTAAACAAAACTACAACCAAGGACTCTCACAGAGTCACTTTACTCCCCCTACTGCCTCCACTGGAGCAGGTGCTGGTACCCATGGCTGGAAGACCTGAAGATGATCACATCGCAGGACCCTTTGCAGACACTCCCCAGTACCAGCCCAGAGCCTAGTAGCTCTTCTGGTTGACTAGACCCAGAAGAGCAATAACAATCACTGCAGTCTGGCTCTCAGGAAGCCCCATCCCTAGGGAAGGGAGAAGCACCACATCAAGGCACCCATGGGACAAAAGAATCTGAACAGCAGCCTTGAGCCCAGATCTTCCTCTGACAAAGTCTACCCAAATGAGAAGGAACTAGAAAAACAATTCTGGTAACATGACAAAACATCCCCAAAAGCTCATACTAGCTCACCAACAATGGATCTAAACCAAGAAGAAATCTCTGAGTTGCTAGAAAAGGAATTCAGAAGGTCAATTATTAAGCTACTCAATGAGGCACCAGAGAAAAGTGAATATCAACTTAAAGCAATTTAAAAAAACATACAGGATATATGAAAAACTCAGAGAAATAGACAGCATAAATTAAAAAAAAAAATCACAACCTCTAGAAATAAAGGACACACAGAGAAATGCAGAATACAGTGGAAAGTCTCAACAATAGAATCAGACAAGTAGAGAAAAAGCTTTAGAGCTCAAAGATAAGGCTTTCAAGTTAACTTAATCTGACAAAGACAAAGAAAAAGAATTTAAAAAATGAACAAAGCCTCCAAGAAGTTTGAGATTATGTTAAATGACCAAACCTAAGAATAATTGGTGTTCCTGAGGAAGAAGAGAAATCTAAAAGTTTGGAAAACTTATTTGAGGAATAATTGAGGAAAATTCCTGGCCTTGCTAGAGATCTAGACATCCAAATACAAGAAGCTCAAAGAACACCCGGGAAATTTGCAAAAAGATCATCACCTAGGCACATAGTCATCAGGTTATCTAAAGTCAAGACAAAGGAAAGAATCTTAAGAGCTGTGAGGCAAAAGCATCAGGTAACCTATAAAGGAAAACCTATCAGATTAACAGCAGATTTGCAGCAGAAACCCTACAAGCTAGAAGGGAATGGGGTCCTATTTTTAGCCTCCTCAAACAAAAATAATTATCAGCCAAGAATTTTGTATCCAGCAAAACTAAGCTTCATAAATGAAGGAAAGATAGTCTTTTCAGACAAACAATGCTGAGAGAATTCACCACTACAAGCCAGCACTACAAGAACTGCTAAAAGGAGTTCTAAATCTTGAAACAAACCTTCAAAATACACAAAATAGAACCTCCTTAAAGCATAAATCTCACAGGGCCTATAAACAACAAACACAATGAAAAAAAAAACACAAGGTATTCAGGCAACAACTAGCATGATGAATAGAATAGTACCTCACATCTCAATAAAAACATCCACAGTTTCTGGAAATGAAACACACTTAGAGAAATACAAAAGAAACTGGAAAGTTACAACAATATAATTGAAGAAGTAGAAGAAAGAACATCAGAGCTCAAAGAAAAGGCTTTTGAATTAACCCAATCTGACAAAGACAAAGAAAAAAGATTCAAAAACAATGAACAAAGCATCCAAGAAGTTGTGTGATTATGTTAAATAATTATATTATTCTGAAACCTAAGAGTAATTCGTGTTCCTGAGGAAGAAGAGAGATCTAAGTGTTTGGAAAACTTATTTGGGGGAAAAACCGAGGAAAATGTCCCTGGTCTTGCTAGAGATATAGACATCCAAATACAAGAAGCTCAAAGAACACCCAGGAAATTCATAGCAAAAAGATCATCATATAGGCACACAGTCATTAGGTTGTCTAAAGTCAAGACAAAGGAGAGAATCTTAAGAGCTGTGAGGCAAAAGCATCAGGTAACCTATGAAGGAAAAACTATCAGACTAACATCAGATTTGTCAGCAGAAACCCTGCAAGCTAGAAGGGATTAGGTCCTGTCTTTTGCCTCTTTGAAGAAAATAATTACCAGCCAAGAATTTTGTATCCAGCAAAAGAAAGCTTCATAAATGAGGGAAAGATAAAGTCTTTTTTAGACAAACAAATGCTGAGAGAATTTGCCACCACCAAGGCAGAGCTACAAGAAATGTTAAAAGGAGTTCAATATCATGAAACAAAGCCTTAAACTACAGCAAAATAGAACTTTCTTAAAGTATAAATCTCACAGGGCTTATAAAACAAAAACACAATGAAAAAAAGGCATTCATGCAACAGCTAGCATGAAGAATAGAATGATACCTCACATCTCAATATTAATGTTGAATGTAAATGGCCTAAATCCTCCACTTAAAATATACAGAATGGCAGAATGAATAAAAATCTACCAACCAAGTATCTGCTGTCTCAACTCACCTAACACATAAGGACTGACATAAACTTAAGGTAAAGGGGTGAAAAAAGATATCCAATGCAAATGGACACCAAAAATATTCAGGGTTAGCTATTCTTATAACAGAAACAAACAGACTTTAAAACAACAACAGTTTAAAAAGACAAAGAGGGAAATTATATAATGATAAAAGGACAGTTAAACAGGAAAATATCACAATCCTAAATATATATGCCTAAATATATATGCCTAATACTGGAGCCCACAAATGTATAAAAAAATTACTATTAGACTTGATAAATGAAATAGAGGGCAACACAATAATAGTGGGGGACATCACTGCTCCACTGACAACACTAGACAGGCCATCAAGACAGAAAGTCAACAAAGAAATAGCAAAGAATCTTTGCTATTGTGAATAGTGCTGCAATAAACATACGTGTGCATGTGTCTTTATAGCAGCATAATTTATAATCCTTTGGGTATATACCTAGTAATGGGATGGCTGGGTCATATGGTACATCTAGTTCTAGATCCTTGAGGAATCGCCATACTGTTTTCCATAATGGAATCAACCCAAATGTCCATCAGTGACAGATTGGATTAAGAAAATGTGGCACATATACACCATGGAATACTATGCAGCCATAAAAAGGATGAGTTTTGCGTCCTTTGTAGGACATGGATGCAGCTGGAAACCATCATTCTTAGCAAACTATCACAAGAACAGAAACCAAACACCGCATGTTCTCACTCATAGGTGGGAACTGAACAATGAGATCACTTGGACTCGGGAAGGAACATCACACACGGGGCCTATCATGGGGAGGGAGGGGAGGATTGCATTGGGAGTTATACCTTATGTAAATGATGGGTTGATGGTGCAGCACACCAACATGGCAAAAGTATACATATGTAGCAAACCTGCACATTGTGCACATGCACTACAACTTGAAGTTTAATAATAATAAATAAATTTAAAAAAAAAAAGAAATAGCAAAGAATCAATAGACTTAAACTATACAATAGAACAAATAGACTTAACAGATATTTACAGAACATTCTACCCAACTACTGCAGAATATACATTCTATTCATAAGCACATGGAACATTATTCAAGATAGACCATATGATAGGCCACAAAACAAGTCTCAGAAAATTTAAGAAAATCAAAATTATATCAAGTACTTTCTCAGACCACAGTGGAATACAATTGGAAATCAACTTTAATAGGAACCTTCAAAACCATGCAAATACATAGAATTTAAATAATCTACTCATGAATTATTGTTGAGTCAACAATGAAATCAAGATGGAAATTTAAAAATTCTTTGAACTGAATGATAATAGTGACACAACCTATCAAAACCTCTGGGATACAGCAAAAGTGGTGCTAAGAGGAAAGTTCATAGCATTAAATGCCTACATCAAAAAGTCTGAAAGAGCACAAATAGACAATCTAAGGTCACACCTCAAGGAACTAGAGAAACAAGAACAAACCAAACCCAAACCCAGCAGAAGAAAAGAAATAACAAAGATCAGAGCAGAACTAAATGAAATTGAAACAAAAAAAAATACAAAAGATAAATGAAAAAGCTGGTTCTTTGAAAAGATAAATAAAATTGATAGACCATTAGCAGATTAACCAAGAAAAGAAGAGAAGATCCAAATAAGCTCAATTAGAAACAAAATGGGAGATATTACAACCAATACCACAGAAATACAAAAGATCATTCAAGGCTACTAAGAACACCTTTATGGGCACAAACTTGAAAACTTAGAGGAGATTGATAAATTCCTGGAAATATACAACTCTCCTAGATTAAACCAGAAATAAATGGGAACTCTGAAGAGACCAGTAACAAGCAGCAAGATTAAAATGGTAATTAAAAAATTGCCAACAAAAAAGTCCAGGGCCAGATGGATTCACAGCTGAATTCTGTCAGACATTCAAAGAAGAAATGGTACCACTCCTACTGAAACTATTCCAAAAGGCAGAGAAAGAGGGAATCCTCCCTAAATTATTCTATGAAGCCAATATTACCCTAATACCAAAAACGAGGAAAGAACATAGCTAAAAAAGAAAACTACAGACCAATATCCCTGATGAATATAGATGCAAAAATCCTCAACAAAATACTAGCTAACCGAATCCAACAGCATATCAAAAAGATAATCCATCATGATCAAGTGGGTTTCATACCAGGATGCAGGATGGTTTAACATGCAAGTCAATAAATGTGATACACCACATAAACAGAATTAAAAACAAAAATCACATGATCATCTCAATAGATGCAGAAAAAGCATTTGACAAAATCCAGCATCCCTTTATGATTAAAACCTCAGCAAAATTCAGCATAGAAGGACATACCTTAAGGTAATAAAAGCCATCTATGACAAACCCACAGCCAACATTATACTGAATGGGGAAAAGTTGAAAGCATTCCCCTGAGAACTGGAACAAGACAAGGATGCCCACTTTCACCACTTCTATTCAACATAGTACTGGAAGTCCTAGCCAGAGCAATCAGACAAGAGAAAGAAATAAAGGGCATCCAAATCAGTAAAGAGGAAGTCAAACTGTCTGTTTGCTGATGATATGATCGTATACCTAGAAAACCCTAAAGACTCATCAAAAGCTCCTAGATCTGATCAATGAATTCAGCAAAGTTTCAGGATACAAAATTAATGTACACAAATCAGTAGCACTGCTATACACCAACAGCAACCAAGCTGAGAATCAAATCAAGAACTCAACCCTTTTACAATAGCTGCAAAAAAAAAAACAAAACAAAAAAACTTAGAATATACCTAACCAAGGAGGTGAAAGACCTCTACAAGGAAAACTACAAAACACTGCTGAAAGAAATCATATAAAAAAGAAGTCATAGATGACACAAAGAAATGGAAACATCCCATGCTCATGGATGACTAGAATCAATATTGTGAAAATGACCATACTGCCAAAAGAAGTCTACAAATTCAATGCAATTCACATCAAACTACCAGCATCATTCTTTACAGAACTAGAAAAAAATCATCCTAAAATCCATATGGAACCAAAAAAGAGCCCACATAGCCAAAGCAAGACTAAGCAAAAAGAACAAATCTGGAGACATCACATTACCAGACTTCAAACTATAGTATAAAGTTATAGTCACCAAAACAGCATGGTACTGGTTGAAAAATAGGCACATAGATCAATGTAACGGAATAGAGAACCCAGAAATAAAACCAAATACTTACAGCCAACTGATCTTTGACAAAGCAAACATAAACATAAAGTAGGGAAAGGACACCCTATTCAACAAATGGTGCTGGGATAATTGGCAAGCCACATGTAGAAGAATGAAACTGGATCCTCATCTCTCACCTTATACAAAAATCAACTCAAGATGGATCAAAGACTTAAATCTAAGACCTGAAACCATAAAGATTCTAGAAGATAACATTGAAAAACCCTTCTAGACATTGGCTTAGGCAAAGACTTCATGACCAAGAACCCAAAAGCAAATGCAACAAAACAAAGATAAATAGATGGGACTTAATTAAACTAAAAGCTTCTGCACAGCAAAAGAAATAATCAGCAGAGTAAACAGACAACCCACAGAGTGGGAGAAAATCTTCACAAAATGCATCTGACAAAGGACTAATATCCAGAATCTACAAGAACTCAAACAAATCAGCAAGAAAAAAACAATCCCATCAAAAAGTGGGCTAAGGACATGAATAGACAATTCTCAAAGAAGATATACAAATGGCCAACAAACATATCAAAAACATAATCCATCATGATCAAGTGGGTTTCATACCATGGATTCAGGGTTGATTTAACATAGGCAAGTCAATAAATGTGATACACCACATAAACATAAGTAAAAACAAAAATCACATGATCATCTCAATAGACGCAGAAAAAGCATTTGACAAAATCCTGCATCGCTTTATGATTAAAATCCTCAGCGAAATCAGCATAGAAGGGAAATAAGGTAATAAAAGCCATCTATGACAAACCCACAGCCAAATTATACTGAATGGGGAAAAGTTGAAAGCATTGCTCCTAAGAATTGGAACAAGACGAAGATGCCCATTTTCACCACTTCTATTCAACATAGTACTGGAAGTCCTAGTCAGAGTGATCAGACAAGAGAAAGAAATAAAGGACATCCAAATGAATAAAGAGGAAGTCAAACTGTTGCTGTTTGCTGATAATGTGATCATATACTTAGAAAACCCTAAAGACTCTTCCAAAAAGCTCCTGGATCTGATCAATGAATTCAGTAAAGTTTCAGGTTAGAACATTAATGTATACAAATCAGTAGCAGTGCTATACACCAACAGCAACCAAGCTGAGAATTAAATCAAGAACTCCACTACTTTTACTATAGTGGAAAACAAACAAACAAACAAACAAACAAAACTTAGAAATATACCTAACCAAGGACGTGAAAGACCTCTACAAGGAAAACTACAAAACACTGCTGAAAGAAATCATAGACAACAGAAATAAATGGAAACATATCCCATGCCCATGAATGGGTATAATCAATATTGTGAAAATGACCATGCTGCCAAAAGCAATAGACAAATTCAATGCAATTCCCATCAAAATACCATCATCATTCTTCACAGCACTGGAAAAAAACAATTCTAAAATTCATATGGAACCAAAAAAAGAGCAAGACTAAGCAAAAAGAACAAATCTGGAGGCATCACATTACTGACTTCAAACTATACTATAAGGCTATAGTCACCAAAACAGCATGGTACTGGTATAAAAATAGGCACATAGACCAATGGAACAGAATAGAGAACCCAGAAATAAAGCCAAATACTTACAGCCAACTGATCTTTGACAAAGCAAACAAAAACATAAAGTGGGAAAGGACACCTATTCAACAAATGGTGCTGGGATAATTGGCAAGCCACATGTAGAAGAATGAAACTGGATCCTCATCTCTCACCTTATACAAAATCAACTCAAGATGGATCAAAGACTTAAATCTAAGACCTGAAACCATAAAGATTCTAGAAGATAACATTGAAAAACCCTTCTAGACATTGGCTTAGGCAAAGACTTCATGACCAAGAACCCAAAAGCAAATGCAACAAAACAGAGATAAATAGATGGGACTTAATTAAACTAAAAAGCTTCTGCATAGCAAAAGAAATAATCAGGAGAGTAAACAGACAACCCACAGAGTGGGAGAAAATCTTCACAAAATGCATCTGACAAAGGACTAATATCCAGAATCTACAAGAACTCAAACAAATCAGCAAGAAAAAAACAATCCCATCAAAAGTGGGCTAAGGACATGAATAGACAATTCTCAAAAGAAGATATACAAATGGCCAACAAACATATGAAAAAATGCTCAACATCACTAATTATCAGGGAAATGCAAATCAAAACCACAATGCGATACCACCTTACTCCTGCAAGAATGGCCATAATTTAAAAAATCAAAAATAATAGATGTTGGTTTGGATGTGGTGAAAAGGAACACTTTTACACTGTTGGTGGGAATATAAAACTACAACCACTATGGAAAACAGTGTGGAGATTCCTTAAAGAACTAAAAGTAGATCTACCATTTGATCCTGCAATCCCACTCCTGGTATCTACCCAGAGGAAAAGAAGTCATTATATGAAAAAGACACTTGCACACATGTTTATTGCAACACAATTTGCAATTGCAAAATATGGAACCAGCCCAAATGCCCATCAGTGATCAAGAAAAGTGGATATATATATATAGAGTAAAAATATGTGTATATATATATATATACAGTATATTATATATTATGTATTATACATTATATATATATTACTACTCAGCCATAAAAGGAACAAAATAATGGCATTTGCAGCAACCTGGATGGTTGGAGACCATTATTCTAAGTGAAGTAACTCAGAATGGAAAACCAAACATTATATGTTCTCACTATAAGTGGGAGCTAAGCTATGAGGATGCAGAAGCCTAAGAATGATATAATTGACTCTGGGGACTCAGGGGAAAAGGTAGCGGGTGGCAAAGGATAACAGACTACACATTGGGTACAGTGTATACTGCTCAGATGATGGGTGCACCAAAATCTCAGAAATCACCACTAAACAACTTATCCATGTAACCAAACACCACCTGTTCCCCAAAAACCTATTGAAGTTTTAAAAAATAAAATTGAATTAACCATCACACCAGCAGAGGGATGATTATCCCAGGCAAAAGGAACTGCAAGCACAAAAAGCCCTGAAGCAGGAGCAAGCTTGATTACAAGAGCAGATAGGCAGCCAGTTTCACTGGAACATAGTGTGAGGAGAGTTTTGCAAGATACATTTGAAGAGATAGGAAGAGGTTAGATGATACAGGACATGGTAAGGAGTTTGGATTTTATTCTGAAGGTGTTGGAAATCCATTGAGAGTTTTAAGTGGAGAGCGATATGATCTGATTTACATTTTGTTTTCTTTTTTTTTAGAAACAGTATCTTGCTCTATCACCCAGGCTGGAGTACAGTGATTCACTGTACTCCATGGATTACTGCAGCCTCGAACTCCTGGGCTCTAGTAATCCTACTGCCTCGGCCTCTCAAGTAGCTGAGGCCGCAAGTGCGTACCACCATGCCTGGCTAATTTATTTTATTTTATTTTTTGTAGAGACAGGATCTTACTATGTTGCCCAGGCTGTTCTGGAACTCCTGATCTCAAGCAATAGTTGTGCCTCAGTCTCTCAAAGTGCTGGGATTATAGACATGAGCCACTACACCAGATCTGATGTAGATTTTGACAGATCACCCAGCTACTCTGTATAGTAGGTCTTGTGAGGGGCGAGTATGAAAGCAGAGTGATAAATTACACAGCTACTGCAGTCAACTAGCTAAGAGACAATGTGGCTTAAATGAGGATGGGGCATTGACAGTATATTTTAAAATATGCAAAAAGACCCAGATATGCATGTTCTTCTCCCTCCCTCTTTGACTCAATTACGCCCACAACTTTAGTCACTCACATACTTTCATTAGTAGAAGTGAACATAAATCTCTGCTGAATTAACTGTCTATTGTATTGAATCAGTAATATGTGTATAATGTACACTTTAGATGAAATTATTATATTAGTTCAAATTATTCATCATTTTAGTTTTTATACTTAATAATCACATTAAACACAGTCATATCCTGTCAATGAACATCTAGAAAATGAGAGAAGTAAAATACCTTTCATCTAAAGGAAGGGAAGGAAGGAGGGAAGGGAGGGAGGAGGGGAGGGAAGGGAGGAAGGAAGGAAGGAAGGGAAGGAAGGAAGGAAGGGAAGGAAGGAGAAGGAAGAAGGAAGGAAGGAAGGGAGGGAGGGAGGGAGAGGGAAGGAATGATTTTAATATCAGACTTACAGAGTTAAAAGAATCCTAAAATAAGAAGTCATCAAAACTGTACAGGTCACAGCCCTGCCAGCAACTTGCTGTGTGATCCTGGGCAAATCAGTTGATATGGCCCAGATCTTTACTTCCTTTATCTGTGAAATGATCAAAAAAATAACATTGGCATGGATGTGGTGAAAAGGAACACTTTTACACTGCTGGTGGGAATGTAAACTAGTACAACCACTATGGAAAACAGTGTGGATTCTTAAAGAACTAAAAGTAGATCTACCATTTGATCCAGCAATCCCACTACTGGTATCTACCCAGAGGAAAAAAAGTCATTATATGAAAAGACACTTGCACACACATGTTTATAGCAGCACAATTTGCAATTGCAAAATATGGAACCAGCCAAATGCCCATCAATCAACAAGTGGATAAAGAAAATGTGTATATATATATACAATGAATACTACTCAGCCATAAAAGGAACAAAATAATGGCATTCAGCAACCTGGATGGAGTTGGAGACCATTATTCTAAGTGAAGTAACTCAGGAATGGAAAACCAAACATTGAATGTTCTCACTTATAAGTGAGAGCTAAGCTATGAGGACACAAAGGCATAAGAATGATACAATGGACTGGGGACTGGGGAAGGTGGGAGGAGGGTGAGGATAAAAGACTACACATTGGGTACAGTGTACTGCTCAGATGATGGGTGCACCAAAATCTCAGAAATCACCACTAAACAACTTATCCATGTAACCAAACACCACCTGTTCCCCAAAAACCTATTGAAGTTTTAAAAATAAAATTGAATTATCACACCAGCAGAGGGATGATTATCCAGGCAAAAGGAACTGCAAGCACAAAAGCCCTGAAGCAGGAGCAAGCTTGATTACAAGAGCAGATGGGCAGCCAGTTTCACTGGAACATAGTGTGAGGAGAGTTTTGCAAGATACATTTGAAGAGATAGGAAGAGGTTAGATGATACAGGACATGGTAAGGAGTTTGGATTTTATTCTGAAGGTGTTGGAAATCCATTGAGAGTTTTAAGTGGAGGCGATATCTGATTTACATTTGTTTTCTTTTTTTTAGAAACAGTATCTTGCTCTATCACCCAGGCTGGAGTACAGTGATTCACTGTACCCATGGATTACTGCCTCGAACTCCTGGGCTCTAGTAATCCTACTGCCTCGCCTCTCAAGTAGCTGAGGCGCAGTCACGTACCACCATGCCTGGCTAATTTATTTTATTTTATTTTTTGTAGAGACAGGATCTTACTATGTTGCCCAGGCTGTTCTGGAACTCCTGATCTCAAGCAATAGTTGTGCCTCAGTCTCTCAAAGTGCTGGGATTATAGACATGAGCCACTACACCAGATCTGATGTAGATTTTGACAGATCACCCAGCTACTCTGTATAGTAGGTCTTGTGAGGGGCGAGTATGAAAGCAGAGTGATAAATTACACAGCTACTGCAGTCAACTAGCTAAGAGACAATGTGGCTTAAATGAGGATGGGGCATTGACAGTATATTTTAAAATATGCAAAAGACCCAGATATGCATGTTCTTCTCCTCCTCTTTGACTCAATTCGCCACTTTAGTCACTCACATACTTTCATTAGTAAGTGAACATAAATCTCTGCTGAATTAACTGTCTATTGTATTGAATCAGTAATATGTGTATAATGTACACTTTAGATGAAATTATTATATTAGTTCAAATTATTCATCATTTTAGTTTTTATACTTAATAATCACATTAAACACAGTCATATCCTGTCAATGAACATCTAGAAATGAGAGGAAAGTAAAATACCTTTCATCTAAAGGAAGGGAAGGAAGGAGGGAAGGAGGGAGGGAGGGAGGGAAGGAGGGAAGGAAGGGAAGGAAAAGGGAAGGAAGGAAGGAAGGAAGGAAGGAGAAGGAAGAAGGAAGGAAGGGAGGAGGAGGGAGGGAAGGAATGATTTTTAATATCAGACTTACAGAGTTAAAAGAATCCTAAAATAAGAAGTCATCAAAACTGTACAGGTCACAGCCCTGCCAGCAACTTGCTGTGTGATCCTGGGCAAATCAGTTGATATGGCCCAGATCTTTACTTCCTTTATCTGTGAAATGATCAATTAAACTAATTGTTCTAGAATGTCTCTTCTGTTCCCCAAATTATTATTCTAGAAACCACTCTCTTTACCATGCTTTAGGAGTGTTATCCACCACATACAATCCAATCTCTGGAGACAGAAGATAAATTATGAATCCTTATTTTCAGATCAGAAAGTTGGGGGTAAATAGAAGCTAAATTATTTTTCAAGATCCCTCAAGCATTTGGTAGTATAGTTTGTTTTATAATGAAAGATCTTATGACAGATATCCAGATAAGAAACTTTTCCCCTTCCTTTCAGCCCCCAAAAGTGCTTTCAAAATTGGATCCAACAAGGAAAAGAATATATACCCCAATTCTCTTATGCAATCTGCCTTTTGCTTGGTAACTTGAGATGAGTTTGACTATCTATAATCAGTGCATAACAAGTCATTCAGATAAGCTAGTAAGATATAAGGTCTTGTATTGAACCCTAACAAGTGCTTACCACCTTTTTTTTAATAGCTGTACGATTCTGTGACCGGTGTAATCTGATCAAGCCAGACCGCTGCCACCACTGCTCTGTCTGTGCTATGTAAGTGACGGCCATATTTCTCCTGAGCTGGGCTTGGCCACTGATGGTTGCCTAGACAACAAAATGACTGATCCTAACATGTAACCCTACCTAGATAAGAGCATTTCCTTTCAATCATAATGAGCATATGCCAAAACCCCTCACACGGATGATTATGATTCAAGCTACTCTAAAGATAAGTAAGAGAAGTAAGACCACATTTTAAAAATAAACATTTTATTTGTGGACAATTTTAGACTTACAGATTTTTTGTGAAGATAGTTCTTATATGTCTCACACCCAGTTTCCCTTGTTGTTAACATCTTATATTTGTATGGTACATTTGTTACAATTAATGAACTAACACTGATACATTATTTTTAACTGAAGTCTACATTTAGATTTCCTCAGTTTTTCCATAATGTCCTTTATCTCTTTCAGGATCCCATCCAGGATACCACATTACATTTAATAGTAATGTCTCATCTCCTTAACTTCTCTTAGCTGTGGCAGTTTCCCAGACTTGTTTTTGATAACCTTAACAGTTTTTAGGATTAATGGTCAAGTAGTTGTAGAGTGTCCCTTGATTCAGATTTATTTGATGCTTTCCTCATCATTGTTAGACTCGGGTAATATGATTTGGGGAGGAAGATCATAGAGTAAGGTGCCATTCTCATTACATCATATTAAGGGTACCTATAAACATGACTTATCACTGAAATGTTAATTTTGATCATCTGGCTGAGGTAGTTTGTCAGGTTTCACCACTGTAAAGTTGTTCTTCCTTTCTGTGCTTTACTCTGAAAGGAAGTCACTATGCACAGCCAACACTAAAGGAATGGGAAGCTATGCCCTCCATCCTTGAAGGTGGAGTATCTACACAAATTATTTCAAGTTATTTTGCTTGGGACATTTATCTCTTCTCTTCATTTATTTATCTATTCAATCACTTATTTATATCAGTATGAAAGCATAAATATTCATTTTATATTTTGCGTTATAACCCAGTACTACTTTTTTGTTGCCCAAATTGTTCCAGCTTCATAAACCCCATTTTTATGTTGATACATGTAATCTTCGTGCCTTTTCTCTTAAGTACTTATTCCACCCATATTTTTCTTACCCTTGATTCAGATAGAGGCTATAGCCATACATTTTCTTCTGTATTTTTATTAAACTAAGTATTAAATAAAATGATAGGAGACATAGTGGACCTGTATTAATAATCTGGAGCTTCCAATCCCTTTGAAAGGTTGGACTTACAAGCATGTAACTTGCTGCTGGCATGATCCCATAAAGTGTTGTTGTGATTACCTCATCCTAGGAATAACTGAGGGCCACAGTTTTGGAGTCATTATAGTGGAAATCTGAGAATGGGTGTATTGGAACCATGTAAAAATACTGGTGAAACCTTGAGTTTAATTATGAGGTATTGCTTCATTTCTGTAGCCTCACTTATCACACTTTATTTTGTCCCCTTCGTAGGTGTGTGTTAAAAATGGATCATCACTGCCCTTGGTATGTCTGTTTGGTTCATTTCTTTTCTCTAAAAGGGTCAGAGTTGCTCAATTATATGCACTTTTCTAAGCACAGTTGTCACATGCCTGTTTCTGCTGCCATAATTCACTGGGTTTTATATTTCTGTAGGGGACAGGGGATGGGTAACATTTAAAATGAAGAAAAAATATAACACCAAAGGTATGGTGGTGAATTCCTGGAGTTACAAAGCTAATGGTCTCCTATTCATTACTTTAGCAATTGAGCATAGTAATGAAATACAGCACAAACATTTCTCCTTTTAACACTACATAATTCAGTTCTGTTTCTAGCTGGCTTGATGTTTGAAATATTCTAGAATGTTAAATTCAGCAATTTCCCAAGTTTTGTATATCAGACCCAGCAGGCCAGTCTGAAATCACCTAACTACAAAAAGAACATGCCACAACTGTACCAAATGTAGCTGCTAAAACCGTAATACATTTTTAGCAACCAGGATCCAGGTTTGCTTGGATGTGCCAGGAACTAGTCCAGAGGTATTAGGTAGGCCAGGTGTTGCTGTGCCTGTAAATGAAAGAAGAAACAAGTGAGACATGAACTTGTTTTTTCCAGTCTGTTCTTATTAAGGGACTTCTATCTCTATTGAGTTTTTACACGACACATAATGAAGCAGCAGAACTAGCATTATTCCATTGCCTAGTTCACTTATGTATCACTGTGCTCTCAATCAAGAGGTCCTGATTTCAAATTAGTTTTTCTTTTTTTTAGGGTTAATAACTGCATTGGATTTTCCAACTACAAATTCTTCCTTCAATTCTTAGCTTACTCTGTTCTCTACTGCCTGTACATTGCTACAACAGTCTTCAGCTATTTCATCAAATACTGGAGAGTAAGTTAAAACATATCCTGAAGGGTCCCCCTAGAACAAATGCACACCCACTCCAACTTGTGACATTGTTCACCCTCTATCTTTTTACATTTTAAAATAGCTAATACTGTTGAAGTAAATGGAAGAGAAGGCACTAAAAACAGGTTTTCCATATTGAATACTCTGAGATTTAGGAAGCTGTTATTTAAAGATTCTAGCAAAGCAAGTTTCTGTCATACATGAGAATCTTGCTAAGGCCTTCAGGAACCTAATCTCTTGACTCCTACTGATTCTTTACAATGTATTTCCACAGCTGAGTTTTAAAAATCCACTTCTTACCAGTTATAGATTTGAAAAATGTTGAAACTAATTTTAAATCCCTAGTTTCCTAAGAAAAAGGCTAACAAATCACTCCCCTGTTGTTAGAAAATACTTCCTAATTCCCTATTCAAAGGAGAGTTGCAGAATTCCTGCTGTACAGAAAGATATACTGACTAATCTTCACATAACGGGGAGGGGTTTTTTTGTTTTGTTTTTTAACTTTGTTTGACGAACACTAGGTTAGCAATTAGGAGAATGGAGATCGAATACTGGATCTCTTACCTGCTTCACTGGCTCATTGCCAAGATCAAATGAAACAGATGTTGAAAGTGCTTTACCTTTCAAAATGTGATTCAAATAATTATACTGAAATATCAAAAAAGTTATTTCATCCACTTGAAGATATAAATTATATCCAACTACTTCCAAAACAGAAAAACAGACTTAAGGCAGATTTTTTTATTTACAAATGTGTACAAGGTCTAGCAGAAGTATAGTGAAATATGTTCTTTTTAAATGTCATACTAGTGGACCCCAGGAGATATCCCTTCCCCACAACTCCAGTACAATTACTAAGACATCCATGATGAAGACTGTCCAAACTGAACCTGAATATCAAAAGGCAGATGTGGACAGAGCTACTAGTTATTAGGGATTGCACAAGAGACTATATAACATGAATATCTCACCTCAAATGGAGACATAAAGCCATAGAGAAAGAACATGAATTCAGTGACCAGAATATAGATTATAATAAACTGAAGAAAAAAAGGAGAAGGATAAGGCAATAGGAACCTAAATAGCCAAGAATATTTAAATTATTAATCAATGCATTGATCCCTAGTAATTTAGAAAAGATAGTGTAGAAAGTTATAGTGATGTGTGTTTTCCATTTCCCTTTCAACTTGCTGAATCAGTTCAGATACTTAATAACTTTAGGAATAAGGAATTATATAATAGATGTCATAATCATCAACTCAGGGATACAAACAAAACTTTATGCAGAAGTAAAACTTTTTCATAAATTTTCTATAAATATAAAATGCTTCGTCATCTCTTCCTTTGTCCATTTCCACAGCACAGGATTGTAGTAAAGTTACAATAATTTTAAAATATATTATGAAATCCACATACTGAGCTACTACCCTGAATGTAAAGAAAATCTGGTTTGTCCTATCAGCAGGGAAAGTGTTGGCCTTGGTCTTCACTACAGACCTTTCTTGGTGCTTAACACAGTAGGCTACTGTTTAGGAACCACTTTTTACCCTCGTAACAAAATAAACAATATTACATTTCACACACTTTGCCTTTAGCCCACCTAGTCAACCAATAATCAAATATCACAATGCCAGCCAGGTGTCATGTGCTTTTTTCATTCTTGAATTAATCATCAGAAATGTGCCAGTATTCACAAGTAATACCAAGAGTGAACATAACCTTGTTCTCTTTATATTCCCTCATGTTTTTTTCTCCACAGTAGGCTAGCTCATGCCTCACAGATCAGAGGCAAGGAAATGTGTCCTGGCTTGCCCTAAAATGAAAAGGGCATTGACAGTTCAGAGAAATGCTTCTTTGCAGTCTCTTTAGCCAGATAACACTTTAATGTAGTTTAGGGATAGCTTTCTCAGTTTAAATTGAATATCCCCTTAAAATAAAAAGTAAACACTGCCATGTATTTTGAAAGCCATGTATCAAGGAGACAAGCTGTGCTCCTATCAATAGCAACCTTCATTTGTATGGTACTTTACAGTTTTCGAAGCACTTTTATACCCCTTATCTCATCTGATCCTTACCACAACCCTGTGAAGTAGGCAGAGCATGAATTATCAGTCTTATTCAAAGGTGATAAAAACTGAGGCTCATAGTAGTTTAGTGACTTGTCTATGATCACCCAGCTTGTAAATTTCAAAGTTAGGACTTTCACCTAAGTCTGACCCTAAGCCCCGTGAACTTACACACTGTACCATGTCCTACTGCCCATTATGGCTCTGCTGTGGAGAGCTCTAGCTCCGTGGGAATAAGAATTCAGAAGACCAATAGATTATTTATCTCCTCTCTATATTGAACAATAGCTACTTTGATAAGAGATTGATCTTTTCCTTATGCAAAAAATAGTAATACATTCCTCACATATTGGGCCATGGATCTCCTCACAGAACTATGAATTATTTTAGAATCAGGAAAATAGCATTATTCTGCCAGTATTCATCTGATCTCTCTCTGATGGCTATTACTTTGAGTGATTTAGCTTGGTTATCTCCTGAGAAGGTATTTTTGAACATAGGGCTATCACCCTCTTCTAACAAAAAAAAAAAATTTAAGAACTCTATCAAGGGACAACACAGTAGATATGCTTTGGCAGACAGAAAAATGTTCTTTAAGAGTAATTGGGCGGGGTGAGGGAATAGACTTCAGCTCAGCCAGACAGACTGTGGACTGACTTTGTATCAGTCCCTCTTGTCTAGCCATTTTCTACTATCCATTTATATGTGAAAAAAATAAGAAGTAAAATAAATGTGAGCTTTAAAATATTTTTAAAACATTCTTTAAAAACTAAAGATTGTGAAAGCAAAAACACAGTCAAGGCAAAACCCACTGCAAAGCAATATATGGAGTTTTTTCTGTAAGTTCAAAATAAAACAAAAACCAATCTAATTCAGTTTAGGTGCTTAGGCCAAGAATTTGTAGAGGGATCATTTCAAAAAAGAGAGTTTCAGGTAAATATTCTTGAAGGTTGAAGTTCTTGAGGTAGCTCTTTGCTGGGCTGCTCTGTCCCTATGCAATTTTCACTTGGACCCCTACTCAGCTGGCAGCATCTGACTGGCTGAAGATAACGGGAAGCATCCTTATCTTCATCCTTAAGTATACAACCTGGAAGATTCCCAATATTTCCATACATAAAAATGAATAAAAATATTATCTCAGAGAAGAAAAACATCTGTACTATCTGAACTTGCCAAGTGTTGCCAAGCCTTAACTTTCTCCTTCCAAATTGGAGTAGAACTAGATCACTCAGAAGTTAAGGTCCACTTAAGAATCACATTTAACTTTATTACTAGAGAGAAATCGGAAATATTTCAAAGTGATTCATCACACTGAAACAATAATTATCACAGGGAAGGAGGAAATAAATAATAGTCATTCCCCCAACTGTTCACACCAAAATTGAAAATGTTTTCTAAGATTCTCTTCAGAAAATAAATGTTACATGCTGCGCATGTTACAGAACTTTATAACATTCATTCTGGTCTAGGCTGCATGTCGGAAAAAAAGGCTGGTGCCACATGGAAAATAAGATGTCCTAGATAACTATAAAAATCTTTAGCCACCTACTTTTACAGTTGCCTGTAAAAATTCTGCTTGATTTTTACTGTCTAAACAGCTGTTTCACAGGAGGTAATATATCAGCACATTCTACCTCAGCTATAAAAAAACAACCATACAAAATCTATAACAACTTTAAAATCAGGTTATGACTTATGGGTAGGACATTTTAAAATTCTACCTATATGTTTTAACTTCTTACATACATCACCATGACATTTTCAACATACACATGCCCAAGGAAACATGATATATAAAGAATTCCAGAATAACTTACCCTGAGACAAGAGGATAAGGCATATGAGTTCAAGATCTGAAACTAAATTGACTACAAGCTCTAAGAGATTGCATACTAATTATGGCCCGAGAATAACCTTTTCACATTACCCTTTTATAATTGGTATCTAATATACTCTATTTTACACTGAACCGCACTTAAGCAAGGATCCATTTTAGGCTTTGTAGGCTGAGAGCACACTCACAGGTATCATCATTAACAGAAAGAACCATATTATAAAAATTTTACAGAATCTATTTTTTAAATTATAGCTAGACACTTTATACATGTGAAAAACTACTAACCTATATATTTTTAAAAACTAGCAATCCCCTTTTCCACTTTAATCTTTTGCTTGTTTATTATTTCTTTTCTAGGGGGAATTACCCAGTGTTCGCTCTAAGTTCCATGTCCTTTTTCTTCTCTTTGTGGCCTGCATGTTTTTTGTCAGCCTTGTGATTCTCTTTGGTTACCATTGTTGGCTTGTCAGCAGAAACAAAACCACCTTAGGTAAGACTTAATATTAAGATTAGGAAAAAACATATTAATGTGTATCAGAGGGACCTGTGGATTGTACCCAAGTAAAACTTCCAGTGAAGCATTTTAGCTGCATGATATCCCTCTACCCCCAAACTGAGACAGATGAAAATACATTTTACCGAAATAGAAAGGCATAGTGAATGAAGCTTATAGGCTAATTATGAGAATATTTTTTAATGAAACCCCACACAGAAACAAAAATGGCCATTGTTCTTTATAGTGCATACTGGGTAATAGCTCCCAAGGTTAATAGCTCAGAAGATTTCTAAAAGGTGTTCACATGAGGAAATTAAAGAAAGAATCAGTACAGAAGGGGATGTCAGAAGGGAGAAGTAAAGGTTGATAAAGACAGTAGGATCTAATTTATTATGCACATCTAAAACCAGAGCCCTGAGAAGAAATCCAAACCAACCACAACAGGATTCCAAAAGTCTTGAGAAACAAACAAAAAAAAAAAACAGTAAATATCTGTAATCATCAAGGGGCTGTTTAGGTACTGTGGGAATGAGATAAACACATTGAACAAATGATTCTCTAGAAAATAAGTAAAATAAATGAACATATTTTCTGTCAGTTAGTCTATAGGCTGTTATTTGGAAAACTGTATTTCTGATGGATTCCAGTACATTTTATTTCATCTATGATGAAATAAGTATTTACATTGTGTACAAATCAGTACATGAGGAGTGAGGGCAAAGTGTTCAAGTTTTGAATGTTGAATGTTTAGCTAGGATAGATTTGAGAAAAGTTTAGTGCAAAAGCTACTACACATTGGGAATTTATTTGCTAATAATGCTAACAGCTAAGAAAGTATTTGCAATCTATTGGCCGTGCATGATGGCTCACTCCTGTAATCCCAGTACTTTGGGAGGCCAAGGCAGGAGAATCACTTGAGCTGAGGAGTTTGAGACCAGCCTGGGCAACAAAACGAAACCCCATCTCTACAAATAAAAATAAAAATAATTAGCTGGGCGACTATTCACAATAGCAAAGCCATGGAATCAGCCTAAAGGTCCATCAATGGCAAACTAGATGAAGAAAATGTGGTACATATACACCATGGAATGCTACACAGCCATAACAAAGAATGAGATCCTGTTCTTTGCAGCAACACAAATGAAGCTTGAAGCCATTATCCTAAGTGAACTAACTCAGGAACAGAAAATCAAATACTTCATGTTCTCACTTACAAGTGGGAGCTAAAGACTGAGTATACATAAACACAAAGAATGGAACAACAGACACTGGGGCCTATTTGAGGGAGGAGTATGGGAGGAGGGAAGGGTTCAGAAAAATAAAAATTCACTCGGGTACTATGCTTAGTACCTGGGTGACAAACACCAAACCCTCAAGTCACAAATTTACCTATATAACAAACTTGTACATCTACCCTGAACCTAAAATAATAGTTACAATATTTTTAAAATAATAATCATTAGCTGGTGTGGTGGCTTGTGCCTGTGGCTGCAGCTTCTCCGTAAGCTGAAATGAGAAGATTGATTGACCCTGGCCAGGAGTTTAAAGCTGCCGTGAGCTAAGATTGTGCCACTGCACTGTAGCCTGGGTGACAGAGCAAGATCCTGTATCTATTAAAAAAAAATAAAGCATTTGCACCCATTTTCTTAACCAAATATATATGTAGCCCCTAGTTGCTAGGATGGTAGATTAGCACATTTGGCTTAGAGACCAGCTACAAAGTGGAAAACCACTAAAAGCTTCATGATAACAGAGTCTGAAAACAAAGAACAAATGAGAAACAGTCAGATGCAGCCAGAGTCCAACAGTGAAATCATTTACTTAATGGGATAAATGTGTGTCTAAAAATAATGTTCTCTAACATGGTCCCATCCCTTACAGTCTTTGAAGTGATTATGGCTCACCAATTGACATTTTATCTGAAGTAAAACTCCGTTTCTTACATTGCAGGCTTCAGCATGAACACTTTCATTTTTGAAATGTTTCAAAACCAAATAAATGTTATTACCATCTCTTTATGTCATTATTTTCTTCCCAGCTCTAAAGACAGTAGCCATTTGGTTGTTGTTGCCACTTAGATTCAAATAAAGTGCTGTTAAATCTGTTCCTATACTCTAAATTCAGCAATACGAAATACATACTACCCCCATGGCTGCTTAATTATTTTTACCACCATGTGTTTCCCCTGTCTTTTAAAAAGAGAGTTCTAATTCTTTATATGCAGTAACAAGCTTAGTTTGTGTTAAGTGATTAAACTGGTTTTTACTAAGTAATTTAGCAATATCTAAAAATTGCTAATCAATATTAGCAATTAAAAATTGCTAAGCAATATCTGTGCTACCATAGCAAAAAGATATGATAGAACCAAGTCACATACATGGAGAAATGTAAATCATGACTATGCTGAAATATGTTTCTTTATTGTTTTCTTCCTCTTTTCTTCAACTCTCCTGCCCTGCCTTAGAGGCCTTCTGCACTCCAGTGTTTACAAGTGGCCCAGAGAAAAATGGGTTCAACCTTGGCTTCATCAAGAATATCCAGCAGGTGTTTGGAGATAAGAAGAAGTTCTGGTTAATACCTATTGGTTCCAGGTGAGTAAATATTACCACTAGAAGAAGTTAGTACTGGACCATCCCTTAAACCAGCAAATTCAATTTTGATTGTAGTATGCAGCAGGTATCAGTCCAATGTGAAACTCTATTCCCCAAGTTCTTCATTTCTAGGTTAGTAAAGACAAATAAAGAGGTGAGGGTCTGATAAAATAGATATTCTCATGCTTTCTTTGTGGCAGTGTGCAGGGGCACTACCAATCTTTTATAACTGAATTTGGTAATATCTATCAAAAAACATAAGAATCTACATGTCCAACATCCTAGTAATTCCATTTCTGGGAATTGAATCTACCCTAAAGACAGAGACAAACTATGCACAAAAATGTCCATCACAGCATTATTTGTAGTCAATAATTAGGAAACAACCTAAATATTCAAAAATATGGGAATGGATAAATAAATGTGTGTGTGTATGTGTATGTGTGTGTATATATGTGTGTGTGTGTGTGTGTGTATATATATATATATATATATACTGGATGGAATACTACACAATCAAAAGTAATGGTTATAAAGACTATGTCACAAAAGGGAAAGTGCTTACTATATTTTAAGTGGAAAATGAAAAATCCAGTACACTGTGATTAAAAACATAAGTATATATGGAAGAAAAACAGCAGAAGAGAAATACACCAAAAAATGTTTAAAAAGGTACTATATTTTAAGTGAAAAATGAAAAATTCGATACACTGTGATTAAAAACATAAATATATGTAGAAGAAAAACAGCAGAAGAGAAATATACCAAAAAATGTTAAAAATGGTAAGGGCAATAGTCTTAGAAATTATTTATCTCTTCTCCATTTTACATATTTTGTGGTTAATACTAATTTTATGAATAAAACATATAAAAAGCAAGAACAAAGATTAATTTGAGGTTATAGGTAATTCTTTTTTTATTATACTTTAAGTTCTAGGGTACATGTGCAGAACATGCAGGTTTGTTACATAGGCATGCACGTGCCATGGTGGTATGCTGCACCCATTAACCCATCATCTACGTTAAGTATTTCTTCTAATGTTATCCCTCCCCTAGCCCCCCAATCCCCGACAGGCCCCGGTGTGTGATGTTCCCCTATCTATGTCCAAGTGTTCTCATTGATCAACTCCCACTTATGAGTGAGAACATGCTGTGTTTGGTTTTCTGTCCTTGTGTTAGTTTGCTGAGAATGATGGTTTCCAGCTTCATCCATGTCCCTGCAAAGGACATGAACTCATTTTTTTGTGGTTACATAGTATTCCATAGTGTATATGTGCCACATTTTCTTTATCCAGTCTATCATTGGTGGGCATTTGGGTTGCTTCCAAGTCTTTGCTATTGTGAACAGTACCGTAATAAACATATGTGTGCATGTGTCTTTATGGTAGAATGATTTCTAATCCTTTGGGTATATACCCAGTAATGGGATTGCTGGGTCAAATGGTATTCTCATTCTGGATCCTTGAGGAATTGCCACACTGTCTTCCACAGTGGTTGAACTAATTTACACTCCCACCAACAGTGTAAAAGTGTTCCCATTTCTCCACATCCTCACCAGCATCGGTTGTTTCCTGACTTTTTAATGATCGCCATTCTAACTGGCATGAGATTGTATCTCATTGTGGTTTTGATTTGCATTTCTCTAATGACCAGTGATAATGAGCTTTTTATAATATGTTTGTTGGCCACATAAATGTCTTCTCTTGAGAAGTGTCTGTTCATATCCTTCGCCCACTTTTTGATGGAGTTGTTTGGTTTTTTCTTGTAAATATGTTTAAGTTATTTATAGATTCTGGATATTAGCCCTTTGTCAGATGGATAGATTGCAAAAATTTTCTCCCATTCTATGGGTTGCCTGTTCACTCTGATGATAGTTTCCTTTGCTGTGCAGAAACTCTTTAGTATAATCAGATCCCATTTGCCAATTTTGGCTTTTGTTGCCATTGCTTTTGATGTTTTGTTCATGAAGTCTCTGCCCATGTCTATGTCCTGAATGGTATTGCCTAGGTTTTCTTCTAAGATTTTTATGGTTTTATGTCTTATATTTAAGTCTTTAATCCATCTTGAGTTAATTTTTGTATAAGGTGTAATGAAGGGATCCAGTTTCAGCTTTCCACATATGGCTAGCCAGTTTTCCCAACACCATTTGTTAAATAGGAAATCCTTTCCCCATTGCTTGTTTTTGTCAGGTTTGTCAAAGATAAGATGGTTGTAGATGTGTGACATTATTTCTGAGGGCTCTGTTCTGTTCCATTGGTCTATATATCTGTCTTGGTATCAGTATCATGCTATTTTTGTTACTGTCGCCTTGTAGTACAGTTTAATTTGAGGTTATAGGTAATTCTTAGAACTGCAACCATTATGCAGGGAAAGTAGTGGGTGAGAAATAAACAGTCAAGCTTGTGTTCTGTGAATGACTTTGTGAACCAGATTGAAGCACCATCAACTAAACTAATTCTGGAGCAGAGCTTGCTTTTAGCCTTCTTGTAGCCCCCTTTTGGTCCCCTCCTTAGACAGGGATACATTCATGTTCACTTAGTTGAGGAAACTTTATTGGGGGTAGGGTGGTAATTATGGAAAAATTTCTGCTTGATTGATTGCCTTGATACTTCCTGTGTAGCAGTTAGTATTTTACAGACTCATGTATTTCAGAGATGTGGTGTATCCAACTAACCTGTCTATAAATCGCAAGGCAAAACTATGTCAGTGGGTAATATTGATTAATAACTGTTACCAGGTATTACCTACACCCTATTCACATACTCACATACACAAATATACACACATCATCACCACATCAAACGGAGGTGTAAAATGAGTCTTCTCTGGAATAAAGAACAAAACCAAAAATCAAGGCCCATTCATTTATAATCAGTATACTTACATTCTCTTTAGAGTGCTATCGATAAAATCTGTCAACTTTCAATTTACCATACACGTGAACAGGAGAAAAGGCATAGATAACATCAAAAGTCATTCAGACTCAAAGGTGGAATGCATTCAGATACCTAAACTGAAATGTTCAAACTGTAACCTCTTCTAGCTGGGGCCAGCTCAGTTCCCTCCAATGCATCCCATCTGTTAGTGGACAGAAATTAACCAGGGAGTTGACCCTAGCTTACCACAGGTAGCCACAAAGCGAGACCCCACATGTGGATAATTGCCCCCAAAATCTGCAGTCTAGAGATGGCTCACTCTGGCTCTTTCCCCTAGTTCCTAATAACCTTTCTGCCATGCAAACCAAATAAATAACAGTGCATTCAGGCATTATCTTTCACCAGTTCACACAAGCTTATCTCCACTGTATTCAATGTTTCAGAGACTGGTCATCTTTCTTGAAAACTTAGAATCAAAGCAGTAAGATAATGGGATATAAATTTGTGTCGTCATCATTAAGTGATATGTATGAAGCTTGCTGTGTGTGCATATTGCCATACTGGGCATTTTGGGAACCAAACTACAGAGTTGCTTACAAACAAGAAGTTAACACTGATGCAGACACACAAATAAGATATGGAAATCGAGAGCAATATAGCAACTAAATGATGCTATTGTAAGAGTCCATTCCGCCACGGCTTTAGACAATAAGACTAAATATGCCTAACAACCTCCCTCTTGTTTTTAAGAGGATTATAACCTTCACAAAAGTCTATGTCAGCTGCAATAACTCACTGCCTTTCTTTTCCCACCAGCCCTGGTGATGGACACTCCTTCCCTATGAGGTCTATGAATGAGTCACAGAACCCACTGCTAGCAAATGAAGAACCCTGGGAAGACAATGAGGATGACAACCAAGGTAAGTTGGGTCAAAGACTATGAAGTCCACGTTAATACAACCAATGTAATGTGGTGAGTAAATAGTGTCCAGAAAGATTTTATAAGCATGTCAACCTCATAAGTGTCCTCTGGATGGAGGAGAGCAAGTATGGCCAGATTTGTTTAGTAACCATGGGAAATTTAGATAAGATTAGATTGCAGCTTGGGAGATTCCTTACCAGCTTTGTGATTCCGTGATTTATATCACCAGTCAGATATACATCTGGATATATATGGATTTCTAAGCAATCCTGCTGGGTAGTCACTTGTAGTGCTTTGCTTGAATGTGGAGTTCAATTTAATCAATGGGCAACAATTGACCTTTCTCCATCCTCCTTCATTCACATTGGTTAAATTTTCTTTAAAATCGTATGCTCAGTCTCTTTTTAGAATGGTTTAAATACACTAAAAACTAAAAGATAGTAATGGGAGAAGCCTACACATGCATGTAGTCTACTTTTCTAAAAGGAAGAGGGGCAAAGGAAAATAAGTTCCAACTTTCTACTACCAGATCACTGGGTCATCCTAAGGCATTTTATAAAGAATTAAAAGTTGAATTCTCATGTAATGTATCCCCATTGCCAGCCCTATTCCTTGTCTCCACCTGTTGCTGTGCCTACTTTTGTGCCTCCAACATTTACTTATGTTGCTAATACCAACCATTAGAGAGTCGTTTTGGCTACTGTTCCCAATAATGCAGTAGCTGGCAGCAATTTTGAGTAGGAACTTATAGTAGCTATCACAAACTGTATCTGGGGTGAAGGAGGCTAAATGAGGACATGGAAAAGCATTGAAGTGGGAGCAGCAGTGGAGAGCAAGTCTTTCAAATTTTTTACCCAGTTGGATTATCCAGGCCCTGATTACCAGGAAATCTAGTTTTAGAGAAAAGCATGTTACTAGGTCCAAGGAATACAAAATAGCCACAAATCCATAGATTAAAAAAAAAAAAAAAAAAAACAAAAAAACAAAAAAAAAAAACAGTTATTGCCCATCCCAAAGAACTTACAACAAGGGCAACTCCTTACTTCCTCCTGCTGACTGTTGGAAAATTGACTATATTTTGACCTATCTTCCTTCAGTCTTCAGTCTTTCTGAACTGACTTTTACTTACAGCAGTCACAAGTTATAACAACTCTTATTTTGGTATTAAACCCAAACTGTAATAGAAGCCAAATACTTATCAGGTCTTTGCCTGGTTTGAAATAATTCACAATGGAAAAAGCTATTCATATCTGACCTTTGTGTTGGCAAGTGGAATACTTTAAATGTAGATATAGCACCACATCATAAAGAGGTTATGTTTTGAAGCAGTCTCCAATTCCAGACCTTTTCAAAAATATTCAACCATTAAAAAATTAGTATGTTATTTTATAGTTTACAAAGTGCTTTCCTATACTTTTTCTTCATATCCTTTGACCTGCACAACTTTCAGGTTAGATAAGCAGTGTTATTAATAGCATCCCCATTTTATAATTAAGAAACTAAAATTGAGAGATGTTAATCTCACATGTCAAGGTATCTTGATTCCAAATCCTAGGTTTTTTCCACTACAATGCTATATCTCTCTTTTGGACAAGTACATATGAGACACAGTGCTGTAATTGCATGCCATTTAGTTATCTGAAGCGTTCAGCTGCTTCTTACATAATCATAAAATCATAAACTGTAAGGTGCCTTTAGCTTTAGCAAGACCACTATGCCATCTTAGATAGCTGAGGGGTTTTTTAAAGTTCATTGAAGGAGACACCACAATCCTCCTTTGTAACCCATTCTAGTATCTAATGCAAGTTCTCATGCTGTATTCTTTGTTAAGTTGGTTCTATGTTATCTTCAGTTGTTCCCATTTTCTGTGCATAACTGTCAGATACAAACAGTTCTTACACTTTTAACAACTTAGATTCCTAGGAAAGATGCTGTAAGTTGAAATTACATGTGTGTATTGAACTTAATTTCTTTTAGGAATCAAGTGGAATTTTTATTCCTAGCCCAAAATACAACATTTCATTTAGCATAAATGTACTCGTACAGCCGGGTGCTGTAGCTCATGCTTGTAATCCCAGCACTTTGGGAGGCTGAGGCGGGCAGATCACCTGAGGTCAGAAGTTCAAGACCAGCCTGGCCAACATGGCAAAACCCCATCTCTACTAAAAAAGTACAAAAAAAATTAGCCAGGTGTGGTGACACACACCTGTAATCCTAGCTACTTGGGAGGCTGACACAGGAGAATCACTTGAACCCGGGAGACGGAGGTTATAGTGAGCTGAGATCGTGCCACTGCACTCCAGTGTGGGCAACAGAGTGAGACTCCGTCTCAAAAGAAAAAAAAACATGTACTTGTACATTGCATAATGTAAAACAAACATTTGGCCAGGCACAGTGGCTCACGCCTGTAATCCCAGCACTTTGGGAGGCCGAGGCAGGCAGATCACGAGGTCAGGAGATCAAGACCATCCTGGCTAACATGGTGAAACCCCATCTCTACTAAAAATACAAAAAAAAAAAAAAATAGCTGGATGTGGTGGCGGACACCTGTAGTCCCAGCTACTCGGGAGGCTGAGGCAGGAGAATGGCATGAACCCAGGAGGCAGAACTTGGCAGTGAGCCGAGATCGCACCACTGCACTACAGCCTGTGTGACAGAGCAAGACTGTGTGACAGAGCGAGACTGTGTCTCAAAAAAAAAAAAAAAAGATAAAATATGCTAACAATAACCTGTTAGGTACAAATGTAATATCACAGTCAGGAACTACATAAAGCCTTTGTGATCTTTGAAATCCCGGCCTTATATTAGCACAGCAAATTATAAGGTAAAGAAACACCTTTATAAAATCAAGGGATTTAAATAGGCTTCTCTGATGTCATTTTTGAAAATAAAAGGTTTAATGAATGCACAAATATATAGAAAATGCTTAAATACCCAGTGTATAGATCCATGTAGTCTTCTGAGGAGATTTAACAGGCATCTTTTTAAAGACTTTTGAGTCTTGGGGCTATATTTTAGCTTCTTGAGGAAATGATCCAAAGATATCTGTTATATTACTGCTTTTGCTCATTATAAATTTTCCTGTAGCTTACATAATAAAAATTAAAGATTACAGTATAATTCTTTCTGCTGTATTCAAATTGGGATCCATTTTCTTAAAATTGGATAGGTGGCATCTATGGCTCTACCTAAGTATCATGAAAAATAAGTTGGGTATGATTGTCAGGGTGATTCTTAAATGAAAACTGCTGTGGGTCAGAGCTTGCCTATATGTGAAACCCATAAAGAACTTCTTCAGCTTTCTTGGGGTCAGGGGCTGGGAGTAATCCTAGTTCCTTAATATTTCTTGTACAACTGCTTTCTCAACTTTTTACATCTTTATGGCTCTGGTGCCTTTTTGAATGTTCTGTGTTTCTTTTTTTTTCCCCCTTGAGATAGAGTCTCACTCTGTCATCCAGGCTGAAGTGCAGTGGTGCGATCTCGGCTCACTGCAACATCCGCCTCCCGAGTTCAAGTGATTCTCCTGCCTCAGCCTCCCAAGCATCTGAGACAACAGGTGCGCACCACCATGCCTGGCTAATTTTTGTATTTTTAGTAGAGTTGGGGTTTTGCCATGCTGGCCAGGCTAGTCTTGAACTCGTATGTTTCTTTATTGTTTCAGTAGTAACAAAGGCTCTGCCATTTTCTAAGTGTCACTCCTTTCAAATTAGTTGCTGAACTCTTTGATTGTGGTCATTTATTTGAGATGCAGTATCCCTGGAAATCTGCAGGAGATAGCCACAGTTAATATTCTCTATGCAGTGAAGTTAACAGAGATGTCGACAAAGACTCCAGCAGCAGAGCAATGTTTTTTTCTATTTGCAAAGGAATAACTCTAGTTTCTAAATATGTATACTTTTATTTGTTTTCTTTCATTGTAAAAATTTAAGATGTACGACATGATGTTTTGAAATACAAATACATAGTGAAATGATTACAAGTAAGCAATTTAACAAGTACATCATCTAACATAGTTACCTTTTTTATGTGATAAGAGTACTTATAATCTATGCTCTTAGAAAATTTCCAGTATACAATACAATATTATTAACTATAGCCCCCATGCTATACTTTAAATTTCTAGATTTGTTCATCCTATGTAACTACTTAATTTGTACACTTTGGTCTACATTTCCCCCAACCCTGCCTGCTTCTGGTAACCACTGTTGTATTCTCTGGCTCTCTCTTTGTCTGAGAATCCACGTATAAGAGAGATCATGCAGGATTTTTCTTTCTGTGTCTGGCTTATACCACTTAACATTATCCTCCAGGTTCATCCATGTTGTTGTAAATGGAAGGATGGCCTTCTTTTTAAAAACCGAATAATAGCTGGGCATGGTGGCTCACGCCTATAATCCCAGCACTTGGGAGGCCAAGGTAGGTGGATCACGAGGTCAGGAGATCGAGACCATCCTGGCTAACATGGTGAAACCCCGTCTCTACTAAAAATACAAAAAATTAGCCAGGCGTGATGGCATGCGCCTGTAATCCCAGCTACTTGAAAGGTTGAGGCAGGAGAATCGCTTGAACCTGAGAAGTGGAGGTTGCAGTAAGCCAAGATCTCACCACTGCACTCCAGGCAACCGAGTGATACTGTGTCTCAAAAAAAAAAAAAAAAAAAATCAAGTGTATATCTATCCCGCAATTTTCTTTATACATTCATCCATCCACAGAGACATCCGTTGTTTCCATAGCTCAGTCACAGTGAATAATGCTGCAGTAAACATGGGAGTGCAGATATCTCTATGAGGTACTGATTTTATTTTATTAGATATATACACAGAAGGGGGATTGCCAGATCATATAGTAGTATTTTTCAATTTTTGAAGAACCTCCATACTGTTTTCTGTAATGGCAATACCAATTCATATCCCCTCAACAATGGATAAGGATTCCCTTTTCTCCACATCCTCACCAACATTAGTTATCTTCTGACTTTTTGAGAATGACCATCCTAACTGGTGGAAGGTAATATCTCATGGTGGTTTTGATCTGCATTTAAATGAAGATTAGTGATGTTGAGCATCCTTTCACACACCTGTTGGCCATTTGAATGTCTTCTTTTGAGAAATGTCTATTCAGGTCCTTCACCCGTTGTTTAATCTGTGTATTTGGGGGTTTTTTAATTTTATTTTTTATTTATTTATTTTTTTTTGCTATTGAGTTGGATGAGTTCTTCATATATTTTGGATATGAACCCCTTATCAGATATATAATTTGCAAATATTTTGTCTCATTCTGTAAATTGCATTTTCATTTTTTTAAGATTTCAAAATTCCAGTTTCTTGTTTCTTTTTTTAAAATTTTGGATGTATCACTATGAGGAAACCATACTTATTTTACTTAAAATTATTATCACAAATAATCTAGGAACTCAAAATTACACTGTGGTTTTAAAAATATTTTTATAATAGATGTACTTATTTGACGGGTACATGTGATATTTTTATACATTCATAATGTGTAAAGATTAAATCAGGGTAATTGGAATATCTATCACTTCAAATATTTATCTTTTATTTAGACTAGGAACATTCAAATTATTCTCTTCTAGCTATATTGAAATGTACAGGCTGGGCGCAGTGGCTCGCACCTGTAATCCCAGCACTTTGGGAGGCCCAGGCAGGCAGATCACGAGGTCAGGAGATCAAGACCATCCTGGTTAACACGGAGAAAACCCGTCTCTACTAAAAATACAAAAAATTAGCCGGGCATGGCGGTAGGCGCCTGTAGTCCCAGCTACTCGGGAGGTTGAGGCAGGAGAATGGCATGAACCCAGGAGGCGGAGCTTGCAGTGAGCCTAGATCGTGCCACTGCACTCCAGCCCGGGCAGCAGAGCCAGACTCCGTCTCAATAAAAAAGAAAAGAAAGAAAAGAATGTACAATAGATTATTGTTAACTGTAGGCAACCTACTGATCTATCAAACACAAGGTCTTATTTCTCCTATCGAATTGTATACTTACACCCGTTAATCAACTTCTCTTTATTCTCCTCTCCTCCCTAATCTTCCTGGCCTCTGGTAACAACCAATCTACTCTCTGTCTTTGTGAGATCCACTTTTGTAGCTCCTACATGTGAGTAAGAATATGCAATATTTGTCTTTGTATGCTTGGCTTATTTCCTTAACGTAATGACCTCCGGTTCCATCCATGTTGCTGCAAATGACAGGATTTTAACATTTTTATGGATGAATAATATTCCATCGTGTACATATACCACATTTTCTTTATTCATTTGTCCACTGAAGAACATTTAAGTTGATTCTAGTAATGCTGCAGTAAACATAGGAGTGCACATACGTCTTTGACACACTGATTTCCTTTCTTTTGGATATATACCCAGTACTGGAATTGATGGATCCTGCGGTAGTTCTATTTTTAGTTTCTATTGTAACCTCCGCACTGTTTTCCATAGTGACTGTACTAATTTACATTTCCACCAACAGTGTGCAAGGGTTCCCCTTTCATGTGCTTGGTAGCATCCATTATTCACTGTCTTATTTTAACAAGGATTACACGGTATCTCACAATGG
>JAKFHT010000227.1:0-78052 GCA_023783455.1 Erythrocebus patas | reverse complement strand
AGCACTCAGAAATAGACTGTTGATTTTTAATGTTCAAAAGGTATTCTAATGATAGAGACACCTGGCTGATCCAGGCATTCTAATGATAGAGACCTGACCCCAGGCATTCTAATAATAGAGACACCTGGCTGACAGGCATTCTAATGATAGAGACACCTGGCTGACCCCAGGCATTCTAATAGAGACACCTGGCTGACCCCAGGCATTCTAATGATAGAGACTCTGGCTGACCCCAGGCATTCTAATAATAGAGACACCTGGCCAACCCCAGGCATTCTAATGATAGGGACAACTGACTGACCTCAGGAATTGTAAGGATAGAGACACCTGGGTGACCTCAGGCATTCTAATGATAGAGACGCCTGGCCCAACCAAGGCATTCTAATGATAGAGACACCTGGCCAACCCCAGGCATTCTAAGATAGAGACACCTGGCCAACCCCAGGCATTCTAATAGAGACACCTGGCTGACAGGCATTCTAATGATAGAGACTCTGGCTGACCCCAGGCATTCTAATAGAGACACCTGGCTGATCCAGGCATTCTAATGATAGAGACTCTGGCTGACCCCAGGCATTCTAATGATAGAGACACCTGGCCAACCCCAGGCATTCTAACAAGAGAGACTCCTGGCTGAACCTCAGCATTTAATGATAGAGACACCTGGCTGATCCAGGCATTCTAATAGAGACACCTGGCCAACCCCAGGCATTCTAATAGAGACACCTGGCCAACCCCAGGCATTCTAAGGATAGAGACACCTGGCCAACCCCAGGCATTCTAATGATAGAGACACCTGGGTGACATCAGGCATTCTAATGGTAGAGACAGCTGTGCTACCTCAGTCATTCTAAGGCTAGAGACACCTGGAAGACCCCAAGCATTCTAACAAGAGAGACTTAAAACCAAACATTCTAATGATGTTTGACTGACTCAGGCATTCTAATGATAGAGAACCAAGCTATCAGGCATTCTAAGATAGAGACACCTGGCCAACCCCAGGCATTCTAATGATAGAGACACCTGGCCAACCCCAGGCATTCTAATGATAGAGACTCCTGGCTGACCCCAGGCATTCTAATAATAGAGACACCTGGCTGACCCCAGGCATTCTAAGATAGAGACACCTGGCCAACCCCAGGCATTCTAATGATAGAGACTCTGGCTGACCCCAGGCATTCTAAGGATAGAGACACCTGGCTGACCACAGGCATTCTAATAATAGAGACACCTGGCCAACCCCAGGCATTCTAATGGAGAGACTATTCAACCCCAGGCATTCTAATGAGAGACTGGCCAACCCCAGGCATTCTAATAATAGAGACAACTGATTTCACCATTCTAAGGATAGAGACACCTGGCTGATCCAGGCATTCTAACAAGAGAGACTCCTGGCCAACCCCAGGCATTCTAATGATAGAGACTCCTGGCCAACCCCAGGCATTCTAATGATAGAGAGACACCTGGACATCAGGCATTCTAATGATAGAGACTCTGGCTGACCACAGGCATTCTAATGATAGACACCTGGCTGACCCCAGGCATTCTAATGATAGAGACTCCTGGCCTACCCCAGGCATTCTAATGATAGAGACACCTGCACAACCTCAGGCATTCTAAGGATAGAGACACCTGGCCAACCCCAGGCATTCTAATGATAGAGACAGCTGTTGGAACCTCAGGCATTCTAATGAAAGAGACTCCTGGCCAAACCCAGGCATTCTAATGATAGAGACTCCTGGCTCCAAGGCATTCTAATGATAGAGATACCTGGTGATCTAAGCATTCTAATAGAGACACCTGGCCCAGGTATTCTAATGAAAGACTCTGGCCACCCAGGCATTCTAATGAGAGACTGGACCCAGGCATTCTAATGATAGAGACACCTGGCTGACCTCAGGCATTCTAATAGAGACACCTGACTGACCCCAGGCATTCTAATGATAGAGACTCTGGCTGACCCCAGGCATTCTAAGGATAGAAACACCTGGCCAACCCCAGGCATTCTATAGAGACACCTGGCTGATCCAGGCATTCTAAAAATAGAGACACCTGACCCCAGGCATTCTAATGGAGAGACTGGCCTGCCCAGGCATTCTATGATAGAGACACCTGAGACCTCAGGCATTCTAATAGAGACACCTGGCTGACCCCAGGCATTCTAATAGAGACACCTGGACAATCCTAGGCATTCTAACGGGAGAGATTCCTGGCTGATTGCATCCATTCTAATAGAGACACCTGGCCAACCCCAGGCATTCTAATGATAGAGACACCTGACCCCAGGCATTCTAAGGATAGAGACACCTGGCTGACCCAGGCATTCTAATGATAGAGACTCCTGGCCTACCTCAGGCTCTGTAATGAAAAAGACACCTGTGAGAGCTCTAACATTCTAAGGATGGAGACACCTGACTGACCCCAGGCATTCTAATGAGAGAGACTTTTGGCCAACCCCAGCCATTCTAACAATAGAGACACTTGGGGGACCTCAGGCATTTTAAGGATAGAGAAACCTGGCCAACCCCAGGCACTCTAAAGACACCTGGTTGACCCCAGGCATTCTAATAGAGACACCTGGCTGACTCCAGGCATTCTAATAATAGAGACACCAGAAAGACCACAGGCATTCTAAAAATAGAGACACCTGACCCCAGGCATTCTAATAGAGACACCTGGCCAACCCCAGGCATTCTAATGGGAGAGATTCCTGGCCACTGCATCATTCTAATGATAGAGACACCTGGCCAACCCCAGGCATTCTAATGATAGAGACACCTGGCCAACCCCAGGCATTCTAACAGAGACTCCTGGTGACCACAGGCATTCTAATGATGAGACTCTGGCCACTTAGGCATTCTAATGATAGAGACACCTGAGACCTCAGGCATTCTAAGGATAGAGACACCTGGCTGACCCCAGGCATTCTAATGGAGACTCTGGCCAACCCCAGGCATTCTAATGGGAGAGACTCCTGGCCAACCCCAGGCATTCTAATGATAGAGACACCTGGCAACATCAGGCATTCTAATAATAGAGACACCTGGCTGACCCCAGGCATTCTAATGAAGAGACTCCTGGCTGACCCCAGGCATTCTAATAGAGACACCTGGCCAACCCCAGGCATTCTATAGAGACACCTGGCTGACCAGGCATTCTAAAGATAGAGACACCTGGCCACCCAGGCATTCTAATGACAGAGACCTGGTGACCCAGGCATTCTAATAGAGACTTGACTGACTTCAGGCATTCTAATGATAGAGACACCTGAGACCTCAGGCATTCTAAAAATAGAGACACCTGGGACCTCAGGCATTCTAATGAGAGACTCCTGGCTGACCCCAGGCATTCTAAGAGACTGTTTGACATCAGGCATTCTAAAAATAGAGACTGGACCCAGGCATTCTATGATAGAGACACTGAACCTGGTTGACTCAGGCATTCTAACAGAGACTCCTGGCCAACCCCAGGCATTCTAAGGATAGAGACACCTGGGACCTCAGGCATTCTAAAGATGGGAACACCTGGCTGACCCCAGGCATTCTAATGATAGACACCTGGCTGACCCCAGGCATTCTAAGATAGAGACACCTGGCTGACCCCAGGCATTCTAAGATAGAGACACCTGGCAACCACAGGCATTCTAAGGATAGAGACACCTGGCTGACCAGGCATTCTAATGATAGACACCTGGCTGACCAGGCATTCTAATGATAGAGACACCTCTGCAACCTCAGGCATTCTAAGATAGAGACACCTGGCCACCCAGGCATTCTAATGGGAGACTCTGGCTGACCCCAGGCATTCTAATGATAGAGACACCTGAGACCTCAGGCATTCTAATGATAGAGACACCTGACCAATTCAGGCATTCTAATGAAAGACAACTCTGGCCAACCCAGGCATTCTATAGAGACACCTGGCCAACCCCAGGCATTCTAATGATAGAGACACCTGGCCAACCCAGGCATTCTAATGGGAGAGACTCCTGGCCAACCCAGGCATTCTAATGATAGAGACTCTTGGATCCTTGGGCATTCTAATGATAGAGACACCTGACCAATTCAGGCATTCTAAGGATAGAGACACCTGGCCAACCCCAGGCATTCTAAGATAGAGACACCTGGCTGACCAGGCATTCTAATGATAGAGACTCCTGGCTGACCCCAGGCATTCTAATGATAAAGACTGACCTCAGGCATTCTAAGGATAGAGACACCTGGCTGACCCCAGGCATTCTAATGGAGAGACTCCTGGCTGACCCCAGGCATTCTAATAATAGAGACACCTGGCCAACCCCAGGCATTCTAATAGAGACACCTGAGACCTCAGGCATTCTAATGATAGAGACCCTGACCAATTCAGGCATTCTAATGAGAGAGACTCTGGCTGACCCCAGGCATTCTAATGATAGAGACTCCTGGCCAACCCCAGGCATTCTAATGATAGAGACACCTGGCTGACCAGGCATTCTAATAGAGACACCTGGCCAACCCCAGGCATTCTAATGATAGAGACACTGGCTGAATTTCAGGCATTCTAATGATAGAGACTCCTGGCTGACCCCAGGCATTCTAATGATAGAGACACCTGAGACCTCAGGCATTCTAAGGATAGAGACACGTGGCTGACCCCAGGCATTCTAATGGGAGAGACCTGGCTGACCCCAGGCATTCTAATGATAGAGACTGGCCAACCCAGGCATTCTAAGATAGAGACACCTCTGCAACCTCAGGCATTCTAATGATAGAGACCCTGACCAATTCAGGCATTCTAAGGATAGAGACACCTCTGCAACCTCAGGCATTCTAATGATAGAGACTCCTGGCCAACCCAGGCATTCTAATGATAGAGACCTGGCTGACCAGGCATTCTAAGATAGAGACACCTCTGCAACCTCAGGCATTCTAAGGATAGAGACACCTGGCAGAACTCAGGCATTCTAATGATAGAGACACCTGTGACCTCAGGCATTCTAATGATAGAGACACCTGGCCAACCTCAGGCATTCTAACAAGAGAGACTCCTGGCCAACCCAGGCATTTAACAGATATTTTGACTACAGCATTCTAATGATAGAGACACCTGGCTGACCCCAGGCATTCTAATGATAGAGACTCCTGGCCAACCCAGGCATTCTAAGGATAGAGACACCTGACTGACCCCAGGCATTCTAAGGATAGAGACACCTCTGCAACCTCAGGCATTCTAATGATAGAGACTCCTGGCCAACCCAGGCATTCTAATGGAAGAGACTCCTGGCTGACCCCAGGCATTCTAATTATGGAGACTCCTGGTCAAACCCAGACATTCTAATGATGGAGACTCCTGGCCTTCCCCAAACATTCTAATGATAAAGACACCTGTGGGAACTCAGGCACACTAAGGATAGAGACACCTGGCAGAACTCAGTCATTCTAACGGGAGAGACTCCTGGCTGACCCCAGTTATTCTAACAAGAGAGACTCCTGACCATCCCTAGGCATTCTAATTATAAAGACTCCTGGCCAATCCCGGGCATGCTAATGCTAGAGAAACCTAAGGAACCTCAGGCATTCTAAGGATAAAGACACTTGGCCAACACCAGCCATTCCAATGGGAGAGATTCCTGGCCAAACCCAGGCGTTCTAATGAGACTCTGCACAGGCATTCTAATTATAGAGACCTGGCTGACCACAGGCATTCTAATGATAGAGGCACCTGTGAGACCTCAGGTATTCTAAAGTTAGAGACACCTGGCAGACCTCAGGTGGGAGGATTTTGGCAAACCCCAGGCCTTCTAATGATAGAGACTCCTGGCTGACCCCTGGCATTCTAATGATAGAAATATCTTGGGGGCCACAGTCATTCTAAGGTTACCCCAGGTATGCTAATGGTAGAGACTACTGGCTGAACCAAGGCATTCTAATGATAGAGAATCCTGGCTGACCCAAGGCAGTCAAATGGTATAGACACCTAAGGGACCTCAAGCATTCTAAGTATAGAGACACCTTGCGACCCCAGGCATTCTATCGGGAGAGTCAACTGGCTGAACCCAGGCATTCTAATGATATAGACTCCTGGATGACTCCAGACATTTTAATGATAGAGACACCTGTGTTACCTCAGTCGTTGTAAGGATAGAGACACCTAGCCAACCTCAGTCATTGTAAGGATAGAAACACCTGGCCAACCCTGGCATTCTAATGAGACAGACTCTTAGCAGACTTCAGGCATTCTAATGATAGAGACTCCTGGCCTACCCCAGGTATTATGATAGAGACACCTGGCAACCCAGGCATTCTAATAGAGACACCTGGCTGACCACAGGCATTCTAAGATAGAGACACCTGGGTGACCTCAGGCATTCTAATGAGACTCTGGCTGACCCCAGGCATTCTAATGATAGACACTCCTGGACGACCTCAGGCATTCAAAGGGTAGATACAACTGGCCAAACCGAGGCGTTCTAATAAGAGAGACTCCTGGCTAACCCCAGGCATTCTAATGATAGAGATACTTGGGTGACATCAGGCAATCTAAGCACAGAGACACCTGGCCAACCACAGGAATTCTAATGGAAGAGACTCCTAGCCAACCCCAGGCATTTGAATCATAGAGACTCATGGCTTACCCCAGGCATTCTAATTATAGAGTCACGTGTCTTACCCCAGACATTCTAATGATAGAGAAACCTGGCTCACTCCAGGCATTCTAATGGAGAGACTCTGGCTGACCCCAGGCATTCTAATGATAGAGACACAACCCAGGCATTCTAATGAGAGACTCTGGCTGACCCCAGGCATTCTAACAGAAAGACTCCTGGCCACAGGCATTCTAATGATAGAGAAACCTCAGGCATTCTAAGGATAAAGACACCTGGGTGACCTCAGGCATTCTAAGGATAGAGACACCTGGCTGACTAGGCATTCTAATGAGAGACTCTGGCTGACCCCAGGCATTCTAATGATAGAGACACCTGTGACCTCAGGCATTCTAATAGAGACACCTGGTCAACCCAAGGCATGCTTATGATAGAGACACGTGGGCAACCTCACACATTCTAAAGATAAACACTCCTGGCCGACCGCAGGCATTCCAATGATAGAGACTGCTGGTATACAGCAGGGATTGTAGTGATAGAGATACCTATTCAACCTTAGGCATTCTAAAAATAGAGACATCTGGCCAACTCCAGGCATTATAATGGGAGAGAGTCCTGGCTGACACCAGACATTCAAATGATTGAGATTCCTGGAAGACCTTAGACATTCTAATGACAGAAACACCTGGTGACCCAGGCATTCTAAGGATAGAGACACCTGAACACAGGCATTCTAATGATACAGACACCTAAGAGACCTCAGACATTCTAAGCATAGAGACACCTGAACACAGGCATTCTAATGATAGAGACACCTGACCAGGCATTCTAATGATAGAGACTCTGACCACAGGCATTCTAATGATAGAGACACCTGGGTGACCTCAGGCATTCTAAGGATAGACACCTGGTGACCCAGGCATTTTAATGGGAGAGACTACTGGCCAAGCCCAGTCATTCTAACAATAAAGACTCCTGGAAGACCCCTGGCATTCTAAAGATAAAGACACCTGGGCAACCTGATCATTCTAATGATAGACACCTGGCTGACCCCAGGCATTCTAATGACAGAGACACCTGGCAACCCAGGCATTCTAATAGAGACACCTGACCAGGCATTCTAATGAGAGACCTGGACCTCAGGCATTCTAAGGATAGAGACACCTGACTGAACACAGGCATTCGAAATAAAGAGACTCCTTCCTGCCCCAGGTATTTTAATGGGAGAGACTTTTAGCTGACCACAGGCATTCTAATGATAAAGACTCCTGACCAACCCCAGGCATTTTAACAATAGAGACACCTGAACACAGGCATTCTAATGATAGAGACTTCTAGCTGCCACAGGCATTCTAATGAGACTCCTGGCCACAGGCATTCTAATGATAGAGACACCTGGCATTCTAATGAGACACAGGCATTCTAATAGAGACACCTGGCCAACAGGCATTCTAATGATAGAGACACCTGGTGACCTCAGGCATTCTAATGATAGAGACTCATGGCCGACCATAGGCATTTTAATGCTAGAGTCACCTGGGCGACCTCAGGCATTCCAAGGATAGAGACACCAGACAGACCCCAGGCATTCTAATGGGAAAGCCTCCTGGCTGAGCCAGATGTTCAAATGATAGAGACTTTTGGCCAAACCCAGGCGTTCTAGTGATAGAGACACCTAGGTGACCTCAGGACATTCTAAGAATAAAGACACCTGGCCCCCAGGCATTCTAACAATAGAGACACCTGGCAACCCAGGCATTCTAATGGAGAGACTCCTGGCTGACCCCAGCATTCTAATGATAGAGACTCCTGGCTGACCTCAGGCATTCTAAAATAGAGACACCTGACTGACCCCAGGCATTCTAACGGAGACACTCTGGCTGACCCCAGGCATTAATGATAGAGACTCCTGGCTGACCCCAGGCATTCTAATGACAGAGACACCTGGCAACCTCAGGCATTCTAATAAAGACACCTGGCTGACCAGGCATTCTAAATAGAGACACCTGGCCAACCCCAGGCATTCTAATGAGAGACACCTGGTGACCTCAGGCATTCTAGGATAGAGACACCTGGGACCTCAGGCATTCTAATAGAGACACCTGGCTGACCAGGCATTCTAATGATAGTGACTCCTGGCCTACCCCAGGCATTCTAATGAAAGAGAATCTGGGCAACCTCAGACATTCTAAGAATAAAGACACCTGCCCGACCTAGGCTTTCTAACAAGAGAGACATCTGGCTAACCCTAGGCATTCTAATGGGATAGATTCCTGGCCGACCCCAAGCATTCTAATGATACAGACTCCTGGGCTACCTCTGGCATTCTAAAAATATAGACACCACGCTGACACCAGGCACTCTAACGGGAGACACTCGTGGCTGACCACAGGCATTCTAATAGAGACACCTGACTGACCCCAGGCATTCTATGATAGAGACATCTGAACAGCATTCTAAGAATAAAGGCACCTGGCCAACCCCAGGCATTCTAACATGAGAGACTCCTGGCCCACCCCAGGCATTCTAACACTATAGACAACAGGGCGACATCAGGCATTCTAACAATAAAGACACTGGGCTGATCCCAGGCATTGTAATGGGAGACACTCGTGGCTGACCACAGGCATTCTAAATAGAGACACCTGGGACCTCAGGCATTCTAATGAGACCCCAGTGTAACCTAAGGCATTCTAAGAATAGAGACACCTGGCCGACTCCAGGCATTCTAACGGGAAAGACTCCTTGTCAACCCCAGGCATTCTAATGAGAGAGACTTTTGGCAAACCCCAGGCACACTAATGATAGAGACACCTGGATGACCTCAGGCATTCTAATGAGACACCTGGCCAACTCAGGCATTCTAAGGAGAGACTCTGGCTGACCCCAGGCATTCTAATGAGAGAGACTTTGACAAACCCAGGCATTCTAATGAGAGACCTGGCCAACCAGGCATTCTAATATAGATGGCTGAAGATGGCTGACCCCAGGCATTCTAACGGGAGAGACTCCTGGCTGACCCCAGCCATTCTAATGATAGAGACACTTGGGTGACCTCAGGTATTTCAAGGATGGAGAAAACTGGCCGATGCCATGCATTCTAAAGACACTCTGCTGATCCTAGGCATTCTAACAAAAGACAACCCTTGCTGACCCCAGATATTCTAATGATAGAGACTTTTGGCCAACCTCAGGCATTCTAATGATAGAGACACCTGGTGACCCCAGGCATTCTAAGGATAGAGACACCTGGCCAACCCCAGGTATTCTAATGATAGAGACTTTTGGCCTACCCCAGGCATTCTAATGATAGAGACACCAGAGAGACCTCAGGTATTCTAAAAATACTGACACCTGGCCAACTCAGGCATTATAACAGACAAGAAACCTGTCCAACCCTAGACATTCCAACAGGAGAGATTCCTGGCCAACTGCATGCATTCTAATCATACAGACCCTTGGGCGACCTCAGGCATTTCAAAGATAGAGACACCTGACCCACCCCAAGCACTCTAACGGGAGACACTCCTGGCTGACCTCAGGCATTCTAATGAGAGACTCTGGCTGACCCCAGGCATTCTAAAATAGAGACACCTGTGAGACTGTAGCATTCTAAGGATAGAGACACTTGACTGACCCCAGACATTCTAAGGGAGAGACTCCTGGCCAGGCATTCTAATGATAGAGATACCTGTGTGATCTAAGACATTCTAAGGTTAGAGATCCCTGGCCGATCCCAGGTATTCTAATGGAAAAGACTCCTGGTCCACCCCAGGCATTCTAATGAGAGAGAATTTTGACCAGCCCCAGGCATATTAATGATAGAGACACCTGGCTGACCTCAGAGATTCTAAGAATAGAGACAGCTGACTGACCCCAGCCACTCTAATGATAGAGACATTTGGGCGACCTCAGGCATTTTAAGGATAGAGAAACCTGGCCAACCCCAGGCATTCTAAAGACACCTGGCAACCTCAGGCATTCTAATAGAGACACCTGGGACCTCAGGCATTCTAATGATAGAGACTTTGGCCTCAGGCATTCTAATGATAGACACCTGGCCAACTCAGGCATTCTAAATAAAGACACCTGGCCAACCCCAGGCATTCTAAGGATAGAGACACCTGGCTGACCACAGGCATTCTAATGAGAGACTCCTGGCTGACAGGCATTCTAATGATAGAGACACCTGGTGACTCAGGCATTCTAAGGATAGAGACTCCTGGCCAACCAGGCATTCTAAGGAGAGACTCTGGCTGACCCAGGCATTTTAATGATAGAGACTCTGGACCTCAGGCATTCTAATAGAGACACCTGGCTGACCCAGGCATTCTAAGAATAGAGACACCTGGCTGACCAGGCATTCTAATGATAGAGACACCTGACCCCAGGCATTTTAATGATAGAGACACCTGGCCAACCCCAGGCATTCTAATAGAGACACCTGTGACCTCAGGCATTCTAACAATAGAGACACTTGACCCCAGGCATTCTAATGATAGAGACTTTTCCTGCCCAGGCATTCTAATGATAGGGATGCCAGAGCAACTCAGGCATTCTAAAGACACCTGGCCAACCCCAGGCATTCTAAGATAGAGACACCTGGCCAACCCCAGGCATTCTAAGAGACACCTGGCCAACTCAGGCATTCTAATTATAGAGACACCTGGCCAACTCAGGCATTCTAAGATAGAGACACCTGACTGACCCCAGACATTCTAAGGATAGAGACTCCTGGCTGACAGGCATTCTAATGATAGAGACTCCTGGCCAACCCCAGGCATTCTAATGAAAAGACAGTGAGCTCTAACATTCTAAGGATAGAGACTCCTGGCTGACAGGCATTCTAATGAGAGAGACTTTTGGCCTCAGGCATTCTAACAATAGAGACACTTGACCCCAGGCATTCTAATGATAGAGACACCTGGCCAACCCCAGGCATTCTAAAGACACTTGACCCCAGGCATTCTAACAAAAGACACCTGTGACCAGGCATTCTAATAATAGAGACAGAAAGACCACAGGCATTCTAAAAATAGACACCTGGCCAACCCCAGGCATTCTAATAGAGACACCTGGCCAACCCAGACATTCTAACGGAGACTCGACTGCATGCAATCTAATTATACAGACCCATAGGCGAACTCAGGCATTTCAATGATAGAGATACCTGACCCACCCCAAGCACTTCAACAGGAGAGACTCCTGGCTGACCAGGCATTCTAATGATAGAGACCTGGCCAACTCAGGCATTCTAATGAAAGACACCTGGCCAACTCAGGCATTCTAAGGATAGAGACACTGGCTGACCCCAGGCATTCTATGGGAGACCCAACCACAGAAATTCTAATGAGAGACTCTGGCCAACCCCAGGCATTCTAATGAAGAGACACCTGGCCAACTCAGGCATTCTAACAATAGAGACTCTGGCCAACAGGCATTCTAAGGATAGAGACACCTGGGTGACCTCAGGCATTCTAATGATAGAGACCTGGCTGACCACAGGCATTCTAATGATAGAGACACCTAAGCTGCCTAAGGCATTCTAAAGATAAAGACACCTGGCTCACACATGCATTGTAATGGGAAAGAATCCTGGTTGACTCCAGGCATTCTAATCAGAAAGATTCTTGACTGACTTCAGGCATGCTTATGATAGAGACACCTGGAGGACCTCAGGCATTCTAAAAATAGAGATGCCTGGCCCATTCCAGCCATTCTAACGAGAGTGACTCCTGGCGTTCCACAGGCATCCTAATGATAGAGACACCTGTTTGACATCAGGCATTCTAAAAATAGAGACATTTGGCTGACCCCAGGCATGTGCTTATGATAGAGACACGTGAGGAACCTGGTTGACTCCAGGCATTATAACAGAGAGACTCCTGGCCAACACCAGGCATTTCAATTGTTGAAATTCCTGGAAGACCTTAGGCATTCTAATGACAGAAACACCTGTGCAACCTCAAGCATTCTAAGGATAGAGAAACCTGGTCAACCCCAGGCATTCTATGATAGAGACACCTGGCTGACCACAGGCATTCTAATGATAGAGACTCCTGCCCTACCCCAGGCATTCTAATGATAGAGACACCTGAGCAACATCAGGCATTCTAATGATAGAGACTCTGGCCAACAGGCATTCTAATGGAGAGACTTGACTGACCAGGCATTCTAATGGGAGACTCCTGTTGACCAGGCATTCTAATGAGAGACTCCTGGCTGACTCAGGCATTCTAAGATAGAGACTCCTGGCTGACTCAGGCATTCTGATAATAGAGACACCTGGGAGACCTCAGGCATTCTGAGGATAGAGACACCTTGCCAACCCCAGGCATTCTAATGATAGAGACTCCTGGTGACCCAGGCATTCTAATAATAGAGACACCTGGCCAACCTCAGGCATTCTAAGAATAGAGACACCTGGCCAACCTCAGGCATTCTAAGAATAGAGACTCCTGGCTGACTCAGGCATTCTAATGAGAGACTCTGGCCAACCCCAGGCATTCTAATGATAGAGACACCTTGGTGACCTCAGGCAATTGAAGGATAGAGACACGTGGTTGATGCCAGGCATTCTAATGGGAGAGATTCCTGGCCTATTCCAGGCATTCTAATAAAAGAGACTCATGGCTGACCCCACGCATTGTAATGACAGAGACACCTGAGCAACCTCAGGCATTCTAATGATAGAAACACATGGCTGACCTAGGCTTTCTAATAGAGACACCTGGTGACCTCAGGCATTCTAAGATAGAGACTCCTGGCTGACTCAGGCATTCTAATGATAGAGACACCAGGCGTTCTAAGAATAGAGACACCTTGCTGACCACAAGCATTCTAACAAGAGAGTTTCCTGGCTGACCCCAGGCATGCTAATGATAGATACCAGACCTCAGGCATTCTAATAGAGACACCTGGCCAACCCCAGGCATTCTAACAGACAGACTCCTGGCCACCCAGGCATTCTAATAGAGACTCTGACCCCAGGCATTCTAAGAATAGAGACTCCTGGCTGACTCAGACATTCTAAGGATAGAGACCCCTAAATGACCCAAGGCATTCTAAGTGGAAAGACTCCTGCTTGACATTAGGCTTTCTCATGATAGATACTCCAGGACTACAGCAGGCATTCTAATGATAGAGACATCTGTTCGACTTCAGACAATCTAAGGATAGAGACACCTGGTCTTCTAACAGGAAGACATTCTAACAGGAAAGACTCCTGTGGACCGCAGGCATTCTAATGATAGAGACACCTTGACGACATCAGGCATCCTAAGGATGGAGAAACCTGGCTGAACACAGGCATTCTAATGGTAGAGACTCATGCCTGAACCAGGCATTCTAATGATAGAGACTCTGACCCCAGGCATTCTAAAGAGACCCTGGCACCCAGGCATTCTAAAGATAGAGACCTGGCTGACCTCAGGCATTCTAATGAGAGACACCTGGCTGACCAGGCATTCTAAAGAGACTGAACCAGGCATTCTAATAGAGACTCCTGGTGACCCAGGCATTCTAATGACAGAGACATCGACCACACCCAACCATAGACACACCTGGCCAACCCAGGCATTCTAATGAGAGACACCTGGCTGACCTCAGGCATTCTAAGAATAGAGACTCTGGCCAACCCAGGCATTCTAATGATAAAGAGACCTGCAACCTCAGGCATTCTAATGATAAAGACACTGAACCAGGCATTCTAATGATAGAGAACCTGGTGACAGGCATTCTAATGATAGAGACTCCTGAACGATTCTAAACCTTCTAATGATAGAGACACCTGGGTAACCTCAGGCATTCTAAGGTTACAGACACCTGGCTGAACCCAGGATTTCTAACGGGAGAGACTCCTGGTGGACCAAAGACATTCTAATGATAGAGACACCTCCATGATATCAGGCATTCTAAGGATGGAGGCACCTTGGCTGACCACGGGTATTCTAATGGGAGAGGCTCCTGTTTGACAGCAGGGATTCTAATGGAAGAGACTCCTGTCCAACCACAGGCATTCTCATGAAAGAGACTCCTGAATGACCCCAGGCATTCTAATGGTAGAGACACCTGGGCAACCTCACCATTCTAAAGATAGAGACACCTGGCCAACTTCAGGCATTCTAACAAAAGAGGCTCCTGACCAACATTAGGCTTCCTAATATTAAAGACTCTTGTCTTATTTCAAAAGTTCTAATGAGACACCTTTGTGACCTCAGGCATTCAATGGACAGTGACAACTGGTCAACCATAGGCATTCTATCAAAAGAGACTTCTGAGCAACCCCAAGCATTTGAATGATAGAGACTCCTGGCCAACCCAGGCACTCTAATGATAGAGAATTCTGTGAAACTTCAAGTATTCTAAAAATAGAGAAACTTGGCTGACCCCAGGCATTCTAATGGGAAAGACGCCTTGCTGATCCTAGGTATTCTAACAGGAAAGACTCCTTGCTGACCCCAGACCTTCTAACGGGAAAAACTCCTGGCAAACCACAGGCATTGTAATGATAGTGACACCTGGGCGACATTAGGCATTCTAAGGATAGAGACTCCTGCACGACGCCAGGCTTTCTAATGGGAGAGAGTTTTCACTGACCCCAGGCATTCTAGTGGGAGAGACTCCTGGCCTACGTCAGGCATTCTAAGATTAGAGACACCTCTGAGACCTCAGGCACTGTAATGATAGAGACATGTCATCAAAACATGTCATTCTAATGGGAGACCCTCCTGGTGGACCCCAGGCATTCTAACGGGAGAGACTCCTGGCCAAACCTAGGCATTCTAATAATAGAAACAACTGGGCAATTTCAGGCATTCTATGGATAGAGACACCTGGCATAGCCGAGGCATTTTAATGGTAGAGACTTCTGGTCGTTTCCAGGCATTCTAATGATATAGACACCTGGGCGAATTCCAGTATTCTAGGGATGGAGACACATCATCAACCCCACAGCCATTCTAACAAGAGAGACACAACCAGGCATTCTAATGAGAGAGACTCCTGGCCACCCAGGCATTCTAATGATAGAGACACTGAGACAGACATTCTAAGGATAGAGACTTGCCAACCTCAGGCATTCTAATGGAGACTGAAAACCCAGGCATTCTAATAGAGACACCTGGCTGACCTCAGGCATTCTAATGGTAGAGACACCTGGGCAACCTCACCATTCTAAAGATAGAGACACCAACCAGGCATTCTAATGAAAGACTCCTGTGACCCAGGCATTCTAATAGAGACACCTGGCTGACCAGGCATTCTAATGATAGAGACTCTGGCCAACCCCAGGCATTCTAATGATAGAGACACCTGACCTCAGGCATTCTAAGGATAGACACTGGACCCAGTATTCTAATGAGAGACCTGGCCAACCCAGGCATTCTAATGGTAGAGACTCTGGCCAACCCAGGCATTCTAATAATAGAGACACCTGGGTGACCTCAGGCATTCTAATAACAAAGAGCTCTGGATGACCCCAGGCATTCTAATGAGAGACCTGGCCAACCCAGGCATTCTAATGATAGAGACACCTGACCTCAGGCATTCTAATAGAGACACCTGGCCAACTCAGGCATTCTAATGAGAGACCTGGCCAACCCAGGCATTCTAATGGTAGAGACATTCAGACATCAGGCATTCTAAGGACAAAGACACCTGGCCAACTCAGGCATTCTAATGGAGAGACTCACAAACCCAGGCATTCTAATGATAGAGAATTTGACATCAGGCATTCTAAGGACAAAGACACCTGGCCAAACAGGCATTCTAATGGAGACTCTGGCCAACCCAGGCATTCTAATGATAGAGACACCTGGCTGACCCCAGGCATTCTAATGATAGACACCTGCAAACTCAGGCATTCTAAGGATAGAGACACCTGGCTGGCCCCAGTATTCTAATGAGAGAGAATCCTGGCCAACCCCAGATATTCTAATGGTAGAGACTTCTGGGCTACCACAGACATACTAATAACAGACACCTGTGCCACCTCAGGCATTCTAATAACAAAGAGCTCTGGATGACCCCAGGCATTTCAGTGATAGAGACTCCTGGGCAACGCCAGCTATTCTATTGGTAGAGACACCTGGTTGACCCAGGCATTCTAATGGGAGAGATAACTGGATGACCCCAGGCGTTCTAACAAGGGAGACACATGGCTCACCCCAGGCATTCTAATGGTAGAGACACATGGGAGACATCAGGCATTCTAAGAAGAGTGAGACCTGGACGACCACAGGCATTCTAATGGAAGAGACTCTTGACAAACCGCAGGCATTCTAATGATAGAGAATTTGGGGTTACATCAGGCATTCTAAGGACAAAGACACCTGGCCAAAACAGGCATTTTAATGGGAGAGGCATGTGGCCTACCCCAGGTACTCTTAATGATAGATACTCCTGGCCTACCCCAGACATTCTAATGATGGGGACACCAGTGCAAACTCAGGCACTCTAAGGATAAAAACATCTAAGCTACCTCAGGCACTCTAAATATAAAGATACTTGTGAAAACCCAGTAATGGTTAAAATAGAGACTCCTGGCTTACCACAGGCATTCTAATAATAGTGACACCTGAGCAACCTCAGTCATTCTAAGGATAGAGACATATGGCTGACCCCAGGAATTATATCAGGGGAGAATTTTGTCTGAACACAGTCGTTCTAATAATAGAGACACCTGGGAGATTTCAGACATTCTAAGGATGGAGACACCTGGCTGACCTAAGGCTTTCTAACCAAATATCCTCCTGGCCAACCCCAGGCTTCTAATGATAGCCTATGCCAGGCATCCTCATGATAGAGACACCTGTGCAACCTCAGGCATTTTAGAAATAGAGACCCCTAGCCGATTTCAGATATTTTAACTTAAGAGACTACTGGCCGACTACAGGCATGCTAATGATACAGAATCCTGGCCTACCCCAGACTTTTTAAGGATAGAGACACTTGGCCAACCACAGGCATTCTAATGGGAGAGACTCTGGGCCAAGTACAGACATTCTAACAAGAGAGACTACTGGCCGTACCCAGGCATTGTAATGTTAGAGACTTTTGGTTGAACTAAGGCATTCTTATGAGAGAGATACCTGGGAGAATCAGGCAATCTAAGGATAGAGACACCAGAGTGGCCACAGGCATTCTAATGGGAGATACTACTGGCCAAATGTAGGCAGTCTAAAAATAGAGACACCTGGGAGACATTAGAAATTCTAAGGAGAGAGACACCTAGCAAACCCCAGGCATTCTAACAAGAGAGACCTCAGGCCGACCCAAGGCATTCTAAGAAGGCAGACTCCTGTGAAACTCCAGGCATTCTAATTATAGAGACACATGGGTGAATTCAGGAAATCTAAAAATAGAGATACCTGGCCAACTTCGGGCATTCTAATGGGAGAGACTCCTGGCTGACCCAGGCATTCTAATGATAGAGACGTGCGGCCAAATCCAGGCATTATAATGATAGAGACAACAGGGCTACCTCAAGCATTCTAATGATAGAGACACCTGGCTGACCCAGGGTTTCTAATGGGAGAGATACCTGACTGACCCAAGGCATTCTAATGGTAGGGACTTCTGACCAACACTAGGCTTTCTAATCATAGAGACTTTAGGCCTACTGCAGGCATTCCAATGATGGAGACACCAGTGTTACCTCAGCAATTCTAAGGATAGAGACACCTGGTCGGCCTCAGGCATTCTAACTGGAGAGACTACTGACCGACACCAGGCTTACTAATGATAGAGACCCCAGGCCTACCACAAACATTCTAACGGAAGAAATTCCAGGCTGACCCCAGGCATTCTAATGATAGAGATCCCTGTCTGACCCCAGGCATTCTAATAATAGACACCTGTGTGAACTCAGTTATTCCGAGGAGAGAATCACCTGGCCAATCTCAGGCATTCTGAAGGGAAAGACTTTTGGCTAACCACAGGCATTCTAGTGCTAGAGACTCCTGTACAAACCCAGGAATTATAATTATGGAGACAACTGGGCAACCTGAGGCATTCTAAGGATAGTGACACCTGGTTCACCCCAGGCATTCTAGCAAGAGAGATTCCTGGCTGATCTTGCCCTATCACAGGTGGTTTAGTAATGGAGACACCTGTGGGGTAACAGGCATTCTAAGAATAGAGACACCTGGCAGATCCCAGGCATTCTAATGAGAGAGACTCCTAGCCCACCCTAGGTATTCTAATAGGAGAGACTCCTGGCGACCCCAGACATTCTAATGATAAACACATAGATGACATCAGGCATTTTTAACAATAGAGACACCTGGCTGACCCCAGGCATTATAACGGGAAACAATCCTGGCCGATCCTCAGAATTCTAAAGACTCCTACCCTACCCTAGGCATTCTAATTGTAGAGACATCTATGTGACCTAGACATTCTAAGGATAGAGATACCTGGCCGACCCCAGGCACTCTAATGGGACAAAATCCTAGTTGACTGCAGGCATCTAATGAGAGAGACTCCTGAACAACCCCAGGCATTCTAATGGGAGAGATTCCTTGCAGACCTCAGGCATTCTAATGTTAGAGATGCCTGGCCTGGCCCAGGCACTCTAATAATGGGGACACCTGTGCCACCTCAGGCATTTTTAAAATAAGGACAAATGGCCAACCACAGGCATTCCAAAGGAAGAGACTCCAGACTGAACCCAGACATTCTAATGATAGAGAGCCTTGTCTGAGCCCAGGCGTTCTAATGATAGACACCTGTGCAAACTCAGTCACTCTAAGGAGAGAAACATTTTGCCAACCCCAGACATTCTTAAAGGAGAGACTCTTGACTGATCACAGACATTCTAAAGCTAGATACGCCTGTCCGAACACAGAAATTCCAATGATAGAGAGACATTGGGCGACCTTGGGTATTCTAAGGATAATGACACTCGGTCTACCCTAGGTATTCTAGAGGGAGAGACTTTTGGCCAACAGCAGAGATTCAAAAGATAGACTCCTGGCTTACCCCAGGGACTCTAATAATAGAGAAACTTGTGGAACCATGGGCATTCTAAGGATAGAGACACGTCCCACCCCAGACATTCTAATAGGAGAGACTCCTTACCCACCCTAGGCATTCTAACAAAAGAGACTCTTGGCCAACCCCAGGCATTCTAATAATAGAGACACCTAGGTGACATCAGGCATTCTAACAGTACAGACTGCTGGGTGAACCCAGACATTCTAACTGGAAAGACTCTTGGCTGATCCTAGACATTCTAATAATAAAGACCCCTGGACTAACCCAGGCACTCTAATGATAAAGACACCTGTATGACTTCAGGCATTCTAAGGATAGTGATACCTGACCAACCCAGCCATTCTAACAGGAGAGACTTCTTAGCCGACCACAGACATTTTAACAAGAGAGACTCATGCTGATCACAGACATTCTAACGATAGAGGAACCTGGGCGACTTCAGCCATTCTAAAAATAGAGACACCTGACTGACCAAAGGCATTCTAATGAGAGATATTTTTGGCCAACCCCAGGCATTCCAATGATAGAGACTCCTCATCAACCTCAGGAATTCTAATGATAGAGACACGTTGGTGACTTCAGGCATTCTAACAATAGGGACATCTGACTGACCCAAGGAATTGTAACAGGATAGACACCTGGCCGACCCCAGGCATTCTAATGATAGAAACTCCTCACCTACTCCAGTCATTCTAATAATAGAGAATCCTGTATGAGTCAGTCATTCTATGGACAGAGACACCTGACTGACCCCAGGCATTCTAATGGGAGAGACTCCTGGCTGACCCCACATTGTAATGGGAGAAACTCCTTGTTGAACCCAGATGTTCTAATGATAGAGACTCCTTACATACCCAAGGTGCTTTAATAATAGAGAAACCTGCATGACTTCAGGCATTCTATGGATAGAGACACCTCGCCGATTTCAGGCATTCTTATGAGAGATATTAGTGGTCTTCCACAGGCATTCTAACCGGAGAGACTCCTGGCCGACCCCAGTCATTCTAATCATAGAGATACCTGGGGGACCTCAGGCATTCTAAAGGGAGAGACTCCTGGCCAATCCCAGCCATTCTAATAATAAAGGTTTCTGGCCAAACCATGGCATCCTAATTATAGAGACTCCACTCAGTCTTATGATAGAGAAACTTTCTAATGGCATTCTAATGATAGAGACTCCTGACCAACCTCAGGAATTCTAATGATAGAGATACATTGGCAACATTAGGCATTTTAACAACAGAGACATTTGGCCGACCCAAAGCATTCTAACAGGAAGACTCTGGCCGACCACAGACATTCTAACAAAAGAGACTCTGGCTGACACAGGCATTCTAATAGAGAGACCTGGGCACTCAGGCATTCTAAGGAGACACCTGACTGACCAGGCATTCTAATGAGAGATGGCCCCAGGCATTCTAATGATAGACTCCTCATCAACCTCAGGCATTCTAATGATAGAGACACTGGTGACTTCAGGCATTCTAACAATGAGACATCTGGCCAAGGTGTAACAGGATAGACACCCTGACCCTGCATTCTAATGATAAAGAAACTCTCACCACTCAGCATTCTAATAATAGAGAACCTGTGAGTCAGCATTCTAATGGACAACACTGACCCCAGGCATTCTAATGGGAGACTCTGGCTGACCCCAGGCATTTGTAATGGAGAAACTCCTTAGAACCCAGATTCTAATGATAGAGACTCACTCCAGGCATTTAATAGAGAAACCTGCATGACAGGCATTCTAATGATAGAGACACCTCCTGATTTCAGGCATTAATGAGAGATATTGGTGTCAGGCATTCTAATGAGACTCTGGCCACCCAGCATTCTAATCATAGAGATACTGGGGACCTCAGGCATTCTAGAGACTCACCAACCATTCTAATAATGGTTCTGGCCACAGGCATCTAATTATAGAGACTCACTCAGTCTGATGCACCAGGCATTCTAATGATAGAGACTCCTGAACCTCAGGAATTCTAATGATGAGACACTGGCACAGGCATTCTAACAACAGAGACATTTGGCCGACCTAAAGCATTCTAACAGGAGAGACTCCGGCCTACCCCAGGCATTTTAATAATAGAGAAACCCAAAGTAGTAAGTCATTCTAGTGATAGAGATACCTGGCCGACCCAAGGCATTCTAGTGGGAGAGACTCTTGTGTGATCCCAGATATTCTAATGATAGACAATCCTGTTCTACCCTAAACATTCTAATCATAGAGACACCTGGGGACCTCAGGCATTCTAAGGGAGACTCCTGGCCAATCCCAGCATTCTAATAATAAGGTTTCTGACAGGCATCTAATTATAGAGACTCTCAGTCTAATGATAGAAACCAGGCATTCTAATGATAGAGACTGGGCCAACCTCAGGAATTCTAATAGAGATACATTGGCAACATTAGGCATTTTAACAACAGAGACATTTGGCCACCAGGCATTCTAACAGGAGACTCCTGGCCACCCAGGCATTCTAATAATAGAGACACATGTGAGTAAGTCATTCTAGTGAGATACCTGGCCGACCCAAGGCATTCTAATGAGACTCTTGGTGATCCCAGATATTCTGTGATAGACACTGACTACCTCAAAACATTCTAAGGATAGAGACATGGATGACCTCAAACATTCTAAAGACAGAGACACCTGGCTGACCTCAGGCATTCTAATGGGAGAGACTCTGAGCCAAAATCAGGCATTCTAATGTTAGAGACACCTGTGCTACCTCAGGCATCATAAGAAAAAGACTGGCAGACACCATTCTAACAGGAGACTCCTGGGATTCAGGCATTCGGAGAGACTCTTAGTAGATTTCAGGCATTCTAATGACAGAGACACCTGGGAGACTAAAATCTAAAAAAGGCACCTGACTGACACACAGGCATTCTCTCAGGAGATACTAAGGTGCACACTTTAGAAACTCCTGACGACCCCAGGCCTTCTAATCTTAGAGACTCCTGGCAGACCGCAGGCATTCTAAAAATAGAGACATGTGGCGGACCTCAGTATTCTAACAGGAGAGTCTCTTGGACAACCCCAGGTATTCTAAGAATAGAAACACCTAGACAACCTCAGGCATTTTAACAGGAGAGACTCCTTGCCGACCTCATTTATTATAAGGATAGAGACATCTGGCAGACCACAGGAATTCTAAGTACAGAGACTCCTGGCTTAGCCAAGGCATTCTAATGATAGAGACACCTGGGTGAAATCCTGTATTCTAAGGATAGAATCATCTGTCTGACCTCAGGCATTTTAATGGGAGAGACTCCAGGCATCCCCAGCCATTCTAAAAATAGAGACATCTGGCCGCACTCAGACATTCTAAAGATAAGAAGCTTTGTCTGACTGACCCCAGGCATTCTAATGATAGACACCTGGGTGACCTCATGTATTTTTGGGATAGAGACTTCTGGCTGACATCGGACATTCTAATGATAGAGACACCTGGCCAACCTTAGGCATTCTAAGGATAGAGACACCTAGCCAACTCCAGGCATTCTAATGGGAGAGGCTTCTGGCCGACCTCAGGCGTTCTAACTATAGAGACACCTGGGCAAATTCCAGCATTCTAAAGATAGAGACACCTGGCCAAATTCAGGCATTCTAACAGGAAAGACTCCTGGCTGACCCCAGGCATTGTAAGGGCAGATATCTGTCTCACTCTTTTGCCCAGGCTGGAGTGCAGTGGCATGATCTTGGCTCACTGCAACCTCTGCCTCCTGGGTTCAAGTGATTCTCCTCCCTCAGCCTTTTGAGTAGCTGGGATTACAAGCATGCGCCACCAGGCCTGGCTAATTTTTGTATTTTTAGTAACGATGTGGTTTCACCATGTTGGTCAGGCTGGTCTCAAAATCCTGACCTTGTGATCTGCCTGCCTCAGCCTCCCAGTGATGGGATTACAGGCATGAGTCACCACACCCAGCTCCTGGGCTCAGGCATTCTAACCAAAGAATCTCCTGGCCAACCCAGGCATTCTAATAATGGAGACACCTGGGTGACCTCAGGAAGTCTATGGACAGAGGTTCCTAGCTGACACCAGGATTTCTAAAGATAGACACATGGGTGACCTCAGGAATTCTAAGGATAATGACTCCTGTCCTGTCCCAGGCATTCTAATGGGAGAGACTCCTATCCAACCCCAGGCATTCTAATAATAGAGATACGTGGGCGACCCCAGGCATTTTAATCATAGAGACACCTGGAAGACCTTAGACATTCTAAGGATAGAGACTCCTGGCCGACCCCAGGCATTATAATGAGAGACACCTGGGTATTTCTGGCATTTTAAGGATAGACACTCCTGGCCAACCTCAGGCATTCTAATGATAGAGATACCTGGGCAACATCATGCATTCTAAGAATAGAGACTCATGGCTGACCCTGGGAATTCTAATAATAGACATCTAGGTGGCATCAGGCATTTTATGGATAGAGACTCCATGCCAACCCGAGGCATTTTAATGATAAAGACCCTTGGTAGAACTCAGAATTTCTGAGGATAGAGACTTTTGGCCGACCACTGGCATTTTAATGATAGAAACCTAGGTGACCTCAGGCATTCTAAGGATAGAGATCCCTGGCTGACTTCAGACATTCTAATGATAGAGACATCCAGCCAATATCATACATTCTAAAAATAGACACTCCTGGTTGACTCCAGGCATTCTAATGGTAGATACCTAGGTGACTGCAAGCATTCTAATGATAGAGATTCCTGACTGACCACACGCATTCTAATGTGACAGATTCTTGGCCTACCATAGGCATTTTAATGATAGAGAAACCAGGGATCAGGCATTTTTAAAGGGAAACTCCTTCTCAGGCATTCTAATCGGAGAGACTTCTGGTTGACCTCAGGCATGCTAATTATAGAGACACTTGGGTGACTTCCAGCATTATAGGGATAGAGGCACCTGGCCAAATTCAGGCATTTTAATAGGAGAGACTCCTAGCTGACCCCAGGCATCCTAAGGTTAGAGATATCTGACTGACTTCAGGCATTCTAATGGAAGAGTCTCCTGGCCAACCCCAGGCATTCTAATGATAGAGACACCTGGGTGACCTCAGGTATTCTATGGATAGCTCATCTGACTCCAATTTATGATAAAACACTGGATGACCTCAGGAATTCTAAAAATAGAGACTCCCAGCCTACCTCAGGCATTTTAATGGGAGAGACTCCTGTATGATCCCTGGCCTTCTAATTATAGAGATACATGGGCAACCCCAGGCATTTTAAGCATAGAGACACCTGGGTGACCTCAGGCATTCTAATAATAAAGACACCTGGGTGATTTCAGAAATTTTAAAAATTAAGACACCTGGACGACTCCAGACATTCTAATAATAGAGACACTTGGGTGACCTCAAGCATTCTAAGAACAGAGATATCTGGTACACCTCATTTATTCTAACAGTTGAGTTGCCTAGTTGATCCAGGCATTCTAATGATAGACACACTTGGGTGACCTCAGGCATTCTAAAAATAGAGACTCCTGGCTGACCACAGGCATTCCAATGATAGACACCTGGGTAACCTTAGGCATTCTTAGGAAAGAGACTTCTATCCAACCTCAGGCATTCTAATGATAGAAACACCTGAACTACCTCAGACATTCTATGGATAGAGACCTCTGGTTGATCCAGCATTGTTCACAATGTGATAGATTCTAAGGATAGAGACTCTGGCCAATGCCATTATAATCACCTTTACAATTCAGGCTTTCTAAAGATAGAGACTCCTGGCCGATCCCAGGTGTTCTAATAGAGAAACTCCTGGTCAACCTTAGGCATTCTAATCATGGAGACATCTGCAGATGAGCATTCTAATGGAGACTCATCACCACAGAGGCATTTTAATGATTGAGACACCCGGCAATCTCCAGCATTCTAAGGATAGAGACACATGGTCGAATTTAGGCGTTCTAATGGTAAACACTCCTGGTTCATCCCAGGCATTATAAAAATAGAGACATTTCTCTGACCTCAGGGATTCTAACAGTAAAGTTTCCTGTGCGACCCCAGGCATTCCAATGGGAAAGACTCCTGGCCAAGCCCAGGCATTCTAAGGATAGAGACACTGGGCTGACCTCAGGCATTTAAAAGGCAGAGACATCTCGCTGATCTTAGGCCTTCTAAGGATAGAGACATCTGGCTGATCTCAGGCATTCTAATTACAGAGACACTTGGGCTACCCCAGGCTTTCTAAAAATAGAGACTCCTGGCCAACCCCAGGCATTCTAATGATAGAGATATCTGTGTGATCCCAGAAATTCTAAGGATAGAGACTTTTGGCCAACCCCATTCATTCTAATGATAGAGATAGCTAAGTGACCTCAGACATTCTAATGATTGAGAAATCTGTCTGACCTCATGCATTCTAAAAGTTGATTCTCCTGGCTGACCCCAAACATTCTAGTGGTAGAGACACCTATGTGACCTCAGGCATCCTAAGAAGAGAGACTCTTGGCCGACCCCAGGCATTCTAATAATAGACACCTGGTTGATCTCAGGCACTCTAAGGAGAGAGTCTCCTGGCCAAACTCAGGTCTTCTAATGATAGAGATAGCTGGCTGACCTCAGGCATTCTGAGGACAGAGACTTCACTGACCTCAGGTTCTAACCAGAGACTCCTCATGTGAATTATAAAACCACCTGACCTCAGACATTCTAATGAAGAGGACAACTGGCCAACCTCATTTATTCTAACATGAGAGACTTCCGACCAACTTCAGGCATTCTGAAGAGAAAAACACCTGGCTTACTTCAAGCATTGTAGTAGGAGAAACACCTAGCCGAATAAAACAGGGAACAAGCTATCTGTGAAAATGCTTATGATGTGTGGATTAATGGACATGTGTTCTCATTCACCAGATTGGAAACACAATTTTTGTAGATTATGTGAAGAAACATTTCTGAACCCAATGAGGTCCATAAAAATATTGAATATCCCACAATAAAACTAGAAATAAGCTATCTGTGAAAATGATTTGTGATGTGTGGATTTATCCCACAAAATGGAACCTGTGTTTTTATAAATCATGTTGGAAACACTCTTTTTGTAGAATCTACAAAGGAACATTTCTGAGCCTATTGAAGCCAAAAGTAAAAAACAGAATATTTCACATTACAAACTACAAAGAAACTAATGGATGAAATGTTTTGTGATGTGTGGATTCATCTCACAGAATGGGGCCTGTGCTTTGATTCACCAGGTAGGAAACACTCTTTTTGTAGAATGTATGAAGGGACATTTCTGAGCCCATTGACACCTAAAGCAGAAAATTGAATATCGCACAATAAAAAGTAGAGACAAGTTATCTATGTAAATGGTTTGAGACGTGTGGATTCATCTCAAAGAATGGAACTTGTGTTTTCAGTAAGCAGGTTGGAAACAAACTTTTCATAGAATTTAGAAATTAACATTTAAGCCCATAAAGTGAAAAAGATATTGTGATAATGAAACAAACCGTTGTAAAAAGGCTTTGTGACGGGTGGATGCATCTCACAGAATGGAACATGTGTTTTGATTTGCCAAATTGGAAACACTCCAGTTGTAGAATGTATGAAGGGATATTTATAAGCTAATTGAAACCCCTACAAAAAAATCTAATATCCCCCCCCAAAAAAAAGAAAAACTAGAAACAAGCTATCTGTGAAAAAGCTTAGTGATGGGTAAATTCATCTCACAGAATAAAACCTGTGTTTTAATTCCCCAGACTGGAAATAGTCTTTTTGTAGAATCTACCATAAACATTTCTGAGCCCTTTGAAACCTATCATGAAATACTGAATACCCTGCATTAAAAACTAGAAACAAGCTATCTGTGAAACTTCTTTGTGATGTGGATTCATCTCAGAATGGAACCTGTTTTGATTAACAGATTAAACATTTTGCAGAATCTGAGGACATTTCTGAGCCCATTGGAGTGGGTAAAAACTGAATTAATCGATAAAAGTAGAAACAAGATCTAAAATGCTTTGTGATGTGTCTTTATCTCTCAGATGTTTTCACACACCAGGTTCACTCTTTTTTAGATTCTGAAGGATTTAGAACATTAATCAATGAAAAATCAAATAAATTGAAGAATAAGCTCTGTGAAAATGCTTTGTGATGTTTGATTCATCTCACTGAATGGACCAGATTCATCTTACAGAATGGAAACATCTCTAGAATAGTGTTTCAGTTGGAATCATTTGTAGAATCTGGTCATTTCTGAACTCATGGAAAAAAATATTCTCAGATAAAACTAACAAGTTAGTAAAATGCTGTGATGTGTGATTCATCTCAGTACTTGTTGATTCACCAGGTTGGAAACAACACTCTTTTTTTCAATTGTGGTACATTTAAGCCTGGGCCAGAAAATGAATATCCCCACAGAAAAATTAGAAAAGCTATCTGAAAATGCTTTGTGATGTGGATTTATCTCACAGAATGGAACCTGTGTTTTGATTTCAGGTTAAAACATTATTATTTTGGGCGGAGCAAGATGGCGAATAGGAACAGCTCAGTCTCCAACTCCCAGAGCGAGACACAAGAGGTGATTTCTGCATTTTCAACTGAGGTACTGGGTTCATCTCACTGGGGGTGCCAGACAATCGGTGCTGGTCAGCTGCTGCAGCCCGACCAGCGAGCTGAAGCAGGCGAGGCATTGCCTCACCTGGGAAGCGCAAGGGGAAGGAATCCCTTTTCCTAGCCAGAACTGAGACACACAACACCTGGAAAATCGGGTAACTCCACCCCAATACTGCGCTTTAAGCAAACAGGCACACCAGGAGATTCATATCCCACACCTGGCGGGAGGGTCCCACACGAGCCTCCTCATTGCTAGCACAGCAGTCTGTGATCTACCGGCAAGGCAGCAGCGAGGCTGGGAGGCGCCCGCCATTGCTGAGGCTTAAGTAGGTAAACAAAGCTGCTGGGAAGCTCGAACTGGGTGGAGCTCACAGCAGCTCAAGGAAACCTGCCTGTCTCTGTAGACTCCACCTCTGGGGACAGGGCACAGTAAACAATAACAAGCAGCAGAAACCTCTGCAGATGCAAACGACTCTGTCTGACAGCTTTGAAGAGAGCAGTGGATCTCCCAACACGGAGGTTGAGATCTGAGAAGGGACAGACTGCCTGCTCAAGTGGGTCCCTGACCCCTGAGTAGCCTAACTGGGAGACATCCCCACTAGGGGCAGTCTGACACCCCACACCTCACAGGGTGGAGTACACCCCTGAGAGGAAGCTTCCAAAGCAAGAATCAGACAGGTACACTCGCTGTTCAGCAATATTCTATCTTCTGCAGCCTCTGCTGCTGATACCCAGGCAAACAGGGTCTGGGTGGACCTCAAGCAATCTCCAACAGACCTACAGCTGAGGTCCTGACTGTTAGAAGGAAAACTATCAAACAGGAAGGACACCTACACCAAAACCCCATCAGTACATCACCATCATCAAAGACCAGAGGCAGATAAAACCACAAAGATGGGGAAAAGCAGGGCAGAAAAGCTGGAAATTCAAAAATAAGGCGCATCTCCCCGGCAAGGGCGCAGCTCATCGCCAACAACGGATCAAAGCTGGAGAATGACTTTGACGAGATGAGAGAAGAAGGCTTCAGTCCATCAAACTTCTCAGAGCTAAAGGAGGAATTACGTACCCAGCGCAAAGAAACTAAAAATCTTGAAAAAAGTGGAAGAATTGATGGCTAGAGTAATTAATGCAGAGAAGGTCATAAACGAAATGAAAGAGATGAAAACCATGAAATCGTGACAAATGCACAAGCTTCAGTAACCGACTCGATCAACTGGAAGAAGAGTATCAGCGATTGAGGATCAAATGAATGAAATGAAGCGAGAAGAGAAACCAAAAGAAAAAAGAAGAAAAAGAACAAAGCCTGCAAAAGTATGGGATTATGTAAAAGACCAAATCTACGTCTGATTGGGGTGCCTGAAAGTGAGGGAAAATGGAACCAAGTTGGAAAACACTCTTCAGGATATCATCCAGGAGAACTTCCCCAACCTAGTAGGGCAGGCCAACATTCAAATCCAGGAAATACAGAGAACACCACAAAGATACTCCTCAGAAGAGCAACTCCAAGACACATAATTGCCAGATTCACCAAAGTTGAAATGAAGGAAAAAATCTTAAGGGCAGCCAGAGAGAAAGGTCAGGTTACCCACAAAGGGAAGCCCATCAGACTAACAGCAGATCTCTCGGCAGAAACTCTACAAGCCAGAGAGTGGGGGCCAATATTCAACATTCTTAAAGAAAGAATTTTAAACCCAGAATTTCATATCCAGCCAAACTAAGTTTCATAAGTGAAGGAGAAATAAAATCCTTTACAGATAAGCAAATGCTTAGAGATTTTGTCACCACTAGGCCTGCCTTACAAGAGACCCTGAAGGAAGCACTAAACATGGAAAGGAACAACGGTACCAGCCATTGCAAAAACATGCCAAAATGTAAAGACCATCAAGGCTAGGAAGAAACTGCATCAACTAACGAGCAAAATAACCAGTTAATATCATAATGGCAGGATCAAGTTCACACATAACAATCTTAACCTTAAATGTAAATGGACTAAATGCTCCAATTAAAAGACACAGACTGGCAAACTGGATAAAGAGTCAAGACCCATCAGTCTGCTGTATTCAGGAGACCCATCTCACATGCAGAGACATACATAGGCTCAAAATAAAGGGATGGAGGAAGATTTACCAAGCAAATGGAGAACAAAAAAAGCAGGGGTTGCAATACTAGTCTCTGATAAAACAGACTTTAAACCATCAAAGATCAAAAGAGACAAAGAAGGCCATTACATAATGGTAAAGGGATCAATTCAACAGGAAGAGCTAACTATCCTAAATATATGCACCCAATACAGGAGCACCCAGATTCATAAAGCAAGTCCTTAGAGACTTACAAAGAGACTTAGACTCCCATACAATAATAATGGGAGACTTCAACACTCCACTGTCAACATTAGACAGATCAACGAGACAGAAAGTTAACAAGGATATCCAGGAATTGAACTCATCTCTGCAGCAAGCAGACCTAATGAACATCTATAGAACTCTCCACCCCAAATCAACAGAATATACATTCTTCTCAGCACCACATCACTTACTCCAAAATTGACCACATAATTGGAAGTAAAGCACTCCTCAGCAAATGTACAAGAACAGAAATTATAACAAACTGTCTCTCAGACCACAGTGCAATCAAACTAGAACTCAGGACTAAGAAACTCAATCAAAACCGCTCAACTACATGGAAACTGAACAACCTGCTCCTGAATGACTACTGGGTACATAGAAATGAAGGCAGAAATAAAGATGTTCTTTGAAACCAATGAGAACAAAGATACAACATACCAGAATCTCTGGGACACATTTAAAGCAGTGTGAGGAAATTTATAGCACTAAATGCCCACAAGAGAAAGCAGGAAAGATCTAAAATTGACACTCTAACATCACAATTAAAGAACTAGAAGCAAGAGCAAACACATTCAAAAGCTAGCAGAAGGCAAGAAATAACTAAGATCAGAGCAGAACTGAAGGAGATAGAGACACAAAAACCCTCAAAAATCAATGAATCCAGGAGTTGGTTTTGAAAAGATCAACAAAATTGACAGACCACTAGCAAGACTAATAAAGAAGAAAGAGAAGAATCAAATAGCGCAATAAAAATGATAAAGGGGATATCACCACCGACCCCACAGAAATACAAACTACCATCAGAGAATACTATAAACACCTCTGCAAATAAACTGGAAAATCTAGAAGAAATGGATAATTTCCTGGACACTTACACTCTTCAAGACTAAACCAGGAAGAAGTTGAATCCCTGAATAGACCAATAGCAGGCTCTGAAATTGAGGCAATAATTAATACCAACCAAAAAGTCCAGGACCAGATGGATTCACAGCTGAATTCTACCAGAGGTACAAGGAGGAGCTGGTACCATTCCTTCTGAAACTATTCCAATCAATAGAAAAGAGAATCCTCCTAACTCATTTTATGAGGCCAACATCATCCTGATACCAAAGCCTGGCAGAGACACAACAAAAAAGAATTTTAGACCAATATCCCTGATGAACATCGATGCAAAATCCTCAATAAAATACTGGCAAACCGGATTCAGCAGCACATCAAAAAGCTTATCCACCATGATCAAGTGGGCTTCATCCCTGGGATGCAAGGCTGGTTCAACATTCGCAAATCAATAAACATAATCCAGCATATAAACAGAACCAAAGACAAGAACCACATCATTATCTCAATAGATGCAGAAAAGGCTTTTGACAAAATTCAACAGCCCTTCATGCTAAAAACGCTCAATAAATTCGGTATTGATGGAGCGGTACCTCAAAATAATAAGAGCTATTTATGACAAACCCACAGCCAATATCATACTGAATGGGCAAAAACTGGAAAAATTCCTTTGAAAACTGGCACAAGACAGGGATGCCCTCTCTCACCACTCCTATTCAACATAGTGTTGGAAGTTCTGGCTAGGGCAATCAGGCAAGAGAAAGAAATCAAGGGATTCAGTTAGGAAAAGAAGAAGTCAAATTGTCCCTGTTGCAGATGACATGATTGTATATTTAGAAAACCCCATTGTCTCAGCCCAAAATCTCCTTAAGCTGATAAGCAACTTCAGCAAAGTCTCAGGATACAAAATTAATGTGCAAAAATCACAAGCATTCTTATACACCAGTAACAGACAAACAGAGAGCCAAATCATGAATGAACTTCCATTCACAATTGCTTCAAAGAGAATAAAATACCTAGGAATCCAACTTACAAGGGATGTAAAGGACCTCTTCAAGGAGAACTACAAACCACTGCTCAGTGAAATAAAAGGACACAAACAAATGGAAGAACATACCATGCTCATGGATAGGAAGAATCAATATCGTGAAAATGGCCATACTGCCCAAGGTAATTTATAGATTCAATGCCATCCCCATCAAGCTACCAATGAGTTTCTTCACAGAATTGGAAAAAACTGCTTTAAAGTTCATATGGAACCAAAAAGAGCCGCATCTCCAAGACAATCCTAAGTCAAAAGAACAAAGCTGGAGGCATCACGCTACCTGACTTCAAACTATACTACAAGGCTACAGTAACCAAAACAGCATGGTACTGGTACCAAAACAGAGATATAGACCAATGGAACAGAACAGAGTCCTCAGAAATAATACCACACATCTACAGCCATCTGATCTTTGACAAACCTGAGAGAAACAAGAAATGGGAAAGGATTCCCTATTTAATAAATGGTGCTGGGAAAATTGGCTAGCCATAAGTAGAAAGCTGAAACTGGATCCTTTCCTTACTCCTTATACGAAAATTAATTCAAGATGGATTAGAGACTTAAATGTTAGACCTAATACCATAAAAATCCTAGAGGAAAACCTAGGTAGTACCATTCAGGACATAGGCATGGGCAAAGACTTCATGTCTAAAACACCAAAAGCAATGGCAGCAAAAGCCAAAATTGACAAATGGGATCTCATTAAACTAAAGAGCTTCTGCACAGCAAAACTACCATCAGAGTGAACAGGCAACCTACAGAATGGGAGAAAATTTTTGCAATCTACTCATCTGACAAAGGGCTAATATCCAGAACCTACAAAGAACTCAAACAAATTTACAAGAAAAAAACAAACAACCCCATCAAAAAGTGGGCAAAGGATATGAACAGACATTTCTCAAAAGAAGACATTCATACAGCCAACAGACACATGAAAAAATGCTCATCATCACTGGCCATCAGAGAAATGCAAATCAAAACCACAATGAGATACCATCTCACACCAGTTAGAATGGCGATCATTCAAAGTCAGGAAACAACAGGTGCTGGAGAGGATGTGGAGAAATAGGAACACTTTTACACTGTTGGTGGGATTGTAAACTAGTTCAACCATTATGGAAAACAGTATGGCGATTCCTCAAGGATCTAGAACTAGATGTACCATATGACCCAGCCATCCCATTACTGGGTATATACCCAAAGGATTATAAATCATGCTGCTATAAAGACACATGCACACGTATGTTTATTGCAGCACTATTCACAATAGCAAAGACTTGGAATCAACCCAAATGTCCATCAGTGACAGACTGGATTAAGAAAATGTGGCACATATACACCATGGAATACTATGCAGCCATAAAAAGGATGAGTTTGTGTCCTTTGTAGGGACATGGATGCAGCTGGAAACCATCATTCTTAGCAAACTATCACAAGAACAGAAAACCAAACACACGCATGTTCTCACTCATAGGTGGGAACTGAACAATGAGATCACTTGGACTCGGGAAGGGAACATCACACACGGGGCCTATCATGGGGAGGGAGGGAGGGATTGCATTGGGAGTTATACCTGATGTAAATGACGAGTTGATGGGTGCTGAGTTGATGGGTGCAGCACACCAACATGGCACAAGTATACATATGTAACAAACCTGCACGTTATGCACATGTGCCTAGAACTTAAAATAATAATAATAATTAAAAAAAAAAAAAAAAAAAATTAATAAAAAAAAGAAAAATATAGAAGAAAAAAATCAAAATAACATGAAACAAAATTGAAAACAATTGTGATGTGATTTTATCTCACAGAATCACTTTTTTGATTCAACATTGAAAACTCTTTTGTAGAATCTGAAAGGACATTTGGTGCATTAGAAAAGAAAACATATTCTCAGAAAACTGAAAAAGCTCTGTGAAATGCTTTTTGATATGGATTCACACAGAGTTAAAATCAGATTACATAAACACTTTTTCATAGAATCTAAAGACATTTTTGGCCACTATAGAAAAAAAAAATGAATATAAAATAGAAACAAAAGGTGAAAATGCTTGATGTGTGGATTCATCTACAGTTATGTGTTTTAATTCACAGGTTGAACATCTTTGTAGAATCTAAAAGGGACATTTTGAATCTTTGAAATATAATGAAAAGAATATCCTGCAATAAAATATGAAAAAAGCTTCTTAAAACTTTTGTGATATGTGGATTCCTCACAGAATAACCATTTTTGATTCATGAAAAATCTTTTCTGACTACAAAGGATATTTTGATGGTACAAGAAAAAATTAAGAATAAAACAAACAACAAAAATGCTTGTGATGTTTATTCATCAAAGAGCTTAGATCTCTTTTTGGTTCCATGAACTTTCAACAGTTTTTCCAATTCTGTAAGAAGCTCATTGGTAGCTTGATGGGGATAGCATTGAATCTATAAATTACCTTGGGCAGTATGGCCATTTTCACGATATTGATTCTTCCTATCCATGAGCATGGTATGTTCTTCCATTTGTTTGTGTCCTCTTTATTTCACTGAGCAGTGGTTTGTAGTTCTCCTTGAAGAGGTCCTTACATCCCTTGTAAGTTGGATTCCTAGGTATTTTATTCTCTTTGAAGCAATTGTGAATGGAAGTTCATTCCTGATTTGGCTCTCTGTTTGACTGTCACTGGTGTATAAGAATGCTTGTGATTTTTGCATTAATTTTGTATCCTGAGACTTTGCTGAAGTTGCTTATCAGCTTAAGGAGATTTTGGCTGAGACAATGGGGTTTTCTAAATATACAATCATGTCATCTGCAAACAGGGACAATTTGACTTCTTCTTTTCTAACTGAATCCCTTGATTTCTTTCTCTTGCCTGATTGCTAGCCAGAACTTCCAACACTATATTGAATAGGAGTGGTGAGAGGGCATCCCTGTCTTATGCCAGTTTTCAAGGAATTTTTCAGTTTTGCCCATTCAGTATGATATTGGCTGTGGGTTTGTCATAAATAGCTCTTATGATTTTGAGTACGTTCCATCAATACCGAATTTATTGAGCGTTTTTAGCATGAAGGGCTGTTGAATTTTGTCAAAGCCTTTTCTGCATCTATTGAGATAATGATGTGGTTCTTGTCTTTGGTTCTGTTTATATGCTGGATTATGTTTATTGATTTGCAAATGTTGAACCAGCCTTGCATCCAGGGATGAAGCCACTTGATCATGGTGGATAAGCTTTTGATGTGCTGCTGAATCGGTTTGCCAGTATTGAGATTTTTGCATCGATGTTCATCAGGGATGGTCTAAAATTCTCTTTTTGTGTGTCTCTGAGCTTTGGTATCAGGATGATGTTGGCCTCATAAAATGAGTTAGGGAGGATTCCTCTTTTTCTATTGATTGGAATAGTTTCAGAAGGAATGGTACCAGCTCCTCCTTGTACCTCTGGTAGAATTCAGCTGTGAATCCATCTGGTCCTGGACTTTTTTGGTTGGTAGGCTATTAATATTGCCTCAATTTCAGAACTACTATTGGTCTATTCAAGACTTCCTGGTTTAGTCTTGGAAGGTGTAAGTGTCCAAATTATCCATTTTCTGCATAAAACTCAGAGTGAACAGGCAACCTACAGAATGGGAGAAAATTTTTGCAATCTACTCATCTGACAAAGGGCTAATATCCAGAACCTACAAAGAACTCAAACAAATTTAGAAAAAAAACAAACAACATCAAAAGTGGGCAAAGGATATGAACAGACATTTCTCAAAGAGACATTCATACAGCCAACAGACACATGAAAAATGCTCATCATCACTGGCCATCAGAAATCAAAACCACAATGAGATACCATCACACCAGTTAGAATGGCGATCATTCAAAGTCAGGAAACAACAGGTGCTGGAGAGGATGTGGAGAAATAGGAACACTTTTACACTGTTGGTGGGATTGTAAACTAGTTCAACCATTATGGAAAACAGTATGGCGATTCCTCAAGGATCTAGAACTAGATGTACCATATGAAGCCATCCCATTACTGGTATATACCCAAAGTTATAAATCATGCTATAAAGACACATGCACATATTTATTGCAGCACTATTCACAATAACAAAGACTTGGAATCAACAAATGTCCATCAGTGACAGATTATTGAAAATGTGGCACATACACCATGGAATACTATGCAGCCATAAAAAGGATGAGTTTGTCCTTTGTTGGGACATGGATGCAGCTGAAACCATCTGTTTTCACTCATGGGTGGGAACTGAACAATGAATCACTTGGACTCGGGAAGAACATCACACACGGGGCCTATCATGGGAAGGGAGGATTGCATTGGAGTTATACCTTATGTAAATAGCCTTGATGGGTGCAACAAAACATACAAGTATCTAGAAACCTGCATTGTGCACATGTACAACTGAATTTTTGAAATTAGAGAAATAACTTTTTTTGATTCAGCAGGTTGGAACACTCTTTTTGTAGAATCTGAAGATATGAGCCCATTGAGACTATGTGAAAAAATATCCAAAAAACTAGAAACAAGCTATATTAAAAATGTTTGTGATGTGATTCATCTCAGAGCTTATTCTCAAATTGAAACACTCTATATTTGAAGACATTTAGGCCATTTGATAAAGAAATAATATCTCCATAAAACTAGAAAAAGCCATCTGTGAAAATGCTTTGTGATGTGTGGATTCATCTCACAGAAGAAACATGTTTTGATTCAACAGGTTGGAAACACTCTTTTTTGTAGAACTGAAAGGACATTTACATCTGAATTAAAAGAATATCCCAATAAAATTAGAAAAAGCTATCTAGAAACTGCTTTGTGATGGATTCATATCACAGATACTTTTTTAATTCAGTTTGAAACACTTTCTGTAGAATCTGAAAGACATTTTGAGCCATTGTGGATAGAAATAATATCCTGATAACTAAAACAAGCTATGTGAGAAAACACTTTGATCTTATTAACTGACAGAAATTTCTTTTTCTCTTTGAAATACTGTTTTTATAGAATCTATGAAGACATTTGAGTTCTGTTGAAAAAATAGAATCCCAAAAATGTGAAACAAACTGTCTGTAATGCTTTATAATGTGTTTCTCACAGAATAATTTTTTGATATGCAGGTTCACCTCTTTTTGTAGAATCTTCTTGGGACATTTGAAGGTCCATTGAAGCCAAAAAGAATATCTATAAAACTAGAAATAAGTTATTTGAAATGCTTTGTGTAGATTCATCTCACTGAGTTTCTTTTTTTGATTCTCAGGTTCACTCTTTTCTAAAATCTACCAAAGGATTTTGAACCCAAGGCTACAAAAAATAATATCATTATAAAACTGGAAATTTCTGGGAAAAATGCTTTGTGATGTGGATTCATCTCACAGAATCTGTTTTTCAGCAGGTTGCAAAATACACTTATGGAATCCAGAAAGGGCATTTTGAGCCATGAGAGCCCATAGGTATTACCTGATAAAAACTAGAAACAAACTACTGAAAAGATGTTTTTGTGATATGTGGTTCATCTCACAGAAAATCTTTTTTTTTTATTCTGTTGAAACACTCTTTTTGTAAAATCTAGAAGGACATTTCTGAGATGAGGAATGAAAAAATCAAATATCCCATAAAACTAGAAAAGCTATCTGTTGCTTTTGTGATGTGGATTCATCTTCAAAACAACTTCTTTGATTAGGTTGAAACACTCTTTTTAGAATCTGCAAAGATATTTCTAAACCCATTTCTAGGTGAAAACAAATACTTCATAAAACTAGAAAAAGCTATCTGAAAAATGCTGTGATGTGGATTCATCTCAGTAAATTCTTTTGATTCACCATATTGGAAAGACTCTTTTTGTAGAATCTACAGAGGAATATTTCTGAGCCCATTGAGACCAATAAAACAATCAAATATCCCACAATAAAACTAGAAAAAGCTATCTGTGAAATGTTTTCTGATGTGTGGTTTCATTTCAAATTAACTTTCTTTTTAATTCACCAGGTTGAAACTCTTTTGTAGAATCTACAAAGGACATTTATGAGCCCATTGGAAAAAGAATATCCAGAAAACTAGAAAGAAGCAATCTGTGCATTGTGTATTGTTTCATCTCACAGAATGGAACCTTTATTTTATTTACTGATTGGGCACTCTTTTTAGAATATACAAGGGTCATTCTAGATACTATTGGGCTATGGTAAAAATAATATCCAGATAAAACTGAAAGCTATCTGTGAAACTTTGTGATTGTGGATTCATCTCACAGAGTTAACCTGTTTCTGATTCAGGTTGAAACACTCTTTTGTAATCTAAGGAATATTTTGAGACCATGAGCCTGAAAAGAATATCCTGATAACGAGAAAAGCTACTGAAATGCTGTGATGTGATTCATCTCAAAGTAAACTTTTTGATTCAAGTTGGAAACACTCTTTAGGATAAAGAGGACATTTTGGCCTTTGGTGCCCATGAGTAAATGAATATCTCTATAAAACTAAAAAAGCTATCTGTGAAAATGCTTTGTATGTGGATTCATCTCACAGAATAGAGCTTTTTCTTCACTGTTGAAACACTGTTTTGTAGAATCTATGAAGGGACATTTTTTAGCATTGCCTATAGTAAAAAATGAATCCTTGATAAAAACTGAAAAAAGCTACCTGTGAAAATGCTTTGATGTTGATTTGTCACAGAATGGAAACTCTTTGATTTACCAGGTTGGAAACATTCTTGTTAATCTACAAAGGGACATTTAGCCCCTTGAGCCTGGTGAAACAGAATATCCCTAAAAAAATAGAAAAATCTATTTAAAAATGCTTTGATGTGTGGATTCATCTTAAAATGGAACCAGTGTCTTGATTCAGAGGTTGGAACACTCTTTTTGTAATCTGAAGGGACATTCTGAACCATTGGCCTAATGAAATGCAATCCCTGGATAAAACTAGAAAATCTGTGAAAATGTTTTGTGATGTGTGGATTCATCTCACAGAATGGAACTTTTTTTTATTCACCGGTTGGAAACACTCTTTTGTAGAAACCTACGAAGGGTCATTTTCAACCCATTGCCAACAAAGGAAAAAATTGAATATCCCAATTTAGAAACTCTATCTGTGAAAATGATGATGTGATTCATCTAGAAAATGTTTGTCTTTGATTCACCATGTTCACAACACTATTTTGTAGAATTTACAACAAGACAGATAAGAGCCCATGTAGTCAAAAAGGAAAATTGAATATCCCATGATAAATACTAGAAACAAGCTAACTGTGAAACTGCTTTGTGATGTGTGATTTCATCTTAAAAATTAAACCTTTTTGACTCACCAGGTTCAAAACAACCTCTTTCGATCTGAGGAACAATTTATTTTAACCTGAATTTCAAATGTAAAAACTGAAACATCTATATGGATACATTAAAACTTTAAACCCTATCATGATAAAACTAAGAAGCTATTTGAAAATGTGATGTTATTCATCTCACAAGTTAAACCTGTTTTGATTTACAGGTTGAAACCTCTTTTGTACAATCTACAAGGACATTTGAGACAATTGAAGCCTATAGTGAAAAATATCCCCAAGAAGGAATACCCTATGTGAAAATATTTTGTGATGTGGATTCATCACATAAACTGTATTTTGGATTCACCAATTGGAACACTATTCTTAGAATCTAGAAAAGTTTCTGAGCCATTGAAGTCTATAGTGAATAACCAAATATCTCATGATAAAAACTAGAAATAAAACTATCTTGAAAATGCTTCATGATTATAGATTCATCTCATAGAGATAAACTTCTTTATTCACCAGGTTGTCTCTTTTGTGAATCTGCAAGGACATTTCTGAGCCTATCGAAACAAATAGTGAAAAACTGAAACAGATAGTGAAAAACTGAAACAAGCTATCTGTGAAAATGCTTTGTATTGTGTGGATTCATCTCACAAAATGGACTTCTATTTTGATTTACCAGGTTGAAAACTGTCTTTCTCTAGTATATATGAAAAGACATTTCTGAGCCCATCGAGGCCTATAGTTAAAAACAGAATATCCCAACTAAAACCTAGAAAATAGCAGTGTGTGAAAATGATTTGTGATGTATAGATTCATCTGAATATAATGGAACATGTGTTTTTATTCTCCAGGTTGGAATCACCCTTTTTGTAAGATCTACAAAGGGATATTTCTGAGCTCATTGAAGCCTATAGTGAAAAATCGAACATCTTGTGATAAAAAGTAGAAACAAGGTATGTGTGAAAGGGCTTTTTGATATGTGGATTTATCTCACAGAGTTAAACCTCAGTTTTTATTTACTAGTTATTAAACACTCTTTTTGTAGTATCTACGAAGGGACATTGAATTTTATGGTGAAAAATCTAATATCCCGTGATAAAATATAGAAACATGACATATGTGAAAATGCTTTCTGATGTGTCATTTCATCTCACACAGTTAAACAATTCACCAGATTGGAAATCTTCTCTTTGTAGAATCTACAAAGGGACGTTTCTGAGCCTATTGAAGCCTTACTCAAAAATCAAATATCCCACGATAAAACCTGGAAACAAGCTATATTTCAAAATGTTTTGTGATGTGTGTGTGAATGCATCTCACAGAAAGAAACCTGTATTTTGAATCACCAGGTTGGAAACATTCTTGTTGTAAAATCGAAGAAGGGACATTTCTGAGCCAATTGACACTCATAAGATAAAATAGAATATCCAGTGAGAAAAACTAGAAACAAACTGTCTATGAAAATATCTTGTGATGTGCGGATTTATCTCACAAAATTGAACCTCTTTTTTTATTCACCAGGTTGCAAACTCTTTTTTTTTTTATAGAAAATATGAAGGGACATTTCTGAACCCTTTGAAGCCTATGACGAAAAACCGAATATCCTTATGTAAAAACTAGTAACAAACTATATGTGAGAATGCTTTGTGATGTGTTGATTCATCTCACAGGGATAAAATTCTGTTTTAATTCACCAGGTTGGAAACACTACTTTTGGAACCTATGAGGGACATTGAGCTTATTGAAGCCTACAGTAAGACACCAAATATCTGCATGAAAACTAAAAAACAAAAACAAAAACAAAAAATGCTATCAGTGAAAATGCATTTTGATGTGTGGATTCGTTTCGCAGAGTTAAAAAAATATTTTAGTTCACCATGTTGGAAATACACTTTTTGTAGAATCTACAAAATAAAAAATTCTGAGCCAATTGAAGCCTGTAGTAAAAAAGTGAATATCCCACAATAAAAACTAGAAACAAGCTACGTATGAAAATGTTTTGACACATGCCGGTTCATGTTCCAGAGTTTAAAAATTGTTTTCATTCACCTCGTTGGAAACACTCTTTATATATAATCTACAAATGGACATTTCTGAGTTTATTGAAGTTTACAATGAAAAACCAGATATCCAGCATAAAAAGTACAAAGAAGAGTTCCATGAAAATGCTTTGTGATGTGTTGATTCATCTGACAAAATTGAACCTGTGTTTTGTTCCACCAGATTGAAAACACTCTTTGTAAAATCTACGAGGGGACATTTCTGACCCCTTGGAAGCTGATAGTGAAAAACCTAATATTCCTCGATAAAAACTAAAAACAAGCTATCTGTAAAAGTTTTGTTGTTGTTCTTGTTGTTCTTGTTGTTGTTTTGTGGTGTGTGAATTCATCTCACGGATTTAAACCTGTGTTTTGATTCACCAGGTTGGACACATTGTTTTTGTAGAATCTATAAGGGACATCTCTGAGCTTATTGAAGGTTATAGTGAAAAACTGAATATTCCATGATAATAATGAGTAACAAGCTACATGTGAAATACCTTTGTGATGTGTGGATTCCTCTCACAAAATGGAACCTGTGTTTTGATCCACTAGGAGGGACACACTCTTTTTGTAGTATCAGCGCTGGGCCATTTCTGAGTCCATTGAAGCCTATAGTGTGAAGTGGAATATCCTGCAATAAAATCTAGAAACAAGCTAGCCATGAAAATTTTTTTCATGTGTGGATTCATCTCTCAGAGTCGAACCTTAGTTTTGTTTCATCAGGTTGAAAACCCTCTTTTTCTATCTACAAAAAGACATGTCTGAGCCCATTGAGGCCTATAATAAACAACCGAATATCTCATGATAACTACTAGAAACAAGCTTTCTGTGACCTCAGACACTAAGGAGAGACTCCTGGTCAACCCCTGGCATTCTAATAATAGAGAATCCTGGCTTATCCCATCCATCCTAATGATAGAGAAACCTGTGCAACCTCGGGCGTTCTTATCATAGAAACACCTCACTGACCTCAGGCAATCTGAGTATAGAGACATCTGCTCCAGCCCAGGCATTCTAACAAGAGAAACTCATGGGAGACCCCAGACAATCTAATGGGAGAGACCCTGGCTGATCCCAGGCATTCCAATGATAGAGACACCTGGGCGACCTCAGGCATCCTAAGGATGGAGACACCTGGCCGATCCAAGACATTCTAACAAGAGGGACTCCTGGCCAACACCAGGCTTTCTATTTATAGACTCCAGGTCTACCCCAGGCATTCCAATAGTAAAAACATCTGTCCAACCTTAGGCATTCTGAAAATAGAGACACATGGCTGACACCAGGCATTTTAAGAGACATACTCCTGGCAGACTCAAGGTCTGTCCAGTCTCTAATAATAGAGAATCCTGGCCTACCCCATTTTTTCTAATGATAGAGACACCTAACCAACACCAGGCAATCTAATGGAAGGGAGTCCTGGCCGACCCCAGAATTCCTAATGATCGAGAACCCTGTTCTACCTCAGGCTTTCTAATGAAAGACACCTGAGAGATCTCAGGCATTCTAAGAATAGTGACAACTGGCCTGACCCCTGGGATTGTAATGAGACAGACTCCTAGCAAAACACAGGCATTCAAGTGATAGAGGTTTTCAGCCTACTGGAGTCACTCTAATGACAGAGACTTCTGTGGGAGCACACACATTCTAAGAATAGAAGACACCTGGCCAAACCCATGTATTCTAAATGGAAACACTCATAGACAACCGCACACATTCTAATGATAGAGAAACATAGGTGACATCAGGCATTCTAAGGATAAAGACAACTCGCCGACCCCAGGCATTATAAGGGGAGAGACACCTTGCCAACCCCAAGCATTCTACTGATAGAGACTCCTGGCTCACCCTAGGCATTCTAATAATAGAGACACCTGTGGGACCTCAAGAATTCTAAGGATATTAAGGAAACAACAGGTGCTGGAGAGGATGTGGAGGAATAGGAACACTTTTACACTGTTGGTGGGATTGTAAACTAGTTCAATCATTATGGAAAACAGTATGGCGATTCCTCAAGGATTTAGAACTAGAAGTACCATATGACCCAACCATCCCATTACTGGGTATATAACCAAAGGATTATAAATCATGCTGCTATAAAGACACATGCACAAGTATGTTCATTGCGGCACTATTCACAATAGCAAAGACTTGAATCAACCCAAATGTCCATCAGTGACAGACTGGATTAAGAAAATGTGGCACATATACACCATGGAATACTATGCAGCCATAAAAAGGATGAGTTTGTGTCCTTTGTAGGACATGGATGCAGCTGAAACCATCATTCTCAGCAAACTTTCACAAGAACAGAAACCAAACACCGCATGTTCTCACTCATAGGTGGGAACTGAACAATGAGATCACTTGCACTCGAAGGGAACATCACACACCAGGGCCTATTATGGGAGGGGAGGGGAGGGATTGCACTGGGAGTTATACCTGATGTAAATGAGGAGTTGATGGGTGCTAACGAGTTGATGGATGCAACACAGCAACATGGCACAAGTATACATATGTAACAAACCTGCACATTATGCACATGTACCCTAGAACTTAAAGTATAATAATAAAAATAAAATAAAATAAAATAAATAAATAAATAAATAAATAAATAAGAATTTAAGGATGGATACACCTTGTCCACCCCAGGCATTTTAATGATAGGGACTTCCTGACAACCCAAGGCAATCTAATGATAAAGACTGCTGGCCTATCCAGGATATTCTAATGATAGAGACACCTGTGGAACCACAGTCGTTCTAAAGATTGAGACACATGGGCGACCCCAGGCATTCTAATGGTACTCCTTGCCAACTCCAAGCATTCTAATGGTAAAGAAACCTGCATGAAATCAGGCATTCTAATGATAGAGACACGTGCCAACTGCAGGCATTCTAAATGGAGAGACTCTTGACCGACCCCAGGCATTCTAATCATAGAGACACCTGGGTGACATCAGGCACTCTAAGGATAGAGACACCTGGCCTACCCCAGATATTCTAACGAGAGAGAGTGGTGGTCAACCAGGACATTCTGATTATAGAGACTACTGACCTACTCCAGGAATAGTAATGATAGAGACACCTGTGTTACCTAAGGCATTTTTTTTTTGAATAAAAATACCTGGCTTACCCCAGGCATTCTAATGGGAGGGACTCCTGGTCAACCTCAGGCATTCTAACAGAAGTGACTCCTGGCCAAACCTAGGCAATCTAACGCTAGAGATTCCTGGCTGACCCCAGGCATTGTCATGATAGAGTCACCTGAGGGACTTCAGGTAATTAAATGATAGAGACTCCTGGACACCCCAGGCATTCTAATGATAGAGACACCTGGGTGACATCAGGCATTCTAATGATAGAGACACGTGCCAACTGCAGGCATTCTAATAACAGAGACACCTGGGTGACATCAGGCATTCTAATGGGAGAGACTCCTGGTTGACCCTAGGAATTCTAATGATAAAGACTCGTGGTCTACCTGTGGCATTCTATTTATAGAGACCCCTGTGTGACCTCATGCAACCTAACAAAAGATACTCCTGGTGAACCCCATGCATTCTAATAACAGAGACACCTGGGTGACCTAAGGCATTCAAAGGATAGAGACACCTGACCCACCCCAGGCATTCCAATGATAGAGACTCCTGGCTGACCCAAGGAATTCTAATGATTGAGACTTCTGGTCTATCCAAGGCATTCTAAGGATAGAGACACATGTGTGCGACCTCAGGAATTCTAAGGATAGAGACACCTGGCTCACCACAGGCATTCTAATAATAGGGACACCTGGATGATGTCAGGCATTTTAAGGATAGAGACACCTGGACAACCCCAGGCATTTTAACGGAAGAGACTCCCAGCTGGCCTCAGGCATTTTAATGGGAAAGACTTTGGCCAACCCCAGGCATTATAATGAGAGACACTTTTGTTTGACCATGGGCATTCTAATGATGGAGACACCTGGGGGACCTCATTCATTGTAATAATAGAGATAGCAGGCAGACCCCAGGCATTCTAATAGGAGAGACTCCTGGCTGACCCCAGGCATCCTAATATTAGAGCCTCCTAGTTGACACCAGGCATTCTAATGATAGAGACACCTGTGCAAACTCAGTCATTCTAAGGAGAGAACCACCTCACTGATCCCAGGCATTCTAATGGAAGAGACTCCTGGCCAACCCCAGGCATTCTTATGGGAGAAACTCCTGTCTGACCACAAGAATTCTTATGATAGAAACTCCTGGCCTACCCCAGGCACTCTAATGATAGAGACACCTAGGCGACCTCAAGCATTTTAAGGACACAGACACCTGGCTGAACCAGACATTCTAAAGAAAGAGACTCCTGGCTGACCCTAGATATTCTAATGTTAGAGAATCCTGTCTCACCCCAGGCATTCTAACGATAGAGAGAGCTGATGACCTCAGACATTCTAAGGATAGAGACACTTGCATTATCCAGGCTGTCTAATGAAAGAGACTGCTTTCCCATCCCAGACATTCTAATAATAGAGACACCAGAACGACCTCATCATTTGAAGGATAGAGACACCTGTACAACCCCAAGCATTCTAATAACAGAGACACCTGGGTGACATCAGGCATTCTAATGATGGAGACTCCTGGCCTAGTCCAGGCACTCTAATGATGAAAACACCAGTGTCACCTCGGGCATTTTTAAGATGAAGAAACTTGGCCAACCCCACGCATTCTAACTGGAGAGACTGCAGGCTGAAACCAAGTATTCTAACGATAGAAACTCATGACTGAGCCATGGCATTCTGATGATACAGACTACTGTGCAACCTCAGGAATTCTAAGGATAGAGAAAGATGGTTTGCCCCAGGCATTCTAATGGGAGAGACTTCTGGCCAAACCCAGGTATTATAATGATAGAGATGCTTGGCCTAACCCAGGCATTGTAATGGTATAGACATCTATGCAACCTTAGGCATTCTAAGGATAGAGACACCTGGCTGACCCCAGGCATTCAAATGAAAGAGGCATTCTCATGATAGAGACTCCTGGCTGACTCCTGGTATTCTAATGATAAAGACACCTGGGCGACCACAGGCATTCTAAAATAGAGCCACTTGATTGTCCCCAGGAATTTTAATGGAAGATACTCCTGGCTGATTCTAGAAATTCTAAAGATAGAAACTCCTGGCATACACCAGACTTTCTAATGTTAGAGACACCTCTGCGACCTCAGGCATTTTAAGGATAGAGACATCTGGCCAACCCCAACCATTCAAATGGAAGAGACTACTAGCTGACTCCAGGCATTCTAGTGGGAGATACTCCTGGCCTATCCCAGGAATTCTAATTTAAGAGACACCTCTGAGATCTCAGGCATTCTAAGGATAGAGACACCTTGCAAATCCAAGTCATTCTAATGGGAGAGACTCCTGAAAGCCCCACACATTTTAATGGGAGAGACTCCTGGCCAAACCCACGCATTCTAATGATAAAGACACCTGGGCGACCTCATGCATTCTAAAGATAGAGACACCTGGCTGACCCAAGGCAATCTAATGTGAGAGACTTCTGCTGGACAGCAGTCTTTCTAATGATAGAAATTCCAGGCCTCCCCCCAGGCATTCTAATGAGAGAGACACCTGTGTAATCTCAGGCATGCTAAGAATAAAGACTCCTGGTTGACCCCAGACATTCTAATGGTGGAGACTCCTGGCCTACCCCATTCATTCTAATGATAGAGAAACCTGTGCAACTTCAGTCATTTTAAGGATAGAGACATCTAGCTGATCTCAGGCATTCCAATGGAAAATACTCCAGTTTGACCTCAAGCTCTCTAATGATAAAAACTCTTGAATGAACCCAGGCATCATAATAATAGAGACACGTGAGCGACCACAGGCATTCTAATGATAAAGACACCTGTGTGACCTCCTGCATTCTAAGAATAAAGATGTGTGGCTGACCTTAAGCATTCTAATGAAGAGACACCTGGCTGACCCCAGGTATTCTAATGATAGAGACACCTGGGCAACCTCAGGCATTCTAAGATAGAGACACCTGACCTCAGGCATTTTAATGATAGAGACTCCTGACCAACCCAGGCATTGTAATGATAGAGACTGTTGGCCTACTTCAGGAATACTAAGTATAAAGACACCTGTGTGACCTCAGGCATTTTTTTTTTTAGTATAGAAAACCTGGACTACCCCAGGCATTCTAACAGGAGAGACTCCGGGCTGACCCCAGATATTCTAATGAAAGAAACTATCGACCAAACCCAGGCATTCCAAGGATAGAGACACGTGGGAATCATCAGTCATTTAAGGATAAAGACACCTGGCTTACCCAAGGCATTCTAAGGATAGAGACACCTGGCTGACCCCAGGCATTTTAATGAAGGCATTCTAAGGATAGGGACACTTGGCCGACCTCAGGCATTCTAATGGGAGAGGCTCCTGGCTGACCCCCAGCATTTTAATTATAGACACCTCTGGTCATCCACAGGCATATTAATGATAGAGACACATGGCTGACCTCATGTATTCTAAGAATAATGACACCAGGCCAAGTCCAGGCATTTCAATGGGAGATACTTCTGGCCAGCCACAGGCATTCTAATGATAGAGACTCCTGGCTAACTTCAGTTATTCTAACAGAAGAGAATCCTGGCATCATTAGAATGCAACCTCAGTCATTCTATGGTTACAGACACATGGCCAACCCCAGTCATTCAAATGGGGAGACTAATGGCTGACCCCAGGTATTCTAATGATAAAGTCTTCTTACTGAACCCAGGCTTTCTAATGACAGAGACACCTGGGCGACCTCAGGCATTTTATGGATAGAGACACTTGGCCAACACAGGCATTCTAACCAGAAGACTTTTGGCCAACCTCAAGCATTTTAATGATAGAGACACCTGGGCAACCTCAGGCATTCTAAGGACAGAAACACCTGGTCGACCCCAACCATCCTAATGGGAGTGACTTCTGGCTGACTGCAGGCATTCTAATAATAGAGATTCCTGGCCTAGTCTAGACATTCTAATGATAGAAACACCTGTGCAACCTCAAGCATTTTAAAAATCAAAACCCCTGGACGACCCCATGCATTCTAAAGGAAGAGACTCCAGACTGACTCCAGGCCTTCTAATGATAAAAGACACCTGGGTGGTCTCAGGCATTCTAATGGGAGAGACCCCTGGTGGACTCCAGGCATTCTAATGATGAAGACTTCTTGCCTACACGAGGTGCTGTAATGATAGAGACATCCAGACAATCCCAGGCATTCTAAGGATAGACACCTGGCTGACCCCAGGCATTCTAATGGAGAGACTCCTGGCTGACCCCATGCACTCTAATGGAAGAGACTCCTGGACGTTCCCAGCCATTTTAATGATAGAGACACCTGTAAAACCTCAGTCATTCTAAGGATAGAGACACCTAGCTGACCCCAGTAATTCTAATGGGAGAGACTTTTAGCCAACCCCAGGCATTCCAGTGACAGAGACTCCTGGTTGACCCCAAGCATTCTAAGAATACAGACACCTGTGTCACATCTGGCACTGTACAGATAGAGATACGTGGCCGACCTTAGGCATTCTAATGGGGTGATTCCTGGCCAACCCAAAGTCAATCTAATGAGAGATACATCAGGACAACTTCAGGCATTCTAAGGATAGGGACACCTCGCCTATGCCAGGAATTCTAATGGCAGAGATTCCTGGTCAACAAGACATTGTAATGATAGAGACTCCTGACCTATTTCAAGTATACTAATGATACAGACACCTGTGTGACCTCAGGCATTCTAAGTATAAAAACACATGGATGACCTCAGACATTCTAATGGGAGAGACTCTGGGCCAACCCCAGACTTTCTAACAAAAGAGACTTTCGGCCAAACCCAGGCATTGTAATGATAGAGACTCCTGGACGAACCCAGGCATTCTAATGATAGAGACAAGTGGGAAACCTCAGGCATTTTAAGGATAAAGATACCTGGCTGGCCAAAGGCATTCTAATGGGAGAGTACTGGCTGACCAAAGGCATTCTAATGATAGAGACCCCTGGCCACCAAAGAAATTCTAATGATAGAGACACCAGGGTGACTTCAGGGATTCTAAGGATAGGGATATCTGGCCGACCCCAGGCATTATAATGGGAGGGACTTCTGGCCAACTCCAGGCATTCTAATGGGAGAGACTTCTGGCAGACTCCAGGCATTTTAATGATAGAGGCTTCTGGCCGACCACAGGCATTTTAATAAGAAAGACACATAGCAGAAGTCAGATAGTGTAAGAATAAAGGCACCAGGCTGGGCCCAGGCATTTCAACGGGAGAAACTCCTGGCCGACCACAGGCATTCTAATGATAGAGACTCCTGGCTGACCACAGGCATTCTGATAGAGATATATGGCCAATTTCAGGCACTCTAACAGAAGAGACTCCTGTCTGATGCCAGGCATTCTGATGATAGAGACTCCTGGCCCACCAAAGGCATTCTAATGATAGAGACACCTGTGCGACCTCAGTCATTCTACAGTTAGAGACACGTGTCCAACCCCAGTTATTCTAATGGGAGAGACTATTGACCGAACCCAGGCATTCTAATGATAAAGTATTCTGGACAAACCCAGGCTTTCTAATGACAGAGACACCTGGACCACCTCAGGCATTTTTATGGATAGAGACACCTGGCTAACCCAGGAATTCTAACTAGAGTGACCTCTGGCTGAACCCAGGCATTCTAGTGATACAGACACCTAGGAGGCCTCAGGCATTCTAAGGATAGACACCTGGCTGACCCCAGCCATAATAATGGGAGTGACTCCTGGCTGACCCCAGCCATAATAATGGGAGTGAATCCTGGCTGACCCCAGGCATAATAATGGGAGTGACTCCTGGCTGACCCCAGGCATTCTAATGATAAAGACTCCTGGCCTAGTCCAGGCATTCTAATGATAGAGACACCTGTGTGACATCAAGCATTTTAAAAATAGAGACACCTGGCCTACCCTATGAATTCTAATGAGAGAGACTCCATCCAACTCCAGGCATTCTAATGATAAAGACACCCCAGCCATCTGAGGCATTCTACTGACCCCAGGCATTCTAATGATAGAGACTCTGGCCAACCCCAGGCATTCTAATGACAGAGACACCCGGGTGATCACAGACATTTTATGGATTGAGACACATGGAGGACCCCAGGCATTCTAACAGGAGAGACTCCTGGCCATCCCCACACATTCTAATGAAAGAGACTCTTGGTTTTCCCCAGGAATTCTAATGATAGATACACCTGTAAAACCTCAGTCACTCTAAGGATAGGGACACCTAGCCAACCCCGGTAATTCTAATGGGAGAGACTTTTAGATGACCACAGGCATTCCAATGAGAGAGAATCCTGACTGACCCCAGGCTTTCTAAGAGTAGAGACACCTGTGCGACCTTTGGCACTCTAAGAACAGAGACACCTGGTCGGTCTTAGGCATACTGCTGGGGAGATTCCTGGCCGAATTGAGTCAGTCTAATGAGAGAGACATCAGGGCAACCTCAGGCATTCTAAGAATAGAGACATCTATTCACCTAGTGGGAAAGACTCCTAGCCAACCCCAGGCATTCTAATGGGAGAGACCTAAGGCTGAACCCAGGCATTCCAATGATTCCTGGATGAACCCAGGCATTCTAATAATAGAGACACCTGGGGGATCTCAGACATTCTAAGGATAGAGACACTTGACTGACCCAAAGCATTCTAATGGGAAAAACTTCTGGCTGACACGAGGCATTCTAACAATAGAACCCTGGCCACCATGGGCATTCTAATGATAAAACCGCCTGGTTGACCGCAGGCATTCTAAGATTAGGGACACCTGGCCGACCCCAGGCATTCTAATGACAGAGATTCTTGGCCGACTCCAGGCATTCTAATAATAGACTGCTGGCTGACCTCAGGCATTTTAATGATAGAAACATATGGCCAACCCCAAACATCACAATGGGAGAGAATTCTGGCCAACCCCAGGCATTCTAATAATAAAGACTCCTGGCCGACCACAAACATTCTAATGATAGAATGGAGAACCTCAAGTATTCTAAGAATAAAGAAACTTGGTTGAGCCCAGGCATTTCAATGGGAGACACTCCTGGCCGACTCAAGGCATTCTAATTAATGATAGAGACTCCTGGCCAACCACAGGCATTCTAATGACTGAGACACCGGGGTGACCTCAGGCATTCTACGAATAGACACACCTGGCTGATCCCAGGCATTCTAATGAGAGAGATTCCTGGCCAACTCCAGTCATCCTAATGAGAGAAATTACTGGCCAACCTCAGGCATTCTAGTGATAAAGCCTTTTGGCAGAACTCAAGTATTCTAATGATGGAGACACCTGGGGGACCTCAGGCATTCTCCGGATAAAGACACCTGGCTGGCACAAGGCATTCTAACGTGAAAGGCTTCTGCTGGACAAGAGGCTTTCTAGTGATACAGACTCTAGGCCTATCACATGCATTCTAATGATGGAGACACCTGTGAGATCTCACGCATTCTAAGGATAGGCACCTGGGTGACCCTAGGCTTTCTAATGAGAAATACTCCAGTCCGACCCCAAGCTTTCTAATGATAGATACTTTTGAGCAACCCCAGGCATTATAATAATAGAGAAACGTGGGCACCCTCACAATTCTAAGGATAGATACACCTGACCGACCCCAGACATTCTGATGGGAGAGACTTCAGGCTAATCCAGTAATTCTAATAATAAACTTTTGGCTGACACCTGGCATTCTAATGATAGAGACACCTAAGTGACATCAAGCATTCTAAGGATAGAGACCCCTGGCCGACTTGAGGCATTTTAAAGTGAGCAACTCCTTGCTATCTCCAGGCATTCTAATGATAGAGACTGCTCACCTACTGCAGACATTCAAATGATAGGGACACCTATGCAAACTTTGGCATTCTAAGGATAGAGACACCTGGATCACCCAAGGCATTATAATGGGACAGGCTCCTAGCCAACCAGAGGCATTCTAAAGATAGAGACTTCTTGCATACAGGAGACATTGTAATGATAGAAACACCTATGCGACCTCAGGCATTCTAAGGATAGAGACACCTGGCTGATCCCAGGAATTTTAATGGAAGAAACTCCTGGCTGACCACAGGCATTCTAAGGATAGAGACTCCTGAATGACCTCAGGCATTCTAGAGCCTCACCATTCTAAGATAGAGACTCTGGCCAACCAGGCATTCTAAGGATAGACACCTGGCTGACCCAGGCATTCTAAAGTAGGCATTCTAATGATAGAGACTGCTGGCTTACTCCAGGCATTCAAATGATAAAGATACTTGTGCAAACTTGGGCATTCTAAGGATAGACACAGCTGGTCCACCAAAGGCATTCTAATGGGAGAGACTCCTGGTCAACCAGAGACATTCTAATGATCAAGACTTCTTGCATACCCCAGGCGTTCTAATGACAGAAACACCTGTGTGACCTTAGGTATTCTAAGGATAGAGACACTTGGCCGATCCTAGGCATTCTAATGGGAGAAACTCCTGGCTGACCACAGGCATTCTAATGGGAGATCCTCCTGGCTGACCACAGGCTTTCTAATGATAAAGACTCCTGGATGAACCCAGGCTTTCTAAATACAGAGACTCCTGGCCAACACCAGGCATTCTAATGATAGAAACACCTGGGTGACCTCACCATCCTAAGGATAGAGACACCTGGTCAACTTCAGGCATTCTAAGGATAGAGACATCTGGTTGAACCAGGCATTCTTACAAGAGTGACCACAGGTTGACCCCAGGCATTCTAATGTTAGAGACTTCTGTTTTAGCTCTGGCATTCCAATGATAGAGACACTTTGCCACCTCTGGCATTCTAAGGATAAAGACATCTGGCTGATGTCTTTTCTAAGGATAAAGACCCCCGACATTCTAATAGGAGAGACTCCCGGCCAACCCAGACATTCTAATAATAGAGACACCTGAGCGACTTCAGGCATTCTAAAGATAGACACAACTGGCCGACCCCTGGCATTCTCACAGGAGAGACTACTGGCTGAACCCAAGCATTCTAATGATAAAGCCTTCTGCCCAAACCCACCGTTCTAATGACAGAGACACCTGGGCGACCTCAAGCATTTTAAGGATAGAGACACCTGGCCAACCCAGGCTATCTAACAAGAGAGACTTTTGGCTGACCTCAATCATTTCAATGGTAAAGACACCTGGGCAACCTCAGGCACTCTAAGGATAGAGACACCTGGCTGACCCCAGGCATTATTGACATGAGTTTCACTCTTGTTGCCCAGGCTGGAGTGCAAAAGTGCCATCTCAGCTCACCACAACCTCCACCTCCCAGGTTCAAGTGATTCTCCTGCCTCAGCCTCCTGAGTAGCCGGGATTACAGGCCTGTGCCACCATGCCTAGCTAATTTTGTATTTTTAGTAGATATAGGGTAGCTCCATGTTGGTCAGGCTGGTCTCAAACTCCCGTCCTCAAGTGACCTGCCCACCTCAGCCTCCCAAAGTTCTGGCATTACATGCATGAGCCACCACATTTAGTCGCTGACCCCAGGCATTGTAACAGGAGAGACTCCTAATGGACCATAAGCATAAGAATGATAGAGACTCCTGGCCTACCCCAGCAGGCCTAATGAAAAAGATGCCTGTGAAAGCTGTAGCATTCTAAGGATAGAGACACCTGACTGACCCCGGGCATTAAAACAAGAAGGCCTCCTGGCCTAGTCCAGGCATTCTAACAGAAGAGACTGCTGCCCGACTCCAGGCATTCTAATGGTTGAGACACCTGGGCGACCACAAGCATTCTAAAAATAGTGACACCAGGCAGACCTCAGACATTCTAACGGAAAACACTCATGGATGACCCCAGGCATTCCAATGATAGAGACTCCTGGCCTACCCTACACATTCTAATGATAGAGACACCTGGGTGACCTAAGGCACGCTAAGGATAAAGACACCTGACCAACACAGGCATTCGAAAGGGAAAGAATTTTGGTTGACCCCAGACATTCTAATGAGAAAGATTCTTGGCTGATCCCAGGCATTCTTATAATAGAGACACCTGGGGGACCTCAGGCATTCTAAGGATAGAGACACTGGCTGACCCAGCATTCTAAGGATAGAGACACCTGGGCACCCAGGCATTCTAATGATAAAGAAACCTGTTCAACATCAGGCATTCTAAAAATAGAGACACCCTGCCAACCCCAAGCATGATTATGATAGAGACACCTGGGGAACCTCGTGCATTCTAAAGATGAAGACTCCTGACCAACCCCAGCATTCCAATAATAAAGACTCCTGGCAAACACCAGGTATTCTAATGATAGAGACACTGTTTGACCTCAGGCATTCTAATGAGACCCAGGCATTCTAATAGAGACTCCTGGCAACCCAGGCATTCTAATGATTCTACTAATAATAGAGACTCCTGGCCAACCCCAGGCATTCTAATGAGACCCAGGCATTCTAATAGAGACTCCTGGACCCAGGCATTTTAATGGGAGACAGACTCCAACACAGGCATTCCAATGATAGAGACACCTGGTGACCTCAGCATTCTAATGAGACCCAGGCATTCTAGGATAGAGACACCTGCTGACAGGCATTCTAATGATAGAGACTCCTGGCCAACCCCAGGCATTCTAATGATAGAGACACCTGACTCAGGCATTCTAATGATAGAGACACCTGGGCAACCTCAGGCATTCTAATAGAGACTCCTGGCCAACCCCAGGCATTCTAATAGAGACACCTGGGACCTCAGGCATTCTAATAGAGATACCTGGCTGACCCCAGGCATTGTAATGATAGAGACACAGGCATTCTAAATAGAGACACCTGGGACCTCAGGCATTCTAAGGAGACCACCCCAGGCATTCTAATGAGAGACACCTGGGACCTCAGGCATTCTAATGATAGAGACACCTGACTAGGCATTCTAAGGATAGAGACATCTGGCTGACGCCCCAGGCATTAAAATGGGAGAGACTCTTGGCTGACAGCAGGCATTCCAATGATTGAGGTTCCTGGATGACTTTAGGCATTCTAATGACAGAAACACCTGGGTGACTTCAGGCATTCTAAGGATAGACTCTAACAAGGCATTCTAATGATAGAGACACCTGGGTGACTCAGGCATTCTAAGGATAGAGACACCTGGCTGACCCCAGGCATTCTAATAGAGACACCTGGGCAACCTCAGGCATTCTAATAGAGACACTGCAACCTCACCATTCAAAGGATAGAGGCATTTGGCCAGTCCCAGGCGTTCTAACAAAGGAGACTCCTGGCCGACCCCAGGCTTTCTAATAATAGAGACTCTGGCTGACCCAGCATTCTAATGATAGAGACACCTGGGTGACTCAGGCATTCTAATAGAGACACCTGGCCAACCCCAGGCATTCTAAAGAGAGACTCCTGACCCCAGGCATTCTAATGAGACTACCAACCCCAGGCATTCTAATGATAGAGACACCTGGAAAGGCATTCTAATGGTAGAGACACTGACCTCAGGCATTCTAAGGATAGAGACACCTGGTGACATCAGGCATTCTAAGGAAGAGACTCCTGGCCAACAGGCATTCTAATGATAGAGACCTGGCCAACCCAGGCATTCTAATGATAGAGACCCAACCAGGCATTCTAAATAGAGACACCTGGCCAACCCAGGCATTCTAATGAGAGACTCCTGGCAACCCAGGCATTCTAAAGAGAGACACCTGGACCAGGCATTCTAATGATAGAGACACCTGGACCCCAGCATTCTAATAGAGACACCTGAGACCCAGGCATTCTAATGATAGAGACTGGCCTGCCCCAGACATTCTAATAGAGACACCTGGGTGACTCAGGCATTCTAATAGAGACCCTGGCTGACCCAGGTGTAACAGAAGAGTGTCCTGACATCAGGCATTCTAATGAGAGACTCTGTGACCCAGGCATTCTAATGAGAGACACCTGGGTGACTCAGGCATTGTAATGATAGAGACACCTGGAAGACCCCAGGCATTCTAAAATAGAGACACCTGGGTGTCCTCAGGCATTCTAATAGAGACACCTGGCTGCCCCAGGCATTCTAAGGATAGAGACACCTGGGTGTCCTCAGGCATTCTAATGACAGAGACACCTGGGCAACCCCAGGCATTCTAATAGAGACACCTGGAAGACCCCAGGCATTCTAATGATAGAGACCCTGACAACCCCAACATTCTAATGATAGAGACTCCTGGCAACCCAGGCATTCTAGGATAGAGACACCTCAGGCATTCTAATGAGACTCCTGGCCAACCCAGGAATTCTAATGATAGAGACACTTGGGCAACCTCAGGCATTCTAATGAGAGACACCTGGCCAACCCAGGCATTCTAATAGAGACACTGGCTGACCCAGCATTCTAATGAGAGAGACTCCTGCTGACCTTAGGCATTCCAATGATAGGACAGGGACTAAACATTCTAAGAATAGAGACAGCTGGCTGACCATTATAACAGGAGAAAGTCCTGGGTCACACCAGGCATTCTAATGACAGAGGCTCCTGGAAAATCCCAGACATTCTAATGACAGAACACCTGAGAGATCTCAGGCATTGTAAAAACAGAGACACCTGGCTGCCCCAGGCTTTTAAACGGGAGAGATTCCTAGAATTCAGCATTCTAATGAGAGACTCCTGGCCAACCCCAGCATTCTAATGATAGAGACACCTGGGTGTCCTCAGGCATTCTAAGGATATGACACCTGGCTGACCCCAGTCGTTCTAACAGGGGAGACTACTGGTTGACAGGCATTTTAATAATAGAGACACTTGTTTGATGTCAGTCATCCTAGGAATAGAGACATCTAGATAACAACAGGCATTTTAACAGAGAGACTCCTGTCCAACCTCAGGCATTCTAATGATAGAGACACCTGGCTGACCTCAGGCATTCTAATAGAGACTCTGGTTGACAGGCATTCTAAAGATAGAGACACCTAGCCAACCACAGGCATCCTAATGATAGAGACTCCAGCCACCCCAGCATTCTAATGATAGAGACATGCAACCTCAGGCATTCTAATAGAGACACCTGGGCAACCCCAGGCATTCTAATGATAGACACCTGACCTCAGGCATTCTAAGATAGAGACACCTGAACCACAGGCATTCTAATGAGAGACTGTCCAACCTCAGGCATTCTAATGAGAGACTCTGGCTGACCTCAGGCATTCTAAAATAGAGACACCTGGCTGACCTCAGGCATTCTGTTGATAGACTCCTAGCCTATCCCAGGCATTCCAATAATATACACCTGTGTGACCTCATTCATTTTTAAGTACAGAGACACCTGGACAAACTCAGACCTGCTAATGGGAGAGACTCCTGACCAACCCCAGGCATTCTAGTGATAGAGACTAGTGGACGACCCCAGGCATTGTAATGATAGAAACACCTGGGCGACCTCAGGCATTCTAAAGATAGAGATATTTGGCCAACCCTAGGCATTCTAACAGAGAGACTCCTGGCCAACCCCAGGCATTCTAATAGAGACACCTGGCTGACCCAGGCATTCTAATGATAGAGACTCCTGGCCAACCCCAGGCATTCTAATGATAGAGACTCCTGGCCAACCTCAGGCATTCTAATGATAGACACCTGGCTGAACCCAGGCATTCTAATGACAGAGACATCTACAACCAGGCATTCTAATGAGAGACTCCTGGCCAACCCCAGGCATTCTAATGATAGAGACACCTGGCTGACCTCAGTCATTCTAAGGATACAGACGCCTGACCAAACTCAGGCATTCTAAAGGTAGAGACTCTTGACCAAACCCAGGCATTCTGTGATAGATACTTTTGGTCAACCCCAGGCATTCTAATGAGACTCCTGGCTGACCTCAGGCATTCTAAGGAAAGAGACACTGGCTGAACCTAGGCATTCTAATGATAGAGACTCCTGGCCAACCCCAGGCATTCTAATGATAGAGACACCTGACCTCAGGCATTCTAAAATAGAGACACCTGGTTGACCTAGGCATTCTAATGATAGAGACTCCTGGCTGACCCAGGCATTCTAATGACAGAGACATCTGGTGACCTCAGGTATTCTAATGATAGAGACACCTGACCTCAGGCATTCTAATAGAGACACCTGGCTGACCTCAGGCATTCTAATAATAGAGACATTTGGATGACCTCAGGCATTCTAATGATAGAGACTCTGGTTGACAGGCATTCTAATGGGAGATACTGCCAACCCCAGGCATTCTAATGATTGATTCGCCTGGGCAACTTCAGACATTCTAATGAGAGACCTCAGGCATTGTAAGGACGAAAATACAGGCATTCTAAAGATAGAGACACCTGGCTGACCAGGCATTCTAATAGAGACTCTGGCCAACCCCAGGCATTCTAATGAGAGAAATTCACTCAGGCATTCTAAAGATAGAAACACCTGGCTGACCCAGGCATTCTAATGATAGAAACACCTGGCTGACCTCAGGCATTCTAATAATAGAGACACCTGGCAACCTCATTAATTCTAATGGGAGACTCTGGCCAACCACAGGCATTCTAATAATAGAGACACCTGTGACCTCAGGCATTCTAATGAGAGACACCTGGCTGACCCAGGCATTCTAAAGATAGACACCTGGCTGACCCAGGCATTCTAATGAGAGAGACTCCTGGCCAACCTCAGGCATTCTAAGGATAGAGACACCTGGACTCAGGCATTCTAATAGAGACACCTGTGACCTCAGGCATTCTAATGATAGAGACACCTGTGGGACATCAGGCATTCTAAAGATAGAAACACCTGGCTGACTCCAGACATGCTAATGGAAAAGAAAAAAAGATTCCTGACCAAACTCAAACTCAGGTATTCTGATGATAAAGACACCTGGGCAACCTCAGGTAATCTAGGAATAAAGACACCAGGACTACCCCAGGCATTCTAATGGAAGAGACAGCTGACCAACCCCAGGCATTCCAATGATAGAGACTCCTGCTGTACCTAGGCATTCTAATGATAAAGACACTTGTGTGATTTAAGGTATTCTAAAGATAAAGACATCTGGCCGAGCCCAGGCATTCTAATTGAAGAGACTCCTGGTCAAAGCCAGATTTTCTAATGAGAGAGACTCCTGACTGACCCCAAGCATTCTAATGATAGAGATACCTAGACAACCTCACCATTCTAAGGATAGAGACACCTGGCCAACCTCATGCATTCTAATGGGAGAGACTCTGGGACAACCCCAGGCATTCTAATGATACAGATGGCTGACCTAGCTTAGTCATTCTAATGACAGAGGCACCTGTGGGACCTAGGCATTCTAATGAGAGACACCTGGCTGACCAGGCATTCTAATGATAGAGACACCTGGCCAACTCAGGCATTCTAATGGGAGACTCTGGCCAACCCCAGGCATTATAATGATAGAGACTCCTGGCTGACCCAGGCATTCTAAAATAGAGACACCTGGCTGACCTCAGGCATTCTAAAGATAGAAACTCCTGGCTGACCAGGCATTCTAATGAGAGAGACTCTGGCCAACCACAGGCATTCTAATGATAGAGACTCTGGCTGACCCAGGCATTCTAATGATAGAGACACCTGGCCAACCAGGCATTCTAAGGATAGAGACACCTGGCCAACTTCAGGCTTTCTAATGGGAGAGACTCTAGGCCAACCACAGGCATTCTAATGGGAGAGACTCTGGCTGACCCAGGCATTTTAATGATAGAGACACCTGGCCAACTCAGGCATTCTAATGAGAGAGACTCTGGCCAACCTCAGGCATTCTAATGATAGAGACACCTGGGCAACTCAGGCATTCTTCCAGAGACATCTGGCCGACCTCAGGCATTCTAACAAGAGAGACTCCTGGCCGAACAGAGGCATTCTAACGGTAGAGAATACAAGGCAAATCATGCATCCTAATGGTAGTGAAACCTGTACAACCTCAGGCGTTTTAAAGATAAAGACACCTGGGCAACCTCAGGTATTCTACAGATAAAGAAATCTGTCTGATCCCAGGCATTCTGACAGGAGAGACTCCTGCTTGACCACAGGCATAATAATGATAAAGACACCGCAAAAACATAAGGCATTTTAAGGATGAAGACACCTGGCCGACCACAGGCATTCTAATGAGGCAGATTTTGACCGACCCCAGGCATTCAAAGAAGAGAGACACCCGGTCGACCGCAAACATTCCAATGAGAGAGACCACATGCCATCTCAAGGCATTCTAATGATAGAGACTTCTTGCAGACTTCAGGCATTCTAATAATAGAGACACCTTGGTGTCCTCAGGCATTCTAAGGATAGAGACACCTGGCCAACCCCAGGAATTCTAATAATAGAGACTTTGGGCTGACACCAGACATGCTCATGATAGAGACACCTGTGCAATCAGGCATTCTAAAGATAGACACCTGGCTGACCCAGGCATTCTAATGATAGAGACACCTGGCAGCCCCAAGACATTCTATGATAGAGACACCTGGCCAACTCAGGCATTCTAATGGGAGACTCTGGCCAATCAGGCATTCTAATAGAGACACCTGGCTGACCAGGCATTCTAATGATAGAGACTCCTGGCTGACCCAGGCATTCTAATGATAGAGAGACAACTGGAGACCTCAGGCATTCTAAAGATAGAGAGACTCCTGGCCAACCCCAGGCATTCAACCAGAGACTCCTGGCGACCCCAGGCATTCTAATGATAGAGACACCTGGCCAACTCAGGCATTCTAAGATAGAGACACCTGGCCAACTCAGGCATTCTAATGATAGAGACACCTGGCGACCTCAGGCATTCTAGTTATAGAGACACCTGGGCAACCTCAGCATTCTAAGATAGAGACACCTGGTGACCTCAGGCATTCTAACAGGAGAGACTCCTGCTTGACCACAGGCATAATAATGATAGAGACACCTGTCAGACCTCAGGCATTCTAAGGATGAAGACACCTGGACAGGCATTCTAATGATAGAGACTCCTGTTTGACCCCAGGCATTCAAAGAAGAGAGACACCTGGTGACATCAGCATTCTAATGATAGAGACACCTGCCAAGGCATTCTAATGGGAAAGATGCTGATATACATTCTAAGGATAGAGACTGGCTGACCAGGCATTCTAATGATAGAGACACCTGTGTGACCTGAGGCATTCTAAGGATAGAGACACCTGGCCAACCCCAGGCATTCTAATGGGAGAGACTCTGGCCAACCCCAGGCATTCTAATAATAGAGACACTGGCTGACTCAGGCATTCTAATGATAGAGACTGGCTGACCCAGGCATTCTAAGGATAGAGACACCTGACCAGGCATTCTAACAGAGAGACACCTGGCCAACCCAAGCATTCTAATGAGAGACACCTGGTTGACCCCAGGCATTCTAATGATAGAGACACCTGGGCAACCCTAGGCAATCTAAGGATAGAGACACCTTGGTCAGGCATTCTAATGATAGAGACACCTGCAACCTCAGGCATTCTAACAGGAGAGACTCCTGGCTGACTCAGGCATTCTAATGATAGAGACACCTGTCAGACCTCAGGCATTCTAATAGAGACACCTGGCCAACTCAGGCATTCTAATGAGAGACACCTGGCGACCTCAGGCATTCTAATGATAGAGACACCTGGGCAACCTCAGGCATTCTAATAGAGACTCTGGCTGACTCAGGCATTCTAATGGGAGAGACTCTGGCTGACCTCAGGCATTCTAATGAGAGACTCCTGGCCAACCCCAGGCATTCTAAGGATAGAGACACCTGGCCAACTCAGGCATTCTAAGGATAGAGACACCTGGTGACCCCAGGCATTCTAATAGAGACTCTGGCTGACCATAGGCATTCTAACAGGAGAGACTCTGGCCAACCCCAGGCATTCTAATGATAGAGACACCTGTCAGACCTCAGGCATTCTAATGAGAGACACCTGGTGACCTCAGGCATTCTAAGAGAGACTGGCTGACCCCAGGCATTCAAATGATAGAGACTGGCACCCCAGCATTCTAATGATAGAGACACCTGACCTAAGGCATTCTAATAATAGAGACACTGGCAGACCCCAGGCATTCTAATGAAAACAATTCTGTTCAAAACCAGGCATTCTAATTAGAGAGACTCCTGGCTGACCAGGCATTCTAATGATAGAGACACTGGCCAGACCCATGTATTCTAATGATAGAGACTCCTAGCATACCCAGGCATTCTAATGAGAGACACCTGGGTGACCTCAGGCATTCTAATGATAGAGACAACTGACTGACTCAGGCATTCTAATGGAGAGACTCTGGCTCACCCCAGACATTCTAATAGAGACTCCTGACCAATCCCAGCATTCTAATGATAGAGACACCTGACCTCACCATTTTAACAATAGAGATAACTAGTCTGCCCCAGGCATTCTAAGATAGAGACACCTGGTTGACCCCAGGCATTCTAATGATTAAGGCTTATGGCCTAGTCAAGGCATTATAATAATAGAGACACCTGTCAGACCTCAGGCATTCTAGAATAAACACCGGGCAAATTCCAGTCATTCTAATGATAGAGACACCTGGCTGACCCCAGGCATTGTAATGATAGAGACTCCTGGCTGACCCCAGGCATTCTAATTATAGAGACTCCAAGCTGACCCAAGCATTCTAATGAGACACCTGAAACAGGCATTCTAATGATAGAGACTTGGGGACATCAGGCATTCTAACATAGAGACTGGCTGACCCCAGGCATTCTAATGAGAGACTCCTGGCTGACCAGGCATTCTAATGATAGAGACACCTGACCCCAGCATTCTAATAGAGACACCTGTGACCTAAGGCATTCTAATGATAGAGACACCTGGCAGACCCCAGGCATTCTAAAAATAATTCTGTTCAAAACCAGGCATTCTAATTAGAGAGACTCCTGGCTGACCAGGCATTCTAATAGAGACTCTGTCCAACCCCAGGCATTATAATGGGAGAGACTACTAGTTGACCCCAGGCATTCTAATAGAGACACCTGCATGACCTCAGGCATTCTAAGATAGAGACATGTGACCACCCAGGCATTCTAATGGGAGAAACATCTGGTTGACTCAGGCATTCTAACAAAGAGACTGTGTGACCCCAGGCATTCTAATAGAGACACCTGTCAGACCTCAGGCATTCTAGGATAGAGACACCTGCATTCTAATGATAGAGACTGGCTGACTCAGGCATTCTAATAGAGACTCTGGCCTAGGCATTCTAATGATAGAGACTCTGGCTCACCCCAGACATTCTAATGATAGAGACAACTGACTGACTCAGGCATTCTAAGATAGAGACACCTGTCAGACCTCAGGCATTCTAACAAGAGAGACTCCTGGCCCACCCAGGCATTCTAATGAGAGACTCTGGCCAACTCAGGCATTCTATGATACAGAAAACTGGGTGACCTCAGGCATTCTGATAGAGACACCTGGCCGAACCCAGGTATTCTAATGGGAGACTCCTGGCCAACCCCTGGCATTCTAATAGAGACTCCTGACCCCAGGCATTCTAATAATAGAGACAACCAGCCGGCATTAGGCATTCTAAGGATAGAAAACAGGCTGACCAAGGCATTTTAACAAGAGAGACTTTGGCTGACACCAGGCATTCTAATGAGAGACACCTGGCTGACTCCAGACATTCTAATGATAGAGACACCTGTGACCTCAGGCATTCTAAAAATAGAGACACCTTGACCCCAGGCATTCTAATGGAGAGACTCCTGGCCCACCCAGGCATTCTAATGTGGGAGTCTCCTGGCCTACCCATTAATTATAATAATAGATACACCTTTGAGACCTCAGGCATTATAGAGACACCTGGCTGACCCCAGGATTCTAATGGGAGAAACATCTGGTTGACTCAGGCATTCTAATGATGAGAGACTCTGGCCAACTCAGGCATTCTAATGATAGAGACACCTATTTGACCCCAGGCATTCTATGAGAGACACCTGTGTGACTCAGGCATTCTAATGATAGAGACAACTGGCAGACCCCAGGCATTCTAATGGAGATACTCTGACCCCAGGCATTCTAATGAGAGACTCCTGGCTGACCCCAGGCATTCTAATGATAGAGACACCTGACCCCAGCATTCTAATAGAGACACCTGTGACCTAAGGCATTCTAATGATAGAGACACCTGGCAGACCCCAGGCATTCTAAAAATAATTCTGTTCAAAACCAGGCATTCTAATTAGAGAGACTCCTGACCAATCCCAAGCATTCTAATCATAGAGACACCTGGGTGACCTTACCATTTTAACAATAGAGATAACTAGTCTGCCCCAGGCATTCTAAGGTGAGAAACTTTGGTTGACTTCAGGCATTCTAATGATTAAGGCTTATGGCCTAGTCAAGGCATTATAATAATAGAGACACCTGTCAGACCTCAGGCATTTTTAGAATAAAAACACCGGGCAAATTCCAGTCATTCTAACGGTGGACCCCTAGCATTGTAACTGAAGAAGCCCCTGTCTGATCCCAGGCATTCTAATTATAGAGACTCCAAGCTGACCCAAGGCATTCTAATGACAGAGACACCTGGTGAACATCAGACATTCTAGTGATAGAGACTTCTGGCTCACCCCAGACATTCTAACGATAGAGACACCTGCATGACCTCAGGCATTCTAAAGATAGCAGCAACTGGTCGACTTCAGACACTCTAGTGGAAAAGATTCCTTCACCACCACAGGCATTCCAATCATAGAGACTGCTGGTCTACCCCAGGCATTGTAATGATAGAAATACCTGTGTGATCTAAGGCATTTTGATAATAGGAATACCTGACCAACCCCAGGCATTCTAACAGAAGAGATTTTCTCTGACCACAGGCATTCTAACAACAGAAACTCCTGGCCAACGCAGGCCTTCTAATGATAGAGACTCCTGGCTGCCCCCAGGCATTCTAATGATTGAAACTCCAGTGTTACCTCAGTCATTTTGAGGATTGAGACACTTCACCAACTTCAGGCATTCTAATGGGAGAGACTCCAGGCTGAATCCAGACGTTCTAGTGACTGAGAATGCTTGCCTAAACCAGGCATTCTAATGAGGCACTCTAATGATGGAGACACCTGTGCGATTTCTGGCTTTCTAAGGGTAGAGACAACTGGCAGACCCCAGGCATTTTAATGGGAGAGACTCCTGTCCAACCCCAGGTATTATAATGGGAGAGACTACTAGTTGACCCCAGGTATTCTAATAATAGAGACAACCAGCCGGCATTAGGCATTCTAAGGATAGAGACATGTGGACCACCCCAGGCATTTTAATGGGAGAGAATCTTAGCTGACTTCAGGCATTCTAACAAAAGAGACTGTGTTTGAACCAAGACATTCTAATAAGAGAGATTCCTGTCCGAACCAAGGCATTCTAATGATAGAGACACCTGGGGTCAGGAATTCTAAGCACAGAGACATTTGGCTGACTTCAGGCATTCTAACAGAAGAGACTCCTGGCCAATCCAAGGCATTGTGATGTAAGGGACTTCTGGACACACCCAGACATTATTATGATAGATACACGTGTTTCGACTTCAGGCATTCAAAGGATAGAGCCACCTCACCAACCTCAGGCATTCTAAGAAGAGAGACTCAGGGCCAATCTCAGGCATTCTAATTATACACACTACAGACCGAATACAGGCATTCTCATGATACAGAAAACTGGGTGACCTCAGGCAATCTAGGGATAGAGACACCTGGCCGAACCCAGGTATTCTAATGGGAGAGACTCCTGGCCAACCCCTGGCATTCTATCAGGAGAGACTCGTGGTTCTCCTCAGCCATTCTAATGATAAAGACAACTGGGTGGATTTAGTCATTCTAAGGATAGAAAACAGGCTGAGCCAAGGCATTTTAACAAGAGAGACTTTTGGCTGACACCAGGCTTTCTAATGGTAGAGACTCCCGGTCTACTTCATGCATTCCAATGATAGATACACCTGTGTGACCTCAGGCATTCTAAAAATAGAGACACCTTGACGGCCCCAGGCATTGTAATGGGAGAGACTCCTGGCCCACCCCAGGCATTCTAATGTGGGAGTCTCCTGGCCTACTCCATTAATTATAATAATAGATACACCTTTGAGACCTCAGGCATTAGGATAGAGACACCTGGCTGACCCCAGGATTCTAATGGGAGAAACATCTGGTTGACTCCAGGCATTTTAATGATAGAGACTCCTGGCCAACTCCAGGCATTCTAATGATAAAGACTACATACTACTTGCCTTACCAAAGCATTCTAGTGAGAGAGACACCTGTGTGTTATACGGCATTCTAAGAGTAGAGACACCTATTTGACCCCAGGCATTCTAATAGGAGATACTTCTGTTCAACCCCAGGCTTTCTAATGAGAGGGACTTCTGGCTGACCCCTGGCATTCTAATGTTAGAGACACCTGGGGGAACTCAAACATTCTAAGAACAGAGACACCTGGCTGACTCCAGACATTCTAACGGGTAAGTCTCCTGGACCACCCCAGGCATTCTAATGGGAGAAACTCCTAGCCGAACCAAGGCATTTTAATATTAGAGACACCTGGGTGACCTCAGCTATTCTAATGGCAGAGATTCCTGGTTGACCCCAGGCATTGTAGTGTTAGAGATTTTTGGAAGACCCCAGATGTTCTAATGATAGAGACCTCAATAATTCTAAGGATAGAGCCAACTAGCCAACCCCAAGCATTCTAATGGGAGAGACTTATGGCTGACTCCAGGCATTCTAGTAATAGAGACTCGGCCAAACCCAGGCAATCTAATGATAAAAACAACTGGGCAACCTCAGGCAATCTAAGAATAGAGACATTTGGCCAATCCCAGGCATTCTAATAATAGAGACTCCTGGCCAACTTCAGGCATTGTAATGATAGAGACACATGACATTCTAATTGTAGAGGCTCCTGGTCGAATCCTGACATTCAAATGATAGAGACACCTGTGTGACCTCAGTAATTCTAAGGTTAGAGACATCTGGCCAACGCCAGCCATTAAAAGAAAGAATTCTGGCTGGCCCCAGGCATTCTTATTTTTTTCTTTTTTTTTTTTTTTTTTTTTTTGTTTTTATAACGGAGTCTCACTCTGTTACCCAGGCTGAAGTGCAGCGGTGCAATCTCGGCTCACTGCAAGCTTCACCTCCCAGGTTCATTCCATTCTCTCTCCTCAGCCTCCCAAGTAGCTGGGACTATAGGGGTGTGCCACCATGTCCAGCTAATTTTTTTTTCTTGTATTTTTAGTGGAGACAGAGTTTCACTGTGTTAGCCAGGATGATCTCGATCTCCTGACCTCGTGATCCACCTGCCTTGGCCTCCCAAAGTGCTGGGATTACAGGCATGAGCCACCATGCCCGGCCCGACCCCAGACATTCTAATGATAGAGACTCCTGACTGAGTCCATTTAATGATAGAGACACCTGGGTGAACTCAGGAAATCTAAGGATAGACACAAGTGGCCGATCCCAGGCATTCTAATGAAAGAGATTTCTGGCCAACCCCAGGCATTGTATTGATGGAGACAAATAACCTACCACAGGAATCCTAAAGATAGAGACACCTGGGCAACCTCACTTTAATAAGGATAAAGGCAAGTGGCCAACCCTAGACATTTCAACAGGAGAGATTTCAGGCGGAAACCAGGTATGCTAATGTTAAAGAAACCTGGGTGACCTCAGGCCATTCTAAGGATAGAGACACCTGATGAACCCCAGGAATTCTAACGGGATAATCTCCTGTTTGACCTCAGGCATTCTAATGATAAAGACTTCTGCCAGGCATTCTAATGATAGAAACACCTGTGCAACATCAGCCATTTAAAAATAGAGACACCTGGATGACCACAGGCATTTTTAAAGGTAGAGACTCCTAGTCGAACCCAGGCATTCTAATGACAGAGATTCCTGGATGAATCCAGGTATTCTAATGATAGAGACACGTGGATGACCTCGGGCATTGTAAAGATAGAGACACCTAGCCCTAACCAGGTATTCTAATGGGAGATACTCCTGTCCAATCCAAGGCATTCTAATGATAGAGATTCTTGGCATTCTAAGGATCAGAACACCTTGGTGACCCCAGGCATTCTAATGAGAGCGACTCCTGACCTACCCCAGGCATTCTAAAGATAGAAATTTTGCCAAGTCAGGCATTTTAATGATATAGATGCCTTGGCTAGCTCAGGCATTTTAAGAATAAAAACATCAGGATGATGCCAGGCATTCTAACGGTAGAGACCCCTGACCTACCACAGGCATTCTGATGACAGAGCACTAGTGGGACCTCAGTCATTCTAAGGGTGGAGACAAGAAGCTGACTCTGGGCATTCTAACGGAGAAGATTCCTGTCCAACCACAGGCATTCTAATGATAGAGACACCTGGGCAACCTAAGGCATAGAAAGGACTGAGACACGTGGCTGACCCCCAGCATTCTAAGGGAAAAGACCTTTAGCCAACCCCAGGCATTCTAATGATAGAGTGTCCTGGGCGACCTCAGGCATTCTGAAGACAGAGACACTTGGCCAATCCCTTGATTTCTAATGGGAAAGACTCCTGACTGACCTCAGACATTCTAAGGAGACACCTGGTTGACCCTAGGTATTCTAATGGGAAAGACACCTGGCTGACCACAGACATTCTAATGGGAAAGACTCCTGGCTGACTCAAGGCATTCTAATGATAGAGGCTCCTGGATGACACCAGGCATTTTAACGGGACAGAATCCTGCCCCACCATAGGCATGCTAATGAGAGAGACTCCTCTTTGATCCCAGGTAATCTAATGATAGAGTCTACAGGCTGACTCCAGGCATTGTAATAATAGAGACAACTGGGTGATGTAAGGTATTGTAAGAATGAAAACACCTGGCAGACCCCAGAAATTCTAATGGGAGATACTTTTGGCTGGCCACAGGCTTTCTAATGACAGAGGCTTTTGGCTGAACTTAGGCTTTCTAATGGGAGAGACTCCTGGTTGACCTCAGAAATTCTGACGGAAGAGACTCCTGGACACCTTCAGGCATTCTAATGATAGAGGCACTTTGGCAAAACCAGGCATTCTAAGGAGACAACTGACCAACCCAATGTAGATTAACCTCACAGAGTTTAACCCTTCTTTTGATTCAGCACATTGGAAACACGCTTTTTTAGAATCTGCGAAGTGACATTTGGGAGCACTTTCAAACCCAGGGAGAAAAACAGAATATCCCCAGATAAAAACTAGAAAGAAGCTATCAGTGAAACTGCTTAGTGATGTGTTTATTCATCAAATAGAGTTAAACTTTTGTCTTAATTCAGTAGGTTGGAAACACTCTTTTTGTAGAATCTGTGAAGGGACATTTGGGAGCCCATTGAGGCCTATGGGGAAAAGCCGTATATCCACAAATAAAAACTAGAAAGAAGTTATCTGTTAAACTGCTTCGTGATGTGTGGATTCATCTCACAGTTTAACTTTACTTTTGATTCAGTATTTTGGAAACACTCTTTTTACAGAGTCTCTGAAGGGACACTTGGGAGCCCATTGAGGTTTACGGGGAAAAACAGAATATTCCCAGATACAAACTGGATAGAATCTCTCTATCAAACTGCTTAGCAATGTGTGTTTTCATCTCACAGAGTTAAACCTTTCTTTTGATTCAGCAGGTTGTAAACACTCATATAGTAAAATCTGTGAAGAAACTTTTGGGAGCCCATTGAGACCTATGGGGAAAAACCGAATATCCCCAGAAAAAAAACTAGAAAGATCTGTGAAACTGTTGGTGATGTATAGATTCTTCTCACAAAGATCAACCTTTCTTTAATTCAGCATGTTGGAAACACTCTTTCTGTAAAATAAGCAAAGGGACATTTCAGAGTCCATTGAGGCTTATGGGTCACAATCAAATATCCCCAGAAAAATCTAGAAAGATATTACCTGTGAAACTGTTTAGAGATGTGTGGATTCATCTCACAGAGTTAAACCTTTTCTTTTAATCTAGATTGGAAACACTGTTTTTGTTGAATCTGTGAGTGGACATTTGGGAGCCCATTGAGGCCTATGGGGAAAAACCGAATATCTACAGATAAAAATTAGAAAGAAGCTATCTGTGAAACTGCTCTGTGATGTGTTGATTCACCTCAAAGACATACACATTTTTAGATTCAGTAGATTTGAAACAATCTTTTTGTAGAACCTGCGAAGCGATATTTGGGAGCCCATTGAGGCCTATGGAGAAAAAACTAATATCCCCAAATAAAAACTAGAACGAAACTATCTGTGAAACTACTTTGTGATGCGTGGATTCATCTCACAGAGTCAAAACTTTCTTTTAATTCTGCATTTTAAGAACACTTTTTGTAGAATCTGCAAAGGGACATTTTGGAGCCCATTGTGGCCTAGGGGGAAAAGTCAAATATCCCCAGATAAAAAATAGAAACTGTCTGTGAAACTGCTTTTTGTTGTGTGGACTCAACTCAAAAAGTTAAAATGTCCTTTGATTCAGCAGGTTGGAAACACTCTTTTCATAAAATCTGGGAAGGGACATTTTGGAGCCCATTGTGGCCTAGGGAAAAGTCAAATATCCCCAGATAAAAAATAGAAACTGTCTGTGAAACTGCTTTTTGTTGTGTGGACTCAACTCAAAAAGTTAAAATGTCCTTTTGATTCAGCAGGTTGGAAACACTCTTTTCATAAAATCTGGGAAGGGACATTTGGAAGTCTATTTAGGACTATGGAGAAAACAGAATATCCACAAACTAGAAAGAAGCTATCTGTGAAACTGCTTTGTGATGTGTGGATTTATCTCGCAGAGTTAAACCTTACTTTTTAATCAACATGTTAGAAACATTCTTTTAGTAGAATCTGTGAGGGGACATTTGGGAGCCCATTGAGTGTTATGGGGCAAAGCAAAATATCCCTAGATGAAAACTAGAAAGAAACTATCTGGTAAACTGCTTTGTTTAGTGTCAATTCATCTCAGAGAGTTTTAATCTTTCTTTTGATACAGCAGATTGGAAACACTCTTTTTGTAGAATCTGCGAAGGGACTTTTCAAAGACCATTGATGCCTATGAGAAAAAGCCAAATAGCCCCAATAAAATCTAGAAAGAATCTGTCAAACTGCTTTGTGATGTGTGTATTCATCTCACAGAGTTAAACCTTACTTTTGATTCACCATGTTAGAAACACTTTTTTGTAAAATCTGAGAAGGGAATTTTCAGAACCAATTGAGGCCGGTTGGAAAAAATTGATATATTCCTGGATGAAAACTAGAAAGAAGCTATATTTGAAAAACTGCTTTGTGATGTGTTGACTCATCTAACAGAGATAAACCTTCCTTTTGATACCACATGTTGGAAACACTCATTTTGTAGAATTGGTGAGGGGACATTTGGGATCCCATTGAGTCCTATGGGGAAACAACCAAATAATTCCAGGTAAAAACTAGAGAGAAGCTATCTGTGAAAATGCTTGGTGATGTGGGGATTCATCTCACACAATTCAACCTTTCTTTTGATTCAGCAGGTTGGAAATACTCTTTTGTAGAACCTGCAAAGGGACATTTCAGAGCACATTGCAGCCTATGGGGAAAAATCAAATATCCCCAGATAAAATAAAGAAACTATCTGTGAAACTGCTTGGTGATGTGTAGATTCATCTCACAGAGTTAAACCTTTCTTTTGATTCAGCAGGTTGGAAACACTCTTTTTCTAGAATTTGTGAAGGGACATTTGGGAATCCTTTGAGGCCTATAGGGAAAAACAGAATATCCCCAGATAAAAACTAGAAAGAAGCTATGTGTGAAACTGCTTTGTGATGTGTGGATTCATCTCACAGAGTTAAACTTTCTTTGATTCAGCAGGTTGAAACACTCTTTTGTAGAATCTGTGAAGGGACATTTTGGAGCCCATTGAGGCCTATGGGGAAAAACCAAATATCCCCAGATAAAAACTAGAAAGAAACTATCTGTGAAACTGCTTTGTGATGTGTGGATTCATCTCACAGAGTTAAACTTTCTTTGATTCAGCAGGTTGGAAACACTCTTTTGTAGAATCTGTGAATGGACATTTGGGAGCCCATTGAGGCCTATGGGAAAAACAGAATATCCCCAGATAAAAACTAGAAAAAAGCTATCTGTGAAACTGCTTTGTGATGTGTGGATTCAATTCACAACATTAAACCTTTCTTTTGATTGGACAGGTCGGGAACACTCTTTTTGTAGAATCTAAGAAGGAATATTTGGGAGCCCATTGAGGCCTATGGGGGAAACAGAAAATCCACAGATAAAACTAGAAAGAAGCTATCTGTGAAACTGCTTTGTGATGTGTGGATTCATCTCACAGAGTTAAACCTTTCTTTGATTCAGCAGATTGGAAACACTCTTTTGTAGAATCTGCAAAGGACATTTGGAGCCCATTGAGGCCTATGGGAAAAACTGAATATCCCCAGATAAAACTAGAAAGAAGCTATCTGTGAAACTGCTTTGTGATGTGTGATTCATCTCACAGAGTTAAACCTTTCTTTGATTCAGCAGGTTGAAACACTCTTTTGTAGAATCTGAAGGACATTTGGAGCCCATTGAGGCCTATGGGAAAAATGAATATCCCCAGATAAAATCTAGAAAGAAGCTATCTGTGAAACTGTTTTGTGATGTGTGGATTCATCTCACATAGTTACACCTTCCTTTTGATTCAGCAGGTTGGGAACACTCCTTTTGTATAAAGAACGAGGGGACACTTGGGATCCCTTTGAGGCCTGGGGGAAAACTGAATAATTCCAGATAAAAACCAGAAAGAAGCTATGTGTGAAACTGCTTTTTGATGGGTGGAATCATCTCACAGGGTTAATCTGTCTTTGGATTCATGAATTTGGAAACACTCTTTCTGTAGAGTCTGCAAAGGGACACTTCAGAGTCCATTGAGGCCAATAAGGAAAAACCAAATATCCCCAAAGAAAACTAGGAAGACGTTGTCTATGAAACTGCTTGTGATGGGCCAATTCATCTCACAGAATTGCATTTTTCTTTTTATTCAGCAGATTGGAAACACTCTATTTGTAGAATCTGTGATGGGAGTTTTCAGAGCCCATTGATGCCTATGGGGAAAAAAGCAGTTACCCAGTTAAAACTGGAAAGAAACTATCTGTGAAACTGCTTTGTGATGTGTGGATTCATATCATCGAGCTAAACCTATTTTTTACTATTCAGCAGATTGGAAACACTCTTTTTGCAGAATCTGCAAGAGACATTTTTGATCCCCTTGAGGCCTAGGAGGAAAAACTGCATATCTTCAGATAAAAACTAGAAAGAAGCTGTCTATAAAACTCTTTTGTAATGTGTTGATTCATCTCACAGAGTTAAAACTTTCTTTTGATTCACCATGTGGGAAACACTCTTTTTGTAAAATTTACAAAGGGAAATTTGGAAACCCATTAAGTCCTATGAGTAAAAACTGAATATCCCCAGATAAAAACTAGTAAGAATCTATCTGTGAAATTGCTTTGCCATGTGTGGATACATGTCACAGAGTTAAAACTTTCTATTGATTCAGCAAGTTGAAAACACTCCTTTTCTAGAATCTGCTAAGGGACATTTGGGAGTCCATTGAGACCTATGGTTAGAAACTGAATATCCCCAGATAAAAACTAGAAAGAAGCTATATATGAAACTGCTTTGCAAAGTGTGAATTCACCTCACAGAGTTAAATCTTTCTTTTGATTCAGAAGATTGGAAACACTCCTTTTGTAGAATCTGTGAAGGAACATTTGAAAGCCTATTGAGGCCTATGGGAAAAACCAAATATTCCTTGATAAATACTAGAAAGAAGCTATCTGAGAAACTGTTTTGTGATGTGTGGATTCACATCACAGAGTTAAATCTTTCTTTTGATTCAGCAGGTTGGAAACACTTTTTTTGTAGAATCTGCGAAGGGAGCCAATTGAGGCCTATAGTGAAAAACAGAATATCCCCAGATTAAAACCAGAAAAATGCTATCTGTCAAACTACTTTGTGATGTGTCGATTCATCTCACAGAGTTAAACCTTTCATTTGATTTGCAAGTTGCAAACACTCCTTTTGTAGAATCTGCAAAGGGACATTTGGGAACTAACTACAACCTATAGTCAACAACTGAATATTCCCATATAAAAATTAGAAAGAACTATCTGTGAAACTGCTTTGTGATGTCCGGATTCATCTCACAGAGTTAAAACTTTCTTTTGATTCAGCAGGTTGGAAACACTCCTTTTGTAGAATCTGCAAAGGGACATTTGGGAGCCCATTGAGGTCTATCAGAAAAAAAATGAATATCCCCAGATAAAAACTAGAAAGAAGCTATCTGTGAAACTGCTTTGTGATGTGTGGATTCATCTCACAGAGTTAAACCTTTCTTTTGATTCAGCAGGTTGGAAACACTCTTTTTGTAGAATCTGAAGGGACATTTGAGCCCATTGAGGCCTATGGGAAAAAGAATATCCCCAGATAAAACTAGAAAAAGCTATCTGTGAAACTGCTTTGTGATGTGTGGATTCATCTCACAGAGTTAAACCTTTCTTTTGATTCAGCAGGTTGGAAACACTCTTTTGTAGAATCTGTGAAGGGACATTTGGGAGCCCATTGAGGCCTATGAAAAAACTGAATATCCCCAGATAAAAAGAAAGAAGCTATCTGTGAAACTGCTTTGTGATGTGTGGATTCATCTCACAGAGTTAAAACTTTCTTTTGATTCAGCAGGTTGAAACACTCTTTTGTAGAATCTGCAAAGGACATTTGGAGCCCATTGAGGCCTATGGGAAAAAGAATATCCCCAGATAAAAACTAGAAAGAAGTTATCTGTGAAAATGCTTTTGGGAGTGTGGATTAATCTCACAGAGGTAAGCCTTTCTTTTGATTCAGGAGGTTGGAAACACTCTTTTGAGAATCTGAAGGGACATGAGCCATTGATAAAAAAAAACAAATATCCCCAGATAAAACTAGAAAGAAGCTATCTGTGAAACTGCTTGTGATGTGTGGATTCATCTCACAGAGTTAAACCTTTCTTTTGATTCAGCAGGTTTGAAACACTCTTTTTGTAGAATCTGCAAAGGGACATTTGGGAGCCCATTGAGTATGGGAAAAACAAATATCCCCAGATAAAAACTAGAAAGAAGCTATCTGTGAAACTGCTTTTGATGTGTGGATTCATCTCACAGAGTTAAACCTTTCTTTTGATTCAGCATTGGAAACACTCTTTTGTAGAATCTGTGAAGGACATTTGGAGCCCATTGAGGCCTATGGGAAAACTGAATATCCCCAGATAAAACTAGAAAGAAGCTATCTGTGAAACTGCTTTGTGATGTGTGGATTCATCTCACAGAGTTAAACCTTTCTTTTGATTCAGCAGGTTGGAAACACTCTTTTGTAGAATCTGTGAAGGGACATTTGGAGCCCATTGAGGCCTATGGGAAAACAAATATCCCCAGATAAAACTAGAAAAAGCTATCTGTGAAACTGCTTGTGATGTGTGGATTCATCTCACAGAGTTAAAACTTTCTTTTGATTCAGCATTGGAAACACTCTTTGTTTAGAATCTGTGAAGGGACATTTGGGAGCCATTGAGGCCTATAGGGAAAAAGAATATCCCCAGATAAAACTAGAAAAAAGCTATCTGTGAAACTGCTTTGTGATGTGTGGATTCATCTCACAGAGTTAAACCTTTCTTTTGATTCAGCAGGTTGGAAACACTCTTTTGTAGAATCTGCAAGGACATTTGGGAGCCCATTGAGGCCTATGGGGAAAACGAATATCCCCAGATAAAACTAGAAAGAAGCTATCTGTGAAACTGCTTTGTGATGTGTGGATTCATCTCACAGAGTTAAAACTTTCTTTTGATTCAGCAGGTTGAAACACTCTTTTGGAGAATCTGCAAGGGACATTTGGAGCCCATTGGATGCTATATAGAAAAAATGAATATCCCCAGATAAAACTAGAAAAAAGCTATCTGAAAAGCTTTGTGATGTGGATTCATCTCACAGAGTTAAAACTTTCTTTTGATTCAGCAGTTGGAAACACTCCTTTTGTAGAATCTGTGAAGGGACATTTGGAGCCCATTGAGGCCTATGAGAAAAAAAAAATCGAATATCCCCAGATAAAAACTAGAAAGAAGCTATCTGTGAAACTGCTTTGTGATGTGTGGATTCATCTCACAGAGTTAAACCTTTCTTTTGATTCAGCAGGTTGGAAACACTCTTTTTGTAGAATATGCGAAGGGACATTTTGGAGTCCACTGAGGCCAATGAAGGAAAACCAAATATCCTCAGATAAAATTTAGAAAGACGCTATCTGTGAAACTGCTTTGTGCTGTGTGGATTCATTTCACAGAGTCAAACCTTTCTTTTGATTCAGCAGGTTGGAAACACTCTTTTTGTAGAATCTGCAAAGGACATTTGGAGCCCATTGAGGCCTATGGGGAAAAAGAGAATATCCCCAGATAAAAACTAGAAAGAAGCTATCTGTGAAACTGCTTTGTGATGTGTTGATTCATCTCACAGAGTTAAACTTTCTTTTGATTCAGCAGGTTGGAAACACTCTTTTGTAGAATCTGCAAAGGACATTTGGAGCCCATTGAGGCCTATGAAAGAAATCTGAATATTCCCAGATAAAACCTAGACAGAAGCTATCTGTTAAACTGCTTTGTGTTATGTGGATTCATCTCACAGTGAAACCTTTCTTTTGATTCAGCAGGTTGGAAACACTCTTTTGTAGAATCTGCAAAGGACATTTGGGAGCCCATTGAGGCCTATGGGGAAAACTGAATATCCCCAGATAAAAACTAGAAAGAACTATCTGTAAACTCTTGTGATGTGGATTCATCTCACAGAGTTAAACTTTCTTTTGATTCAGCAGGTTGGAAAATTCATTTTGCAAGTTTAACCTTTCTTTGATATGCAAAAAACTGAATATCCCCAGATAAAAACTAGAAAGAAGCTATATATGAAACTGCATTGTGATGTGTGGGTTCATCTTACAGAGTTAAACCTTTCTTTTGATTCAGCAGGTTGAAACACTCTTTTGTAGAATCTGCAAAGGGTCATTTGGGAGCCCAAGGAGACTATGGAAAAAAAACAAATATCCCCAGATAAAAACTAGAAAGAAGCTATCTGTGAAACTGCTTTGTGATGTGGATTCATCTCAGAGTTAAACTTTCTTTTGATTCAGCATTGGAAACACTCTTTTGTAGAATCTGCAAGGAATATTTGGAAGCCATTGAGGCCTATGGGGAAAACTGAATATCCCCAGATAAAAACTAGAAAAAAGCTATCTGTAAAACTGCTTTGTGATGTGTGATTCATCTCACAGAGTTA